>CM072821.1:56181688-56781688 GCA_036937905.1 Salvia rosmarinus | reverse complement strand
ATAAGCTTGAGATCGCTGAGGCGACGGCTAAACGGGTTGCCGAGGAACATGCAGAGTACGAAGAAATTGCACGCCGAGGTGGAGGGATGACCATCTCAAGTCAAGCAAAAGTCGAAGAGCTCGCACCCATTGTTGGAGGTATAGGAGCAGTGCGGCTCGATTCTTGGCAATATCAAGAGCAATATGCCGACCTTAAGAAGGTCGGCGGCCTGTACAAGATCGTCGTGGCTCGTCATTCCTTCCTCGAACGTGTGCTTCGTTCGGCAACTGAGCCTTCTACTTCTGCTGCGACTTCTTCGTCTGCTAGGGCCTCTGCTTTTGTCCCAGATCTTTCTTCTCCGGAGTGGCGAGCTCGAGAGAGACGCTTCATTGCCCAAGAGAGACGTGGGCCCTCAAGGAGCCGAGGTCGGGCGTCATCGAGCGGCCGAGGTCGTCTCACGGGCCCTAGAGGTCGATCTGGCAGGGCTCTTAGCGTAGATCGAGGACGAGGTAGAGGTAGGATTAGTATAGACGATCTGTTGAATCCCGATTTTTCTTGGGATTGGCTCAGCTTCTCCCGCCTCTAGGGCCCTCTTCGTCCTCGTAATGTATTAATTGTATACTTTGAAATAAGAATTATTTTTCTTTGTTTCGTGTTGACTCTTCAAGAACAGTCTTTTATTACCGTAACCAATAAGAAGGTAGGTCGTCTTTGTTTAAACGAAGGTAACTCGTCCTCGTACGAAGGTAGTCCGTCCTCGAAATAAATGAAGGTAGTTCATCCTCGTACGAAGGTAGTCCGTCCTCGAAGTAAACGAAGGTAGTTCATCCTCGTACGAAGGTAGTCCGTCCTCGAAGTAAACAAAGGTAGTTCGTCTTCGTACGAAGGTATTCATCCTCGAAATAAACGAAGGTAGGGGTTCCTGTTTTGGCAAGAAGTATTGCTAGGGGTGGTCCCCTCTTCCCCGAAGTGAACGGAGGTATAGGTTCCTTTTTTGGCAAGTTTTATTGCTCGGGGTGGTCCCCTCTTCCCCGAAATAAACGGAGGTATTGGTTCCTTATTTGACAAGTTTTATCGCTATGGGTGGTCCCCTCACGCGCGTTTGAGTTTGTCCTCGTATTAAATGAAGGTAGTCTGTCATCCGTCGAGGGTATAGTTCGTCCTCCGAAGAGGGTATAGTATAATGGAGAAGAGATAGTATGCATAAGTGACAAACAAAACATGCAAGAAAAAGATTTTATTGATAGAGACCGACGTAATAACAAAACAAGACTCAAAGATGCAACTGAATAGACTCGATGACACGACCGAACAGACTCAACCTTTGACACTTATGCAAAATATTTCTTCAGATGAATGATGTGCCACGTACTGGGTATTTGCTGCCCGGATATATGAGCGAGCTTGTATGACCCTTTTCCGAGGACTTCAGTGACCTGGTACGGTCCTTCCCATGTGGCTTCCAGTTTACCGAGCTTTGCGGCTTTACTGATTTCATTATTTCGAAGCACGAGGTCGCCTATTTGGAATTGTCGGGACTTGACACGCTGGTTGTAATACCGAGCTACTTGTTGCTTATACCGAGCTTCCTTGATGTAGGCGAGGTCTCTCTTTTCTTCGAGCAGATCTAGATCAGTTCGTAGATTTTCCTCGTTTGCTTCAGCCGAGAAGTGAATGGTGCGGGGGCTCGGCATACCGATCTCTGCAGGGATCACTGCTTCGGTTCCGTATGCCAAACTATAGGGTGTTTCTCCGTTTGATGTCCGAGGTGTAGTTCGATATGACCATAGGACTTGCGGTAAATTTTCCACCCAATTCCCCTTTACTCGATCGAGGCGAGTCTTGAGTCCTTTCACGATTGTCCTGTTGGTGACTTCGGTTTGACCATTTGCTTGAGGATGAGCCACCGAGGTGAATTTTTGCTGGATCCGAAGCTCTTGGCACCATTCTTTGAACACCTTATCCGTGAATTGTGTCCCATTATCCGAAACAAGGATATGAGGGATGCCGAACCGACACACGATGTTCTTCCAGACGAAGTTGAGGGCGTTTTTGCTTGTGATTTTCACCAAGGGTTCGGCTTCCACCCACTTCGTGAAGTAGTCAATCGCGATAATCAAGAATTGAAGCGCCACGGAGCTTTGCGAGAAAGGACCTCGATGTCGATCCTCATTGCATAAATGGCGAGGACTTTGCATCTTGGCGAGTCGGTTTGAGGTAGCCTCGACACGTTTCCATGGATTCGCACTTCGGACATTTCTTCACGAGATCGATTGAGTCCCGGAACATCGTCGCCAATAGTATCCCCATCGCATGACTTTCTTCGATGGGGCGCGGGTCGATGTGACTTCCACACGATCCTTCATGTATTTCTCGTAGTACGTAGTCAGGTCGGTTTGGACCCAGGCACCTTAGGAGAGGCTGGAGGTATAATTTTCTATAGAGAATTCCTTCTCAAGCGATATCGCAGAGATTTGCTCAAGATCTTCCTAACCTCGAGCTTGTCGTGGGGTAGCTCGCCTTTTCGGTATGCTTGAATGGGAGTCATCCAATGGGTTCGTCGTCACATACTATGTTGACCTCGGCTCGATGTCGTCATCGCTATGCTTCATTTGGACTTCTTCTATTGGCGAGTTCATCGACGACGAGGCTAGTTTGCTTAAGACGTCAGCTCGACTATTTTGCTCCTTGGGATGCGAACTAACTGGAAGTGTGAGAAAGCTTGTTGTAGGCTTTGGCTTTTCAAGGTATTTCTTCATCCCGTTGCCTTTTGCCTCGTACTTTCCCAACATGTGACTCACTATGACTTGAGAGTCACTTGTGAACTTCTGCAGCTCGTGCACAAGTCTTTGAGCTAGGCGAAGTCCCGCAATTAAGGCTTCGTATTCCACTCGTTGTTCGTATTTTGAGCGCGAACCGAAGTGCATAGGTGATCTCTTGGCCATCTGGTCCTAAAAGTAGGATACCCGCTCCGCTACCTGTTTTCCCCGAAGCCCCGTCAACGTAGACTTGCCAGCAATCCTCTGGAGTTTTATCTATTGGTTCGGTTTCGGCATTGTCTGATACGGACTCGGTGGGCTTCGGTTTTTCGGTGAAGTTAGCCTCGACAAGGAAGTCTGCTAAGGCTTGACCCTTGATGGCTTGACGGGGGCAAAAAGATATATCGTGTTCGCCCAATTCATTTGCCCACTTCGCGATTCTCCCTGAGGCTTCTGGCTTCGTCAATACTTGCCGAAGTGGGTGATCAGTGAGGACTTGTATGGGATGTGCATGGAAGTATGGCCGTAATCTCCTTGCAGCATTTACTAATGCTAGCGCGAGCTTCTCCAAAGGTTGGTACCTTGTTTCCGGTCCTTTCAATGCTCGGCTGATGAAATATACGGGAAGCTGACGTCCTTCCTCTCGTACCAAAACTGCACTTATGGTTTCGTCCGAAGCGGCGAGGTATAAGGAAAGAACCTCTCCCTCTTTCGGGACGGATAGAGTAGGGAGTTTGGCGAGGTAGTTTTTGAGATCTTCAAAGGCGGACTTGTGTATGTCCTTCCAGGAGAACTCCGGGGCCTTCTTGAGTATTTTGAAGAAGGGGAGCTGTTTATCCACGGCTTTCGAAAGAAAACGGCTGAGTGCGGCAATGCAGCCTGTCAACTTGTGTACGTCGTGGATTGTCTTTGGCATCTTCATCTCCACAATGGTTTGAACCTTGGACGGATTGGCTTTTAAACCTTCAGAAACCCAACACCCGAAATTTTCCTGACCGAGCTGCGAACGTGCATTTACGGGGTTCAGCTTTAGGTTGACCTTTCTGAGTAGGTCGAGGACGATCCTGAGGTCGGCAACACATGCGGCTTCCTCAATGCTCATGACGACGATGTCATCTACATACACTTCCACATTCCGTCCTATGTAGGGTTGGAATATTTTGTCTACCATCCTTTGATAGGTGCCCCATGCATTCTTGAGTCTGAATGGCATCTTCTTGTATGCGAAGACTCTGAAGTTTGTAATGAAGGCCGTTTTGGCCGTGTCTTCGTCATCCATCAAGACCTGGTGATATCCCTTGTACAGGTCTAGGAAGCTGAAGACTTCGTACCCGACCAACGCGTCAACCTTCTTGTCGATGTTGGGAAGGGGGTAACAGTCTTTAGGGCAATGTTTGTTGAGATCGGTATAATCGATGCACATTCGCCACCCTCCTCCGCCTTTCTTCACCATTACCGGGTTGGCTATCCAGGTCGGATGCTTGACTTTGAACAGTATGCGTGCCTTTAATAATTGCTTCACCTCATCGTGGATGACTTGATTCGCTCGCCGCAAAAATCCGTTGCTTTTGCCGAACGGTTTCTTGTTGTCAATGTTGAGGCGGTGTGTGATGATAGTTGGTGAGACCCGGTCATATCGAGGCGACCAGCGAACACGCCTCTGAATTCCCTTAGGAGTTGGATGATCTGTTTCCTTAGTTGAGGTACACCGGTAGAGCCAACTTTTACGACCTTGAATGGTTCGTCTTCATACAATGCGACCTCCTCAACCGAGTTCTCTGGGGTCGGCGACGTCTTCTCCGGTTCCAAATCCTCGGGTTTCTTTGGTTGCTATGCTTGCGGTTGCTAGACCAAGTCCTGCGCACCTCTCGGGCGACTGCATGCATTCCTTAGCTCGCTTACGGTCTCCCGGATCACGGCTATCCTCCTTTTGTGGGATTTTCATTGTCGGTGGTAGGTTGAGCACACCGCCTCATCGCTGCGTAGCCGCCTCGCCCAAGTATGGCGTTGTATGGCGGTGGGCACCGACCACCTAAGAACTGCACCACTTTGGTAGAGCTCGTCGGTGCCCTTTCTACTGTGACGGGCAGGTCGATCACCCCGTCTGGGCGTGTCTCTTCCTGTATGAAGCTTCGGAGTGGTAGCGGTGCCTGCGCGAGGCGCGCTTCCTCTACTCCTAATTTGTCAAAGCATTCTTTGAAGAGGATGCTCACTGACGCGCCACCGTCGATATATACGCGTCTTACCAATTTGTTGGTGATCACTGTCTGGATCACCAGCGCGTCCTGGTGGGGCACCACCGTAGGTACGGGGTCGTCCTCGGAGAAGATAATAGCCTCGTCCCTCCTGAACCTCTTGTTGACAGGCTCGCTGGTATGGGGACTTCGGGCCTCAGCCTTCAGGGAGGACTTCGTAACTCCGTGTGGGAGACCCGTGATGGTGGAGATGACCCCGTCGTACTGGGGTTCGTCATCTCCTCCTCGCCTTCGCCACGCTCATCTTCTTGTGAGGGGCACATTCCTTCTCGCTTGTTTCTCTTTTTCGACCTCGATGAGGGCCTCGTCTTCGCCACTCGTTGGTCACCCGCCTCAGTATTTTTAAGGACCCGTCTTGTACTAGCATCTCGATGTCTCCCATGAGATATTGGCACTCCTCATGTCATGCCCGTAGTCCTCGTGAAAAGAGCAAGATTTGTCCTTGGTTCGACGTTTTGACCCCTATCATTGGTCGAGGCTTCTCGAACTTGTCCATGTGGAGTTCATAGATTTACGCCTCGGCCGTCGAAGGAGTGTATTGAGGTCGTTTGGAGCTGCTGCGGCCCGAGTCTCGGATTCTATGGGCGTATCCTCTCGAGGCACTTCGTCGGCCTTGGCTTCGGCCTCGCGTCTTCATCTCTTCTTCCTTTTTAGAGGCTCGCCTTTCTGCGCTCGCTTCTTTCTATCAGCCTCGTCCGCCTTGGCGAACCGGTCGGCTATGCGCCATAGCTCAGAGCGATCGGGCTCGTGCCAGACGATTTCTTTGTAAAGGGCCCCGGCAGATGCCGCTTGGAAGGCCGAGATGATGAGAAGGTCATTCACGTCTTCGACTTTCAGGCACTCCTTGTTGAACCTGGTCATAAAGTCGCTCACGGACTCGTCTCGGCTTTGCCTCACGGTGAGGAGGTGTGCCGACGATGTCTTTGACTCTGCCTTCTAGAAGAACCTTCGATGGAAGGCTGCCATCAGGTCGCGATATGATCTAATGCTCCCGGGAGGTAGGCTGTCGAACCACCGATGGGCGTTGTCGACTAGCAACTCCGGGAAGAGCTTGCACATGTGAACTGTGCTGAGGCGTTGGTTGATCATATTGTACTGGAACTACGAGAGGAAGTTTTGCGGGTCCCTTAGTCCGTCGTAGGGGGCGATGCTCGACACCCGGTATTTGTCAGGGAGCGGGGTGTCAAGTATTTCGTTTGAGAACGGGGTGACTATATTCCCGTACCCGTCGAAGCCACCCTCCGGAGAGTGGGGCGGAGTTCGTCGACCGAACTCGTTTTGATTTTTAGGACCGACCTCCCGTCGGTCACTACGTCATTTCCCGTGTTGTTCGTCCCTCGCGCGGTTGGTTTGGGCCCAGGCTCGTGCCGAGGTATGAGCGCCCATGACCTGGATGCTGGGGGATCCATCTCGCTGCGGTGCCTCGTGTTTAGACGAGGCTTCGGCGTTCCTTTCTTCGGGATGCGGCCGACCTTGTGCTTCGCTGAGGTATTGGAGAAAACTCTCCTTATTCTTCTCAAGAAACCCCTTGACGGCGTCGTCAAGGTTCAACTGCCGAGCTGGAGGTTCTCCTTGGTTACTGTTGCGATCTCCATCGCTTTGGTATCCTGCTTCTTCATGCAAGATGGGATTGCCTCGCTCGTCAAGGCTCTGGACGTGCCCTTCGGGGGTCGATTCTCTGACCGGGTCTTTCTTGAGCTGAGCTCGACGTGTCCGGCCGTCGTTGTTGCTGGTGTTGCCGGCAGCAGCCCTGGATGTGTGGCTTCTGGTATACATCGTTGTGATTAATTCCCTGCGAACAATGGTTGATCGAAAACACAAGATTTTGTTTCCCACAGACGGCGCCAGTGATCGATCTTAATTTCGTTAGAGAAATAAATACGCAAGAACACCAAGGATTTACGTGGTTCGATCTATGAATAAGATCTACGTCCATGGGGAGAGAGAGAGTATTCGTGTATTGATAATATGAGGAGTGATTACAAGAAGTGTAGATGATCTTTTTCCGTTTTATCTAGCCTCTATTTATACACAATTATAGTGACCTAGATCTCGAATCCGAGATCTATTCTAAGATAGGATTTGAATCATATCTCTTCTCTAATTAGGATTCTCTTAGATATGACCGAATCTTCTGCGTTCCCACTGGTTTAGGAGCCTTCTTGGGCTGGACTTGTTTGGGCCGAGATTCATGTCAGGCTTATTTATATTGGGCCTGATGCTTGGACCTGGGAGTTGGGCCGTATCCTATCATACGATTACGTAATTTTCAAGCATCATCACCACAAATTTATAATGTTTTCCACATTACCTATTTCACTAATAATTCGCTCCCCTAAAAAAAATCCACTCTTAATATCGACAAGGTACGTACCTCTAAAGAATACGCAACTGGCGGTTTGTTTTTGGTTGATTTTGATTTGATTACTCTTGCTTGAATAACACAAGTTGATTTACAAAAATTTAAAACAAAATAATAACAAGTTATTAATGTACTCCATTCGTCCCATTTAAAGTGTCTTTTTTTTGCATGAATATTTAGGAGAAATATATATAGTAGTTAAGGTGATAAAAAGTGGGTATATCACTACAACAAAAATAGCCTTATAAGACATCTAAAAATACCATAATAAAATAATTATTGCAACATCTTACCTATTCCTACGTTGATTTATGATGTCGCCTATGCTTGTGTAGGGAAAGGTTAAGTACATATAAAGACACTATAGTGTGTCTTGAAAAACATCCTCTTACGACATACTCGTCTAGATTATTAAAGGTGTTTTAGCAATTTCAAATTCTCGTATATTATTTTTTTATTCTGTACATATATAATGGTGATAGTTGTTGAATTATTATAAATTTGCATCTATGAAACTCTTACATTATTCAAAAACAAAATATAAGTAATAAAAACACTTGATTAACAATAATATCAATACTTTATTTATTGTAAATGTGCATTTAGACTTCATTACAATGATCAATGAACATAAATAATTAAATTTGTTGTCTTATTTATCAACCAAATAACTCTAATCTACCAAAACTTCAAAATAAAATTACACTAAGGTAGTTGCCATAATAAAAAAATTTGTTTCAGTGTTGAGTTGGCAACTTGCTACTAGTTGTATTCTCCAAATTCTTGTGAGAAATGTTGCGCTAAGAATCCGAGTCCAAGAATCTAACTTTTCGCCACCTCTAAGTGCAACCTGGAAAAAAAATGATGATACTTAAGATTGCAAAAGTTTATTCTAATAAATAAATATTATCGAAGCAAAACTACACTACATACCGAATAACAAGGTCGAGCAACTTCATCTAAGGCATTTGGTTCATCTTCAAGTAGTATTTGCTAGTAATCATAAAGCTGAATTAATCATACAACCGCTATTCAAAAGCTATATATAATCCCTCCTTTTGAAGGAATAATTATTTTCTAAAATGGAATGAAACATTTATAATATGAAAAAAAAAGTGTGACATTTTAAATGAGACTAAGAAATATTTAATAAGGCCATAATTTAGTTTTAAATATTTTTTCCTACCATAATATTTTAAAATCGATGTGTATTTTCAGGCGTGAATCCAACATGGCATCTCATCATTTTGGTACCCGACCTTTTTAAGCCCTTAACAATATTGTTAACAAATATTGTTTTTATTTTAATACTCCCAAGTCTCCAGAGTATGTTCTTGTAAATCTTCGATGCGAGTTTTAATAAAAGTTAATGAGTATTTTGTGATTGGAGTAAAGAACTACATTAGTGTAATATTAAATTAATTAGTGATGGACTATGGATGATAAAATATAAAATTAAATAATATTGTTAAGGGTAATAACTAATAGGTAGGGATAATGATAAGCCATGAGTGGTAAAATATGTAAATAAATGGTGTTATTGAGAGTAATTAATAGATTATATTTTGTGGGATAATTTCTATAAATAAAAATAGAATAAATTTAGGGAACGTATCAAAAAAGGAAATTAAAAACAAATTGTAGGGACATAATGAATATATAAAAAGGGTCATGAGAATGTATGGAGAAGACGTAATCTTTACCCAATTTCATATTACAAATTCAGTGGCACAAATAGATTTTGGTTTTTGATAGATTCAATCTTATAAATCTAACTAAATAATTATGAAAATAGACGTACCTCGTAGTAATGATGAGAATGATGATTATGAGCGAGAAACGAGAATATCATGTTGGATCGTCGGGCAGCGTACAGATCAAGCCAATTGCAAAAAAAAAAAAAGTCGGAGGGGGCCCTCTGGATAGACACTCCGACAGTCAAGTCAGTAATGTATCGTGCTTAAGGCTTATTGATTGCTTAAGATTGTGTACATAACCGACCCTTTCTAGATGAGGGCATTTATAGGTGCAGAGATGGTATCGACTGGAGTCATTCGAATCCTTTTAGGAATAGGATGTGTGCAGATCCTCCGAGGTCTGCGCCGTTTTATTTGCGCTGGATCTATCTATAAGAGTCAACTCCTATCTGAAGATAAGAGTCCTCTTGTTTATAAAAAATGACACATATGGTGTTGTTTCGTTGCATGTGACTGCAGTTCTAGGATTACAAATATTGGCTTTGGGTCCAGTTCCATGGGTCCATCACTCTCGATTATCTTATTGTTCTGGCATCATAGCATCGGATGTGGTACACATGGTCAGTCCACATATATTATATGTGATGAGTTAGCATGTATAGTATTTATATCCATATCAGTTTTCATATTAGAATTGAGTATCAAATGATTATAAATTTGGTGCTTCTGCGTATGAATTCCAAATCTAGTTTTATATATTTTAAATTAGGAGTGAGCAAAAAACTTTGAGAAATTGAACCGATCAATAAATCGTACTGAGATCGGTCCGAAAATATGGCTAATCGAATTGGTTGGTTAGGTTTTCTTTCTTTCTAATTTTAGAAAATCAATGGTACAGTTTGGTTTTGATTTCTACGATACGAAATTTCACTTTAGGCAATTCCGCAATCAGATGGATAATTGGAACAAGGGTATCGAGCTTCTTAATAGCGTTATTGATTAGAAATGCATTTTCTAGAATTTGACTCCATACCATGGAAGGGTTCATTTGCACGTTTGAAAGATAAGCCAAAATTTCAAGGGAATGCTTGGAAAATTGGTTTATCAAAATCCTTCTTGGATGAAACCACACCGGAAAATGCCATTGCCAAAAAGTGACAAAGTAAAATTTTCATTTATTCATGAAAAGGGATGTCCCTTTGGAAGCCATAATGGATTTTCTAATAATAATAAATCGACGATTAACCGGCTAAACCGATACCTATTAAATAATTATAAAAATATTAATCATGTATTAAATTATTTACTAATTAAAGTGTTAAATTTCTTCTTGTTTTTAATTAATTGTGAACCCATCAGTTCTAATTTTTTTTAGCAATGTTTATGAAAAGAGATAAGGCAGTGTTTTGTATGTTGATATGATGCTCATATGTGTAAGCTTTTGAATGAAAATTGAGTCTGAATAGTAAGGGTGAACAAAAAAAGATCAAAAAAATTGAATCGATTGACAAAACGTACCGAGATCATACTGAAAATATGGTTAATCGAATCGGCTGATTAGTTTGTTTTTCTAAATTTTAAAAAACTGGGGATACCCGTTCGACTTAATTTTTAATTATAAAAACATGCGGTTAACCGAAAAGAACCGATACTAATAAATAATTATAAAAATATAGTTATAATTATATATATTAAATAGAATTGATGGACTTAGGTAAATTTGTTTCCATGCATTGTTTAATAATTATATGTATATCTTTTGCTATATTCTACTACGTATTTTTGTTTGTTTTGTAGAAGAAAATAATTCACCTTTTAGCATTAATGTTTCGTCATAGAAATTACGTTTGAAATGATTTGTTTGAAATTGCAACTTGTTTAATCATTTTTTATGTTTTAAATTACTATTTGTATGTTTCTAAAAAAAAATACAATAAAACATTGTAAATTTTTTTATGATTAACCGTTAGATAATTGATTAACCGAATCAATATTTTTAGGTTAACCAATATAATGGTTTTTGGTTTTTATTTTTTATATTTTAACGGTTAACCGACTCGACAAAAAATCACATGGTCAATTTTTTTGTATGATGAATTATCGGTTATCGAACCGTGCTCAACCCTACTAAATAATAATTTTGAGCTCTCCTAGTCTCCTGAAATAAATATGTATACTATATAGATATAGATAAATTAAAAATTAATTAGTTAGAGATTAACTAAAATTTAGTAATTTGTAATTAGAGTTATTGATCCACGGTTAAGCTTAGCATTCAACAATTAAAAATTATCATTTATTAATTTATACTTAAAATTTAATTAAATTCTAATTAAGATTAATTATTTTGCCTACATGATGAGATTTGAAGGGAAATCTGATTTTAACCTCTTTCCGATGATCTATCTTGGATGTTTAATTCATCATATATTGATTATATACCTAGCATTCATTTATATAATTTAATTGCAATATGTAGGTGTTTACTCGTGTTTAGCTGTGAATTTCTCAGATATAAAATCAATGACAGACTCCAACTTTGATCTTTTGGATTGTATCCCGGATGTCTATTCTCCAAGGTTGAGTGAGAACAATCTATGGAGAATACTGTAAAAATTCATCTATTTCTTTGATTTCTACGGTTTCCGAAAATCACATCAAATGAATAGAATAAGGTTTCCTTCTGATTTTCTCTCACCTTATATTTATGATATATTCCTATAATCATATTTAGATAGGATATCTGCATATCTAATAAATACAATCACATCTTTGCAGATAAATCATATCTAGAATAATTATCTTTTGATATTTAATAATATAAGATAATATCTCTTGATATCTAATAATATTTATCTAGATACTGGAGAATCAGAACAAAGTCCCAGTTGGACTCTACTAGGGTGGACGAAAATTTCAGCAGCAATAAGCCTTGATGGGCCAGCCCAGGGATCAAATGCAAGGAATAAAGATGGACCTAAAATGAATTAATTATCTTATGCTCAGTCCCGAACATAAATTAATTAATTAATATTTATTCATTCCATTAGAGAATAAATGATGACTTGTCCATTTATTACCGAAGTTGAGTCGGGCTTACACTTAGACTTACGAATCCTCGTATTTAAGATATCACACATTCATTAATTATTTATAGTATTCTGACTGCTTAAAAATAATTAATCTTTATAATTCCTTAAGTAATATCATTCAACCTTATTATTGTACTTGAGCTACCTCAACCTGTAGGGTTTAGTACAATAAATATTTTGAGCTTCTTAAGGGGACTTCGTCATCCTAAACGGATACGGTGACTCGATACAGGTAACTAGCATGACATACAAGCACTGCCACCACCCAAGATACGGAGAATCTTGGGTTATCTCATGTAACTCTCACTCATAACAAGTCAAAGTGATGATCAATAACTCATACTCACCTAAAACCTTATTGATGTTTAGATCAACATAAAGTCACCGAGATCTAGGTTCTTCACGACGGTCAGATAGAAGAACTCATCTCACTGTGATCCATTAATACGTTAAGACGTACCACCATAGACAAGCAGCCAAGTCAAGTCACTTCTTATCTATACTACAGCCTATACCGACAACTTATCCTCAAGTTGTCTTAGCTGTGATCCTTTTTATATCTCAGTAAGCTTAACCAATCATACAGACTTCTGTGATCTTCTACACACTGTATGATCTAACTTTTGTATGAGATAATGAGACAAACATATGCAATCAAGTAAACAATTCAGATATGAGATTGTAATATTGGTGATCGATCTTAATTTCGTAGGGTAATAAATGCGCAAGGAACACAAGAAAATAACGTGGTCTATTGAAATAGATCTACGTCCACGGAGCAAGAGAGTATATCTGTATTAAATGTGTAAGAAGCGATTACAAAGAGTGTAGGTGATCCATTTCTTCTAATCTATCCTCTATTTATATACCATCATATTGAGTTTGACTCTAATACAAAGTCTTCTCTCATAAGGATTCTTTTAGATATGCATCCGAATCTTCTACGTCTCCACTTGCAATTTGAGTTGTAGTTGGTTGAGGAGTCTTCTTGGGCCGAACTCACATAGGCCGAGCTTAATGTCGGGACCCATTTATATTGGGTATGATGCTTAGGCCTAGTAGTTGGGCCGTATCCTATCACATCTCCCCCCCTAAAAAGACGTAGAAGTGAGGTCGTGATGGATGGGGGACAGTGGTTCTGGCATTGCCTCTCCGAAATTGTGGTGCAGCGGCGTGGGCGCGCATATCTGTCGAGTTGTGTGTCGCTCGGCCATAAATAGGGCGAAGTCGAATGCTCGTCGCCCTGCCGAGGTCTAATATGTAATCTCTTGTCGAGGTCAAATGAGTATCGTCGTGCCGAGGTCAAACACGGGATGTCGTGCCGATGTCGAACATGGAACACATCATATCCTATTTAATGTATACGGCGGTTGGGGTCCCGATAAAGTGCACATTTGGGGAATAACTTCCACAATACGCCTTTTTCCATTTCACTTTATCCGCCTCCAACTTTCAAACTAAAAAAAAAAACTCTATATCTTTTTGAAAACACTGAGTGTCCAGTACTTTTCCTCCATCGTCGTTCTCGCTAGAGCATCAGTGTCATCTTCTTCGATATTCTTTCTAAAACAAGAAAGTTATTTATGGCTTCTTCTTCTTCTTCTTCTGAGGAGTCTCACGGCCGCGACGGACGTGATGTGTCAGTGTCACCACCGGATTCGTTGGTGATTTTAGAAGTTTTTGCCGTTGATTCCTCCCTTCCTTCTTCGTGTAGAGTAGTTTTCCCGTCTTTGAGGGATTTTGGTAGGGTTTCTTCGTTTCCTTCGTATCTAGAATCCCCTGCAATAATAGAGCTTGCTTCGAGATTTTGTATTCCAAAATCTTTTGAGTTGGTCGCTCCCCGATCGGAGGATAGGGCCTGCGTCCCTCCGGAGGGTTTTGTTACGGTATATGAGGACAACCTTAAGTGCGGTCTTCGTCTTTCTTTTCCTTCTGTGTATGCCGAACTGCAACAAAAGTTCGGTATACCACTTGCCCAAATAATGCCAAATTCTTTTCGGCAGTTGACGGGCTTTGGTGTCTTTGCCCATCGCCATAATTTTCCTCTCACCCTAGGGCTGGTCCTTAGGTTCTTCCAGTTTAAATCTAGCTCGGGGTGGTATTATTTATCACCTCGTCGTAGTTTCAAAATAAAAACGAAGTCAAAAATCCCGAACTGGCAGAAGAAGTTCTTCTTTTGTCGGTTCGATGAGGCCTTCCAGTTCGTCTGGAATACAGGGAAGCTGGTGGATGAGGTCGCTGATGACAGCTTCGGTGGCCTCGAGGAGTCGTTGGACAGGGCCGGCCTTGTTGACGAAGTTTTTTCAGAGGCCGAGCTCGTCGCTGCGGGGCTGAGCCCTTATGATCCTGCTACCGCGGTAGAGCCGGTGAAGGGTGAGGCCCCCTTATTTCACTTCAGCTCTTGATTGATTTTTTGCTTTATGTTCTAACTCGGCATTTATTTTAACTTTGCAGTGAACTTCCTTACCTCGAAGAAGAGGAAGAGATCGAGGTCCGACCTCGAGCCATCCAATGTGGCTCCGAAGATTGTGCCTGAGGCCTCTTCTGAGAGGGCCGAAGAGGTAGTGAGGTCACCTTCGCCCTTGCCCATCTCACGTCCTGACAAGGAGAGGCGTATTTCCACTCCTACCGACGATGACTGTGAGATTGTCGGTACCCAGGTCGCACGTCGGTCCTTCCCTGAGGTAATGCAATTATTTTGCACGTCACGAAGTTATGTATTGATGTATTTGTTTGACATGGTAGACTTCTGTACAGGGGACCGAATACATGACGGCCGAGGTTGTCAAGATGTCCACCCAAATGACGGCGACGTACACCCAACTGACGATGACGTCCACCCAATTGACGGACTATCTGAATGACGCCGTCGTCCAGTTCCAACGGGTGGCTTGTGTCGCCAGGGATTTGGAGGAGGAGAAGACCCTCCTTGTCCACGAGGTGGCCGAGGCCGAGGCGAAGGTTCGGGACGCGGTCAAGAGGGAGACCGTAGCTCTGGCAGCGGCCGAGGCGGCGAAGGCAGCCGAGGTGGCGAAGACGGCCGAGGTCGGCCTGTTGAAGGCCGAGGTGGAGGCGGCTAGGTGTAGGGAGGCCGAGGCGGCAGCCTCGCAAGGAGAGCTTCTTCGCGCCTTTACGGAGAGGCTGTTTTTATCCGGGAGGTTCTCCGGGCTGGCCAGCGAGCTGGCCGAGGATTACCCGGATTTGAATAAGTCCAAGTAAGGGTATGAGGTGATGGAGAATGAGGCCCTGCTGCGAGCGTATGCCGAGGTCCTCGCTGACGGCCTGAAGAGCTTGCCCGTTGTGGAGAGGCTGGCCTCCTCTTCGACCTTGCTGACTGCCGAGTCAGTCCATGCTTGCTTGGTGGATCGGGATGTCCAGCTCGAAGCTATTATGGCCGATCTGGCTAAGGAGCAGGGGGCGGCGACGACCGCCTAGGCGGAAGTTCGGAAGGAGGCCGAGGAGGTGCAGCCTGAAGCTGCTGGAGGGGAGGTGCAGCTTGAAGCTGTTGGAGGGGTCAGTTGATCCCCGTTCTTTTTTTTTTTTTGTAGATCAAATGTACTTACGACATCATTAGGATGTCGGTTTTGACTCTGCCTTAAAGGCTTGAATAAAATTCCCAATTTTATTGAAGAATGCTTCTCTTTGTTTTTGTCTTGATGCATTCTGAACTCGCTGATATGTCTCCTTGGCTGGACCAAATAAAAATTTTGAACCGAGCTCTCAAAGCAAAAGAGGTCGAGGTCCTTCACTTGGAAGGCAAGCTGGGCCATGTGCAGGAGGAAGCTGATGTGAAATTCAGGGCTTCTCAAGAGAAATTTGACGAGCTTCAAGCTCGGTTTTTGGAGTTGGAGGAGAAGCTCGAGATCGCGAAGGATGATGCCAAATCGGTCGCCGAGAAGCATGCCGAATACGAGATGGTTATTCGCCGAGGTGGTGGAATGACCATCTCCGAGGCCGAAGCTAAATTTTAGAGATCACAGGCCGATGTTCGAGCTACAGACATGAGTACGGTCGGGACTCCTGGCAATTTCAGGAGCAGCTTGCCGACCTGAGAAAAATAGATGGTATATACAAGACTGTTGTAGCTCATCATCCGCAACTTGAGCGGGTGCTTCGGTCGACTGTCGAGGCTTCTTCTTCTGTTGAGGCTTCTCCTTCACATACTAAGATTGTCAATAGGCATCCTCGAGAGTTTTATACGTGCGAGAGACGGTATTTATCGAGTAGCCGGGGTCAGATGGCAAGACATAGAGGTCGAGCTGGCCGAGCTCCTGGTGTCGATCGAGGACGAGGTAGAGGTAGGGGTAGGGTGAGCATAGATGAACTGCTGAACCCTGATTTTGCTAGAGATTGGCTTAGCTTTTCCCAGCCTCCTGGTCCTTCGTCGTCCTCGTAATGCGTTGTAAATTTTGGAAATAAGAACAAATTTTTCTTTGCCTTGTGTTGATTTTTCCTTTTTATCAAACAATGTACACATTTCGTCCTCGTAATCGAACGAAGGTAGATCGTCCTCTTAATCAATCGGAGGTAGATCATCCTCGTAATCAAACGAAGGTAGATCGTCCTCGTAATTAATCGAATGTAATTCATCTTCGAAATAAACGAAGGTAGTTTATCCTCGTATTCAAACGAAGGTAGTTCATCCTCGAAATAAACGAAGGTAGTTCATCCTCGAAATAAACGAATGTAGTTCGTCCTCGTATTAAACGAAGGTAATTCGTCCTCGTATTAAACGAAGGTAGTTCATCCTCGAAATAAACGAAGATAGTTCGTCCTCATATTAAACGAAGGTAGTTCATCCTCGTATTAAACGAAGGTAATTCATCCTCGAAATAAACGAAGGTAGTTCATCCTCGAAATAAATGAAGGTAGTTCGTCCTCGTATTAAACGAAGGTAATTCATCCTCGAAATAAACGAAGGTAGTTTGTCCTCGTATTAAATAAAGGTAATTCGTTCTCGTATTAGACGAAGGTAAAAGTTCCTTATTTGTCGAGAAGTGTCGATAGGGGTGGTCCCCTCACGTGCGTTTATTTTACCCTTTGTTGGGTTTATCATCCTCTTAGAGGGTATTATATAATGGGGAAGAGGTAGTATGCATAAGTGACAAATGAAATATGCAAGAAAAAGATTTTATTAATGAAACACGACGTAACAAGAGAAAAGGACCTAAAGACACGACTTAATAAGACTAAATGAACAATTTTTTTTTTCTTTTGACACTTATGCAAAATATCTCTTAAGATGAATGATGTGCCACGTATAAGGTATTTGCTCACTGGATAAATGGGCGAACTTATATGACCCTTTTCCGAGGACTTCTTTAACTCGGTATGGTCCTTCCCATGTAGCTTCTAACTTGTCGAGCTTTGCAGCTTTACTGACTTTGTTATTTCGAAGTACGAGGTCGTCTACTTGGAATTATCGAGATTTGACACGCTGGTTATAATACCGAGCTACTTGTTGCTTGTACCGAGCTTCTCTAATGTAGGCGAGGTCTCTCTTCTCTTCTAGCAGATCCAGGTCAGTTCGTAGATTCTCCCCATTTGCTTTAGGTGAGAAATGGATGGTACGGGGGCTCGGCATACCGATTTCTACCGGGATCACTGCCTCGGTTCCATACACCAAGCTTTAGGGTGTTTCGTCGTTCGATGTCCGAGGTGTTGTACGATATGACCATAAGACTTGTGGTAAATTTTCCACCCAGTTGCCCTTCACTCGGTCGAGGCGAGTTTTGAGTCCCTTCACAATTGTCCTGTTGGTGACTTCAATTTGACCATTTGCTTGGGGATGGGCCACAGAGGTGAATTTTTGTTGAATCTGAAGCTCTTGACACCACTCTTTGAAGACCTTATCTGTGAACTGCGTCCCATTATCCGAAACGAGGATATGGGGGATGCCGAAGCGACACACAATATTTTTTCAGACAAAGTTGAGAGCATTTTTGCTTGTGATTTTCACCAAGTGTTCGGCTTCCACCTACTTTGTGAAGTAGTCGATAGCGACAATCAAGAACTGGAACTGCCCTGGAGCTTTACAGAAGAGGCCCACAATATCAATCCCCCATTGCATGAATAGCCAAGGGCTTTGCATGCTGACGAGGTCGGTTTGAGGTAGCCTCAACATATTTCCATGAATTTGGCACTTCGGACACTTCTTTACGAGGTCAATTGAGTCTTGGAACATTGTTGGCCAATAGTATCCCCATCGCATGACTTTCTTTGATAATGCGCGGGGTCCGATATGGCTTCCACATGATCCCTCATGTACTTCTCTTAGTACGTATTCAGCTCGGTTCGAATCCAGACACCTTAGGAGAGGCTGGAGATATGATTTTCTGTAGAGAATTCCCTGCTCAATTATGTATCGCAAAGATTTGCTCAAGATTTTCCTTGCCTCAAGTCTGTCATGAGGTAATTCGCCCTTCTCCAAATATTCTTGAATGGGAGTCATCCAATTAGGTTCTTCATCAGAGACTATGTTGACTTCGACATCGGCATCGCCTATGCTTCTGTTTTGGATTTCTTCTACTGGCGGGCTCGTTGATGACGAAGCCAGTTTGTTTAAGGTGTCAGCTCGGCTATTCTGCTTCCTTGGGATACGAACCAACTGGAAGTATGAGAAAAGGCATTGCGAGGCTTTTGGATTTTTCAAGGTATTTCTTCATCATGTTGCCTTTAGCCTCGTACTTTCCCAGCATGTGGCTTACTATGACCTGAGAATCACTATGAACTTGCACAGCTCGTATCTGAAGACTTTGAGCTATGCGAAGTCCTGCAATTAAGGCTTCGTACTCCACTTCGTTATTCGTAGTTTTGAATGTAAACCGAAGTGCGTAGGTAATCTCTTGGCCATCTGGTCCTATAAGTAAGATGCTTGCCCCACTTCCCGTTTTTCCCGAAGCTCCATCCACATATATTTGCCAGCAATTCTCGGATGCTTCCTTTATGGGTTCGGCTTCGGCATTGTTTGAGGTAGGCTCGGTGGGTTTCGGCTTCTCTGTGAAGTTAGCCTCTACAAGAAAGTCTGCTAAGGCCTGACCCTTGATGGCTTGACGAGGGCAAAAAGAGATAGCGTGTTCGCCCAATTCAATTGCCCACTTCGCCACTCTCCCCGAACCCTTGGCTTTGTCAACACTTGCCGAAGTGGATGATCGGTGAGAACTTGTATGGGATGTGCGTGGAAATAGGGACGTAGTCTCCTTGCAGCATTTACTAATGCCAAAGCGAGCTTCTCTAGAGGTTGATATCTCGTTTCTGGCCCTTTGAGTGCTCGGCTGATGAAATACACAGGGAGTTGACGACGTCCGTCCTCTCGTACCAAAACTGCACTTATGGTTTCATCCGAAGTCGCGAGGTATAGGGAAAGGACTTCTCCTTCTTTTGGGACAGATAAAGTGGGGAGTTTAGCGATGTAGTTTTTGAGACCTTCAAAAGCTAACTTGTGTTTATCATCCCAATTGAACTCCGGAGCCTTTTTGAGAATTTTGAAAAAGGGGAGTTGCTTCTCATGACTTTTGAAAGAAAGCGCACACGGTCAGACTATGCACCCGTCAACTTATGCACGTCGTGGATGGTCTTCGGCACCTTCATCTCCAAAACGGTTTGAACCTTGGATGGGTTGGCTTTTAATCCTTATTGTGAAACCCAACACCCCAAAAATTTCTCAGACCAAACTGTGAATGTACACTTTTGGGGGTTTAGCTTTAGGTTTACTTTACGAAGTAAGCCGAGGACGATCCGGAGGTCGGCAACACATGTGGCTTTCTCCTTACTTTTGACGAAGATGTCATCTACATACACCTCCACATTTTGACAGATGTGGGGCTGAAATATCTTGTCCACTATTCTTTGATAGGTGGCCCCTACATTCTTGAGTCCGAATGACATCTTCTTATATGCAAAGACGCTGAAGTCTGTAATGAAGACTGTTTTGGATGCTTCCTCGTCACTCATCAAAACTTGGTGATACCCCTTGTATAGATCCAAGAAGCTGAAGACCTCGTATCCGACCAAAGCGTCAACTTTTTTGTCGATATTGGGAAGGGGGTAGCAGTCCTTAGGGCAATGTTTGTTGAGATCGGTATAATCGATACACATTCGCCATCCCCCTTCTACTTTCTTGACCATCACCGGGTTGGCTATCCAGGTCGGATACTTGACTTCGAACAATATGCGTGCTTTCAATAGCTGGTTCACTTCGTCATGTATGACCTGATTCCGTTCAGCCGCAAAGATCTGTTGCTTTTGCCGAACCGGTTTGACACTTGGGTCAATGTTGAGTCGGTGAGTGATAATACTTGGTGAGACCCCGGTCATGTCAAGGGGTGACCAAGCGAAGACGTCTCTGAATTCCCTTAGGAGTTGGATAATCTGCTTTCTCAGTTGAGGTACTTCGGTAGAACTTACTTTGACGACCTTGAGGGGATCGTCCTCATACAGTGACCTCCTCTCTACGAGCCGTCGAGAGCGGGCGGCGTCCTTTCCGTTTCAACTCCTTGGGCTTCCTTAATTGCTATGCCTGTGGGTGTTGGGCCGAAGTCCCAGCACCTCTTAAGGCGACCTGCATGCATTCTTTGGCTTGTTTCTGATCTCCTTAGATCACATCTACCCCTCCTCTTGTGGGGATCTTCATTGTTAGATGATACGTTGAGCACATCGCCCTCACTGCATTTAACCAGTCTCGTCCTAGTATAATGTTATACGGTGAGTAGGCGTTTACCACGAAGAACTGTACCACCTTGGTGGAGCTCGTCGGTGCTCTCCCCACTGTGACAGGTAGTCCAATGATCCTCTTGGGCGTGTCTCTTCTTGCACGAAGCTTCGAAGTGGTAGTGGTGCCGGTGTGAGGCGTTCCTCCTTAATTCCCAATTTGTATAAGCACTCCTTGAAGAGGATACTCACCGACGCACCACTATCGACGTATACGCGCCGAACTAGTTTGTTGGCGACCACTGCTTGGATTATCATTGCGTCCTGGTGAGGTACTACGGCTGGTACATGGTCTTCATCAGAAAAGGTGATGGCCTCTTCCTTTTTAAACCTCTTGTTTACAGGTTCACTGGTTCGGGGACTTCGGGCCTCGGCTTTTAGGGAGGACTTCATAGTACCGCGAGGGAGCCCCGTGATGGTGGATATGATTCCATCGTACTGAGGCTCGTTATCACCCTCTTCATTGGTGTCGTGCCTCGCTTTCTCGTGAGGGCCACAGTTTCCCCTGTCCTTCTCTTGCTTCCGTTTTCTCTGACCTCGGTGGGGGGCCTCGTATTGACAGATCGTCGGCCATGACCTTGGTACTTCTTAAGAACCCCATCATGCACCAACTTTTTGATATCTGCCATGAGATTCCTGCATTCCTCCGTGTCGTATCCATGATCCTCATGGAATGATCAATACTTGTCTTTGGATCGGCGTTTCGATCCCCCTATCATGGGCCGAGGTTTCTCGAACATGTATGTATGGAGCTCGTAGATCTCCGCTCTCGTCTTCATCAAGGGTGTATACTGAGGTCGTTCAGGGTTATGACGTGGCCCGAGCCTAGACTTTATAGGGCCACGTTGTATCCTTTTCAAGGTACTTCGTCGACTTTGGCCTCGGTCCCCTCGACCATCCTCTTTCCTCTTCTTGTCAGAGGGTTCTGCCTTGTCAGCTTCTCGCTTTCTCCTGTCCGCTTCGTCCGCTTTGGCGAACCGATCTGCTATGCGCCACGCCCGACGTGATGAGGGCTCGTGCCAACGATCTCCTCAGATAGGGCCCCGGCAAGATGCCGTTTTGGAAAGCTGAGATGATGAGGAGGTCATTTACATCCTCGACTTTTAGGCTCTCCTTATTGAACCTAGTCATGAAGTCGCTGATGGACTCACCTCGGCCTTGCCTCACGGTGAGGAGATGAGCCGATGTGGTCTTGGACTCGGTTTTTTGGAAGAACCTTCGATGAAAGGCTTCCATTAGATCTCGGTAAGATCCAATACTACCGGGAGGTAGACTGTCGAACCACCGACGGACGTTGTCGATCAGCAACTCTGGGAACAGCTTGCACATGTGGATGGTGTTGAGACGCTGATTGATCATGTTGTATTGGAATTGAGAAAGAAAGTTTTGTGGATCCCGCAGTCCGTTATAGGGGCGATACTGGAACCTTGTACTTGTCCGGGAGAGGAGTATCGAGTATCTCGTTAGAGAAAGGGGTAATAATCCTCCGTATCCATCGAACCCATCTCCCAGAGAGCGATGTCGAGTTCGTCGGCCGAACTCGTTATAATTATGGGGACGACTTCGCGGCGATCACTGCGACCTGCCCCACGTTGCTCATCCCTTACACGATCAGTTTGGAAACCAACTCGTGTAGAGGTATTATTTGCAACACGAGTGTCTATCGTCCGGAGGCTGGGGGATTCACTTCGCTGTGCTGCCTCGTGTTTTGATGAGACTTCGGCCTCCTTTTCTTCATGATAAAGCCGACCTTGTTCTCGGCTGAGGTACTGGAGGAAGCTCTCCTTATTTTTTTCGAGGAATCCTTTAACCGCCTCGTCGAGATTCAACTACGGCGCTTGGGGTTTTTCTCTGTTGCTGTTGCGACCTCCTTCGCTGCGATACTCTTCTTCTTTACGTAGGATAGGGTTGCCTCGCTCATCCAGACTTTGAACGTGTCCTTCGGGAGTCGTATCTTTTATCGGACTTTTCCCAGGCCGCGTTTGGCGCGTCCTGTCACCGTTGTTGGTGCCGGTGACAGCCCTGGATGTAGCGCTTCTTGTATTCCTCATCGTTGTGATTGATTCCCTGAGAAAAAGTTGATCGAGAACACAGAATTTCGTTCCCACAGACGGCGCCAGTGATCTATCTTAATTTCGTAGGGTAATAAATGTGCAAGGAACACAAGGAAATAACGTGGTTCGATCTATTGAAATAGATCTACGTCCACGGAGCAAGAGAGTATATCTGTATTAAATGTGTAAGAAGCGATTACAAAGAGTGTAGATGATCCATTTCTTCTAATCTAGCCTCTATTTATATACCATCATATTGGGTTTGACTCTAATACAAAGTCTTCTCTCATAAGGATTCTTTTAGATATGCATCCGAATCTTCTACGTCTCCACTTGCGATTTGAGTTGTAGTTGGTTGAGGAGTCTTCTTGGGCCGAACTCACATAGGCCGAGCTTAATGTCGGTGCCCATTTATATTGGGTTTGATGCTTGGGCCTAGTAGTTGGGCCGTATCCTATCAATTGGTAACATAAAATATTGTATACAATCATTCTGCTTCAATATACAAATCCAACACGTCTGCATCGGAAAGTGCCACATTCTGATCAGATCGATCTTACGTACGATTGCCTTCAAATGTGCTCTGCATATTTCCGACCCCTAATATGTAAGAAATATACAAGACACATATGAAATCGTTTCGTGTAAAATCGATCTAATCAAAAGTTTTGTGCATCAGAAGTCCCCTCTAAATGTTTCGAATTTCGACTACTGTGATAATGGCGTGTAAAAGTTAGAGAAATGGCGTGTAAAAGTTAGAGAAATTTGGTATGCCAAAATTTATTTAAACACCGATCGCAAATCCCCCATAATGGACATGCCAATTGCCTATATATGACATATAAAATTGAAATAATATTATTTATGGGCCCAGTGAATTAGAAATATTTTTGTATCAATATCTAGTGTGCTTATTTTAATGCGTTAGTTTGAAATTAAATCCAGCCTTTATTTGTTAGAGTAAATTCTACTTTCTGCTACGTCCATTACATAATGACAAGTTTGTACGATAATATTAATATTGTAGTTGGGAAGTTCAGAAGTTGCATCCAAAGTCAAAGATAATCTAGAAAGTTGCTTAAAGTGTATAGGAAAACTATCAATAAGTAGTCAGTAGTAATTCACATGACTTGGAATAGTGACCTTCTAATTTATGTTTTATAATATTAGGGGTGTCTAACGGTTCGGTTTGGTTAACCGAATCAATTTTTCGATTAATCAACCGAATTTCTCGAAAAAGTGGAACAAAACCGAACCGTTTTAAATTTTCGTTAACCGAAACCGATCGGTTCAGCGGTTCGGTTTCGATTAACCAAAAACCGAATTAAAATTAATTAATAATAAAACAAATAAAATAATAATTAAAATAAATAAAATAATAATTAAAACTGAAACTTATTAAAATAGATAAAATATTTAACAATAATTAATAAAGTAATAATTAAAATTGATTTTCATAATTTTAATTAATTAATTAATAATTGAAATAATAATTAAAAATAAAAACGGTTTTCGGTTTTTCGGTTACGAACTGATTCGGTTATCGGTTAACCAATAACCAATTTTTTTCAACTCGAATCGAAACCGAACCGATAACCAAATTTATCGGTTTTCGGTTAACCGAATTTGTCGATTTCGGTTCGGTTTCGGTTCTAACCGAAAATCGAAAACCGTTTAGACACCCCTATTTTATATCATACAAATCTATTAAATTAAAATAAAACTAATTAAGCATTCCACAAACTCAGATTCGAAAATATAATTGATTCATGGCGCAAAAATAAATTTTCAAAGAAATGTGTCTTCAATAATTAACTCTTATAGAAATAGAGGGGAGTTGTTTCATGTTTGCGTATGAAACACATAATTACACGCATTACAAATTCATTACAACACACTATGACAATAAATGAATTAAATAAGAGAGTAATTCAAATATAAAAAATGGAACTAATTGTGAATACATATTACGAATCTAATATTATTCACAAAAATAATCAACAATAATATATTAATTTCAAATATACACGTGTTCGGGTTATAGATAGGTTGGTGGGAGAATTCGGTATATGATAAAGATTCATGAATTAAGAATTCAAACCTCACTACAAGTTTTACATGAGCTTATTGATATTCGTTATCTCCTTTACAAAGGTAAGAAAACAAGCTTACGGTATGAATCTAATCTCCATCTTCTCGCTTAATAGAAAAACGAAATCAGCTCCCATGAGTTTAACTCAGTCGGGTAAGAGCTAGCAGATTCGGAATAAGGACTAAAGATCGAATCCTAGCAGCCACAGTGTAGAAGTTTCACTCTCTTTATAGTGACTCCTTGTAGACACTAGACAAAGTCCTCATAGTTTCTTAACCGCTGAGTCATCGTGATTTACCTCCTCACATTCTCATGAGACTAGGGTGTGGGGGCTCCCAGGGGGAGAGCTTCCCATTTTGGAATAAGAAAAACGAAATCAGGACCATAAATTTCGTACCAAGGAGTGTTCAATTATTTAAGGTTGATAATTAAATATAATGTAAGATGTTAACTTGTTGAGGCGGTTTCCTGTACGGACATGCGTATGAACTTTGATACTTTTTTCACTATAAATGATATTTTATTTAATATAAATGATATTTTTTTTGAGTGAATAAATAATAGTTTTATCCGTCCACAAGGTAAGGAAGGATTAACAAGAATTTTTGCATGTAGTTTCAAAGGATTTTAATTATTAAAATTATCTTGGTTGATACTCGAAACGAAGTGTTCTTAGTTGAGGCATTGGATATGTAATTAATTTGTACGATGTAAGGATAGTTTTCAAATGAAGTAGTCACACTGTACTTTATTTCTGCCACGTTTTTTGTGTCTGTAATTTGATCTGTATATATAATGAAGAATTTAATTTCTATCTGCATCCTAACAAATTTGGGTGTACTATAAATTGCATTGGTTATGTACTTATGTTCAATCTTGTTGGTAGTACCATAAACATCAACTTGTATCACTGAAAATTTTGAATTGTATCATCTTGTTCATATGATCGTCGATCATGGAAATTTTCATAGAACATGTAAGTGTATTAAATCTTCTCATATGATAATATTTTATTAATATAATTATATTAATAAAATATTATCATATGAAGGAGAAACCCACGTGTCTATGTAATTTTCCGTCGATCATATGATTAAAATCAGTTACCTACTTCTATCACTACCATCAAAGCTAGAAATTCCTAATGAGTATAGAAGTCCCGGTGGTGAAAATATTAAACAAAAATTTAAATAAGATAAGAGTATAATTACTTTTTAGGTATGATTAATTAAATATAATTTATCACCCAAACTTTATAGTATATTTTTTCCTCCCATAAATTTGCGTCGCAGCCCCAATTAATTTGTGAGTAGAACATAGCCATGTATTTTAAAAAAATATTTCCTCAGTAAAAACATAAAAAAAATAATTTATGTTAATAAAACGACCTAACACGTCTATAAAAAATTAAATATTAAACGTATGGATAGTGACTCTTCTCCTTCATTATTCTCTCGTTTATGTAAATGTTATTCCGTCACACACACACACCGAATGTGTTGTAAAACTTTGGCCAATTTTACAAAAAAAATCATGGCAGAATCCTTTGATTTGGCAATCACCATCACCACCATGATCCTACTACTCGTACCATTGTTGTTCATCATCATCAAGAAACTCAAACCCCAAACTCCACCACTTCCACCAACCCCAAATCCATGGCCGATCTTCTCCACCATCAATCATTTCCTCCGCCCAATGTCCCACACATCTCTATCCAACCTCGCTCAAATCCACGGCCCCCTCATGCACTTCAATCTCGGCATGCAGCGCCTCATCGTCGCATCATCGCCGGCCGCCGCCGCCGAGATCCTAAAAGCAAACGACAGCGCCCTGTCGGCGCGCGCCGTGCCCCACGCCATCCCACTTTCGCCGTCCCAGATCAAGAAGCTCTCCTTCTGGGCCGACCCCACCGCCGCCAACTGGAGAAACATCCGAGCAATCTGCCGGTCGGAGCTCTTCTCGGCGGCGGCGCTAGAGGCCCAGGCGCGGGTGAGAGACGCGAAGGCGGCTGAGATGGTGGAGAGGCTGAGGGCGAGGGAAGGAGCAGCGACGGACGTGGGGTGGCTGGTCTACGCCACGGTGGTCAACATGTTCAGCAACGCTTTCTTCTCGAATGATGTTTTGGGATTGGATGATGAGTCTGAGTGTGATAGGTTGAGAGGAGTTTTGAGGGGGATTATTGGCGCCATTTCCACTCCGAATTTGTCGGATTTTTTTCCGTTTTTGGGGGTGTTTGATTTGCAGGGTTTGAGGAAGAAGCACAAGGAGTTTTCGAGCAAAGTTTGGGAGATGTGGAGACCAGTTGTTGAGGAAAGAAGAAGGTCCGAACTCAGACATGATGATTTTCTGGACAAGTTGATTTGCAGAGGTTTTGAAGATGATCAAATCAATCATTTGCTAGAGGTTCGATCTCCCATCATATATATCCATCGTCGATTCATTTTCTTTTTGTCTCACTTTTATATTTTAGTATTCATAGTCGGATTTTGATGGTTTTGGGCCACATCTAACGAAAATAAACTCAATCGATTCTATTTATTTCCAGCAAAAACACCTAAAATTCTCTATTTCAAGTCCATATCTCACTTTCAATTTTTTTATATATTTTTTTTCATTTTACTCTTCAACTTCAACATCACTATCTAGTGTCTACTGCTATATTTTAACTTTTTGATTAGTAATTATGACTCGTTAATCCAATAAGAGCTAATAATAATTTTTTTACATTTGATTAGTAATTTTTAATTAATAATTGATTGTTAGGGTTGATTGGAGTATTAAATGTTTTAAAGTTCACTTTAAATTTTATTATAAATATTACTTCCTCCGTCCATAAAATATGTTTATTTAATTCCATTTTGATCCGTCCAAAAAAATGTTCACTTTACTTTTTTGGAAACATCAATTTCATATTGTTATCCTAAACATATCCATTTATTTACAAAAAAATCATTCATGGTCACCTTTTTATACCCACTATTCATTAATATATTCATTTATTATCCATAGACCCATCTTTTTACATTCACTCACTATACACTCATTATAATTTATTAAAACTCGTACCATCAAAACAAGGAATGAATTTGATGGATTTGATGGACGGATGGAATATTAAATTAACTAGTGAAATTTTATTATGACACGATGGGATATAGAAACTTAACGCAACAAAAGTAGGAATTAAAATATGTTCATTCTAGAGCCCCCCCAATACTAATTTCCTCATTTTCTTTATTTGTCATTTCAATTTT
The DNA here is from genome assembly GCA_036937905.1 of Salvia rosmarinus. Classification (NCBI taxonomy): domain Eukaryota; kingdom Viridiplantae; phylum Streptophyta; class Magnoliopsida; order Lamiales; family Lamiaceae; genus Salvia; species Salvia rosmarinus. The sequence continues at coordinate 56,753,431 of CM072821.1, read as the reverse complement.
AATGATAGGAACCCAAAGTCGTGAATCAAATACCAAATTCCTCTTCGAATTAATCATACCTACTGTCTAGGAAGGTTAAGCCACCACCTACATGTTAATTTTGTATTAAAAATGCATACGATAGTAAATTTGACAACTAGCTATTTTATCACAGATTCATTACCTAAATCTTTTAGTCTCGCATATTACATTTATTTCTCTCATAAATAAAAAAGAAATTAGTTTCATATTTCATTTTATGAGTATAGTAACAAAACTACAAAAGCAACTAACATTGAGCTAGTACGATTGCTACAACAGGATCTATTCACAGCAGGCATAGACACCACAGCCTCAACAATCACAAGAACAATGATGGAGCTTATCACATCTCCCCAATGCCTGACAAAACTCAAACAAGAGCTCGACACTTCATTCCCAACTTCCCCCATCGAAACCCTAACATACCTCCAAACCTGCGTCAAGGAAACCCTAAGGCTGCACCCGCCCGCGCCGCTGATGCTCTCCCACCGCGCCAGCGAGGCATGCCGGGTGATGGGCCACGCCGTCCCCAAGAACGCCCGCGTTCAGGTCAATGTGTGGGCGATCGGGCGTGACCCGAGCACGTGGGACGACCCCCTCGAGTACAGGCCGGAGAGGTTCCTCGACTCAGCCATCGACTTCAAAGGGAACGATTTCGAGTTCTTGCCGTTTGGCGCCGGGAGGAGAATCTGCCCTGGCATGCCCATGGCTGCCAAGATTGTTCCGCTCGTTGTGGCGTCGTTGCTCTACTTTTTCGATTGGACGACGCCAAGTTCGAAGAGAGCTGTGGATGGCGAGTACTTTAGGGCTACGTCGCAGATGAGAGGGCCGCTGCTGCTCATTCCTAAAGCTAGAAAATGATCAACGGCAGATGGATTCACTTGTTTGAAAAAAAGTATATAACTGAATTTCCTTGTGCGTTTTTTCAGTGATGTTTGGAGTAGTAGTAAGTTGTTAAGTGATGCTCTTGATAAGTTGATATATAATAAATTTGTTCGTGATACTTGTATTGGAGAAGTAATGTATGATGCGAGATAATTAAGTTCGTGCTGACTGATGTTACAGGTTGATTTTCGATATTAACTTTGTATTTTTACTATCATTATATGGAAATTTATATTTTTGCGAATTTTGATGTTAGTTCTTTTTAGTACTCGTACTTGTCTTACATTCTATTGATAGGTTATACTAATTTAATATAGATATATTTGGACTTTATTTATATAAATATAAGACAATATATTTTTATATCTAAAATTCTTTAGAATTATGATACGATTTAACTATTTTTGGTATGTGAATCTAAAATGTATTCGAACATTGTACGAACTATTTTCACTTAAGTGCTGGTTGGTATGCAAGAATTGAATGATAATGTAATAGTGATTACTTTGTTCATTCTCAATCCTATGGCTGGTAAGATTTTTACGACAGGAATCACCATTCCCGGAGGAATGCTTATACCCATGAACATGAGATTAGTCATTCCTCCCCTCCTTCATGGTATTAGCTATTCCCGTGAACATAAGATTAATCATTTTTTGTCTTAACAAAATTATTTTTATTTATTTGTTATCTTATAAATTGATAATAATAATAAAAATAATAAATAATAAAATTTATAATAAAAATAATATTAATATTATTAATATAAATAATAATAACAATAAAAGTAGTATTAATAATAATTATTATTATAATAATCATAAATAATAATAATAATAATAATAATAATAATAATAATAATAATAATAATAATAATAATAATAATTACTTAATAATAATGTTTATTTTTGTTATTATTATATTATTACAGTAATAATAACATAAATCATAAAAATAATGGTTATTTTATTTATTTTATTTCATTCATATTCGTCAATTCTTTATATATACCAGTCATAGGAATCACATATTCCATTCAATTCCTATCATTATTTCATTCAAAAGTTTATTTCATTCTTATCTAATTTCATTCATATGTACTAGCAATCACCTTAGAGAAACTGCAGTAGGAGATGTAAATATTGCAAAAGATTGAAATTGAATCCTGGAGGGTTCAAAAAATTTACAGTCCCTGAAACGAGGGGCATTTTTATCAGAGGTGGTCTCCTGTGCGCGCTGCGCGCACAGTGAGACCACTTATTAATTAATAATAATTATTAAATTAATTTAATAAACCTTAATTATAAATTAATAAAATCGTAATTATGAATTAATAAATAATAATTTTGAATTAATAAACCATAATTTTGAATAATAAACCCTAATTTTGAATTAATAAACCCTAATTTGAATAATAAACTCTAATTTTGAATTAATAAACCCTAATTGGAATTAATAAACCCTAATTTTGAATAATAAACCCTCATTTTGAATTAGTAAACCCTAATTGTGAATTAATAAACCCTAATTTTAAATTAATAAACCCTAATTATGAATTAATAAACCTTACTTGTGAACTAATAAACCATAATTATGAATTAATAAATTCTAATTTTGAATTAAAAATCATAATTAAAAATTAATAAATTTAATTATAAATTAACAAAATCTAATTATTCTTACTCACTATAATTAATATATAATTATTTTAACAAAAATAAGGGTAAGCTCACGGTGAGGGGAGCTCACCCTAGATTTTGTCTTTTATCAAGTAATAATTTAGCCATTTTCTCAACTCCAAAAATATGACTAATTTATTAACTGTTTTAAAGTAATTGGCTATTCACGATGATTGCAGATGTTGGCCTGTTGGGCTATTATGTCTATTAATAGTTGTTATAAGAGGATTAAAAACTGGAATAACTACAAAGAATAAAAATTAGAAAAATGCTAAATAAACATAATATGTACATATAGTAATTCTGAAATTTGAATCGAACTGGTTCAACAATTAATTAATCAAGGCCATGACTAATCTACCCCTATTCTAATTTGGCGGTAAAATTATGAATTATAATGTTTTTTATTTTTTCCTTTTTTTTAACACAAATACATTAGGAAACAAATAACTGATTAGATTCCTAAAATATCGCCACTATACAAAACAACATATGCATTAATTTTGTGGATCAATTATATAACTGTGGATTTTGTGTATCTTTGTTTTTTTATTTAAAATAAAATCCTTAATTAAACTGACACTAGTCGTGCCAATCTACATGAGTGAACTTTTAATATGATTTTTTAAGAATAAATTGTTGTGAAAAATGTTACAATGGTTACAATATATGCATGAAAATAATTAGGAATTAGGCTTCTTGATTGACTCTGTCGTAGATGGTAATCGTGGTAATATACATCTAAATTTTAGAACTTTTAATTTCAATTCTAATTTCAGTAATATCTTCTTGTGTTTTATAACTAAAATAGATTTTATGAAATAAAATCAAATGATGTGGTAAATTTGTGACAATCTTCTCACGTTATATTCACTTTTTCGATTTTCTAATTTTATTCAATTTCACTAACTTCTAACTATACTTTTTAGAAGATATAAGAGTAATTTTATCAAGTGCTAGAGGTGTTCACGGTTCTTTTTTGTGATTTTTCTCTATTTTTTGTGTTTTCTTTATAATATATAGATCTAATTAATGTATTTTAAGCATGTACAACAAATAGGCATGACAAAAGAATAAAAAAGAAAAAACTAAAAAATAGGTGGAACCATCGGTTTCACGATTCCTAAAGTTCGGAATCGAACCGGCCTGTGCAGGATACGGTTCAGAACCGGAAATCAGGATCGTGATCAACGATTCCAGTTCGGAACCATTGATCACGGTTCCAATTCGAACCGTCGGTTTCGGTTCTAATGAGCACCTCTATCAAGTGCTATGATGTGGATGTTGTACCGAATAAAGTGGCAAATGACTAAATTAATAACCACGACTAATCATTCTCTAATCTTTTCGTTTCTTTATTTCTTTTCTTTTATCTTTTGTTTTTCCTTTCTATTTTCTAATTTTTGTTCCATTTTCACTAATATATAATAATATAATGTATTACTATTATTTATTTTTCTTTTGTTTTTTTTCTTTCCTTTTCTATTTTCTATTTTTTATTCTCATGTTCAATAATATCTTATAATATAGTGTACTATAGTATAACTTTATGATATAATCGATCGATGTGGTCAGTGGTCAGTATGAATGACATGATTCTCACAATTATAGTCATTTGTTTTTATTTTCTATTTTTTATTTTGATTTCACTAATTTCATGAAACATAATGAATATAATATATTTTATGGTATAATCGATCGATGTGGTTAACATAACTGTTGGGAAAAATCTATAAATTGTTGGGAAATATTATGTCATAACTGTATTTTGGATTAGATATCAAAATCCTCTGATGATTGTCCTATTGATGTAACATAGTGTTGCTCATATATTAGGAGTTAACATTTTTTGTTACAGGTTTCAGTAGAAGAACTGCCAGTTTGGACAAGTTCAAGAATGATGGAGTTCAAACAGTACTGAAGCTAGTCATACCAATAGGAGTATTAGTACCAACGCAACTGAAGAAAAGCACTGCCATGAAGCTCACCAAAATCCTACAGGCAAAGCAATTCAAAAAAAAAAAAATTCGCTCCATCTCCAGATCAAATATCAATTCATCGCGTTCAGCTCGTAGGTGACGTCGTCTTCCTCTTATTCAAGACGTCGATACCGAACGGCTCCTCCTAGCTGCAGCCAAAACGACGTCATTTCGAATGTATAAGTGGAAAAAAAATCATCTTAATTTATGTTGTTGTCCTAGTCAGCGTTCCAGTATCGAAAAAATTGAGCCATAAGTTAGTAAATTTCTCAAAGTTCATGACATTATAGAAAAACTTGAAAGTGAAGGCCCTGTTGGAAATCACGTGTATATATAAGTAATATTATATATGGGGTCAAGTTGTCAGGAAGCTACTTTGACCAAGATTTTGAGTGACGTAACGTTTAATTTTGTGAAATTAAATGGCATAGAATCGATCTACGTTTTGAGTAGATGATCTTGATGTATTCACATTCTCAAATCCGATTTCCGGTGAGTGAGATATACTGGATCAAAGTTGGTCACTTAAACATGGAGTTTTGTGCTTAAGGGGAAAAGCATGGATTAATTAATCATTATCCCACATTGATTAATGTACCTTCATTAATTGTCTATATAAGTGGTTCATTGAACACTTAGTATAATTATGTGCACAAGTGATGGGCCGGAAAGCCCAGCGCCGCCGCCGCCTCCCCGCCCGCCTTCTGCCCGGCCGGCTCCGGCTCCGCCTCGGTTTTGGTTCGGTTCCGTGGTCCGTGGATCGTGGATCTTGGATCTTGGATCTTGGCAATTGGTCGTTGGGTGGTCTTTGGGCTGGGTTCCCGGCCCATCGCCCGTATATTTTGGATCAATGTTTGATCGAGCCCAAAGATGGAGTTGATCTCGAGGCCCAACTCGTGTAGCCCAATCCGTTGGGCTCGCCGTGCATTTGAAGAGACGTCCGGATACGCCCAATGAACACGACGCACGTTGTCCAGATTCGTCATAACCGCCGACAACGCTCCGACATGATGGCTCTGTGGAAGCGTGCCCACGTTGTCTCCGTAAACCGCCGCGTAACCCTTCGCACTCAATGGGGACATAACTCCGTAACACCCGACATCAATGCGGTGTTGACTCAAACATGCTCCCCATGAGGAGGACGATGCCTATAAATAGGACATGTCTTCCCAAATTAGTCACCCATCGCAAAAGCATTCCAAAGATTCTCTCAAAGCACTCCCTGCATACATAGCTCGTGTCCAAGCTTTGTCCTCGCCTCCATCCAGTTCGTCGGAGCTCGTTGGTCTGCGGTGCTGCTACCTACGAGACGCTGCCGTTTTATCTTTGGGACGATACGCCAGAACCGAGAGCACTACCGGGGCATATCTCGTCTTGCGGAAAAAGGCCTCCTCGACTCGGCATAATTCTACGGTTTTTTTTGTTTCATTTGTTTTTACAATACAGTTTAGTCATTTGTTAGTTTGATCTCCTTCTACATTTTTCGAGTTGTATACGCCCGGCAAGTTTTGTACTGTTCTGTACACTTTTCCAACAATCGCAAGACGAGATATTACTTGCCACGAAGGAGTTGAGACATTAAAATTGACTTAAAAACTTTCGAAACTTAATACATTTGCTTGGAGATGTCAACCGTACCTGCCACCGACTCCGCCTCCGCCGCTGCTGCTGCCGTTGCCTCTCTTCTTCTTTGCTTCGCACAATGGCTTCGGTCATGTTTGGTTCGATGCCTTCGGGGTCAACCATTGGATCCTTTGGGTCGACTGTTGGTTCCACTTTTAGTGGTTCCATTGGTTCGACGATTTGCACTTTTCGATTGGGTCATTCGTTGGATTCATGGGATCTAACACTGGTGGTTCTCATTCGAGTTCCATGTTCGGCAGACACTTCAAGTGGTGATGGTGGATCCGGTTTGGATCGATCTCGGTGCTGTTCATACCGCGAGGATTATGCCACCCGTCGAGAAGCCGCCAATGTTTGGAGGATCCGACTTCAAGAGATGGCGAAAAGATCTTTTCTACCTCACGACGTTGGGCCGCCAACTTCTTGGTGGAAGATGATCCCGCTGTTCGGGGTGAAGTGACGGACTTTCACGTCCGAAAGCGACAGATATGACAATCGGCGACCGGTGACTATCTTTGTAAAACTTTATACTTGGTAGTTTAGAAGATAGTTTGTATAGTGTATATGATGTTGTAACGACATCCAAATGTATGTGGGATGCGCTAGAAAAGAAGTACCGTAGTGATGATGCGTGCAAAGAAGTTTATTGTAGCCAAATATTTGGACTACAAGATGGTCGATTCTCGACCGATCATGGACCAAGTGCAAGAGTTTCAACTCATTGTACACGAGGTTCAAGTCGAAGGGCACATCGTTTGAGACGACTTTGTCGTCGCTTCTGATGATTGAAAAGCTACCCCTGGTGGAGAGACTTCAAGGTCTACCTTAAGCACAAGCAAAAGGATATGACACTTGAAGACTTGATCGTCAAACCGCATCGAGTCCGACGTGAAGAAGCGAGATTTAAAAGCGAAGGCTTGATCGATGCTAGAGCCAACTGTTGGAGGCGGTCGTCCTCCAACAAGCGTGTTCGCCCCAATGTCAAAGACAAAGGCAAAGGAAGGTGGTTGCCGTAAGTTTGACGGGACTTTACAATTGTGGCAAGCATGGCCACACGGTAAGGACCGCCGTCGACCAAAGAAGAAGAAGGCTAAACAAGTTGCCAACGTTGTCGAGAAGGACTTGACAAATGGGACAAAGATGATTTGGCTGCTGTGGTGACCGAAGAAGTCAATCACATCGAGAATCAAGGTGGATGGTTCATCGACACTGGCGCAATTGCGCACGTCTGCGCCGAAAAGAGGCGTTTCTCCACCTACAAACCTGTTGAGGGGAGGAAGCTCAACATGGGGAACCAAGCTTCATCCGAGGTTGCCGGAGTTGGTGATGTAGTGCTCAAGATGTCGTCCGGCATTGAGATCACGTTGAAGGATGTGCTGCATGTCCCGGACATTCGCAACAATTTAGTGTCGGGCTCGATTCTAGTTAACAAGGGGTTTAGACTAGTTTTTGAGTCAGACAAGTTTGTCTTGACTAAGTTTGGGAAATTCCTTGGTAGGGGTTATGATGCAGCCCAAGTTTTGTGAATTTAATTTTTATGTGGCATATGGGCCACGTTTTTATATCAAGATTTTCGTAGTATTTTTAGGCTTGATTATCTAGAGTTCTAGTTTATTAAAACTTCTTTTGTAAATTAGAGTTCTACTTTGATTAGGAGTCCTTCTTTGATAAGGATTAGAGTTCATTTTCACCTATATAAAGGCTTGTAAGCATCTAAAATATTCACTTTTGATTGATCAATATATGTGAGTTTTATTCTCTCTTCATTAGCTCTTGAATTTTCTTGCATTTGCCAAGAAATTCAATTATCGACGATCGACGAGACATCCATACCTCGTTAGGTGTCATTCATCGTCCCATAGTTGTTCGCGTCGACTATCTAGTTGGGGTATAGGCGAAATCTTGACCTATATCACCGGAGGTTAGATTCGGAGGTTTTGGGATATTCCGTCTTGTTCGTTCTTCCGTCACAGGTCGATAGATCCTTCGCACCAGCGAGGATCATATCATTTAGGTATCGAGCTGACCTTCCACCGGTCGGTGTCTCATAGGGTGATCGCGACAGCCGATCGAGGCAATCGGGTCTTATGGGGTGGGGATGATCGTCCCACATTGCCATGGAGGCTTATCCTGGTCGGATATAAAGTCGATTCCCACATTGGTATCTTGCGAGGCTAGTGAATTGAAGTGGGTGAGTTCGCTTGATGTAGGTGACGACTTTGATTTGAGGACAAATCCTTCGTAGTATAGGAATGATGCAGCCCAAGTTTTGTGAATTTAATTTTATGTGGCATATGGGCCACGTTTTTATATCAAGATTTTCGTAGTATTTTTAGGCTTGATTATCTAAAGTTCTAGTTTATTAAAACTTCTTTTGTAAATTAGAGTTCTACTTTGATTAGGAGTCCTTCTTTGATAAGGATTAGAGTTCATTTTTCAGCCTATATAAAGGCTTGTAAGCATACGAAAATATTCAGCTTTTGATTGATCAATATATGTGAGTTTTATTCTCTCTTCATTAGCTCTTGAATTTTCTTGCATTTGCCAAGAAATTCAATTATCGACGTATCGACGAGACATCCATACCTCGTTCGTGTGTCATTCATCGCCCTCGAGTTCTTTGCGTCGACTATCTAGTTGGGGTATAGGCGAAATCTTGACCTATATCACTTGAGGTTAGATTCTGAGGTTTTGGGATATTCCATCTTGTTCGTTCTTCCGTTCGGCGTGTCGATAGATCCTTCGTATCGCCGAGGATCATATCGTGTTATCTCACCGAGGTCTTTTCAAATTGAATGTAATGGCTGTGCGCCGTGTACCCAAGATTGCTATGAATGAAAATGCATCTACTTCCTCTTACTTGACTGAGTGCTCTGATTTATTGATAAACGTGCATTTTACACGTTTATTGTCAATATTTAAAGATGAGTTTAGATCATTTAATGTGCGTTTATGTATCGGATCTTAATGTTTTATCTATTTCTAGAAGATCTTGCTCTTGGGTGTTCTTTTGGTGTTGTGTAGGTCTATATGTTGAAAATCGAAGCAAGGAACGAAGCACGAGCCAAAATGCACAACCGCCCGTTTCTAGCGACGCACTAGCGGTCACTAGGGCGACCGCGAAGACCATCAAGCGAGACCGCGACGCGACGCGACCTCGTGCACGCGAGCAAGCCCCGTGTAGAAGTCATCGTGCTATTTTCGCGGCCATGGCTAGCGACCGCTAGCCAGCCGCGAGCCAACCGCGGCGCAAGAGGCGATCGCGGCGAAGAGCGCGACACATGCCTCGCGATCGACCTAGCGACAATGGAGGCGGTCGCGAGACGTGCGATGAGGGATAAAATTAGGTTTTGGGGTGTGCCTATATATGGCAACACCCCGCGCCCCAACTTAGCACACACGATTCGGACCTCTTCTTCGCTTTTTATCGGTTTTCTGCTTTTAGCATTGGGTTTCCATTTAATTTCATTCTAGAGTTTAGTTGAGCATTGTTCTTCGTTAGTTTTACGTATTGTCTCGATCCGAAAGCGTTTTCGTCCGGATAATTTTCACAAATTTCCGTTTTTATTTGAGGTTGGGATTGAAGCCCAACGATTGTTCATCGAGGCAGCAATACGGGTTTCATTTATATAATTTCTATTTTTATGGTTAAATCGTATTTTATTCCGTTTATTATGTCTGGCTAGATTTCTGTTCTAATCCTAGGGTTTGCATGATCCGATCCTATATGTTGTGATTCATGTTATCTCTATTTACCTTCCAGGCATTGATTCATGATTCTTGGTGCTTATTTATATGTGTTAATTTCTGATCAATCTTGATGCATATCTAGTTGCCAGTTAATTACGTAACTGTATTAATTGTCAATCGATCTTGAATGCATGATACGGATAAACCTTGAGTTGTAGCTGAGATAGGAACATCCGTAGGAAGCTTATTCTTTGTGATCTGTTTGGAGTTGCTTGTTTTCACCTAGAGACGTAACAGTAATAGGGAAAACTAGTAATCTCTGTACCGCAATTGTCGAATCAAGTTGTTGGTTATATATGTGATCTTCCATCTTGTCTGGATTAAAATTGGCTAATAGGAAACAGGATAAACATACGTTGTGGATAGGATTAATGTATCCCTAGGGTTAGTCTTTCTTATCTGTTTTATCATCCGTGATTTTATTGTTTTCTTTTATTTTCTGCATGGTTACCTTTGCTTTGGATTAAATTCTGAAGCCCTTAAACCTCTCACCAAATTTACGTGGCGAATAATGATGAATTATCATTGAGCTAGCTTCTATGTTTTCGCATTACAATCCATGTGGATACGATACTCTGCTTACCTTATACTTGCACGTTTTCGTGTTAGAAAAGTGAGCGATCATTTATGGCATGTTAATCTAAATGCAATAAAAAGATTAGTAAACTTAGATTTACTAAAGTTAAATGAAGTTAATACACAAACGAAATGTGAGGTTTGTGTGGAAGCGAAAATGGCTAAGTTACCGTTTCATTCGGTAGAGAGCAGACACTAAGCCTCTAGAACTTATTCACACCGATGTGTGTGATTTAAAGTTTGTACAAACTAGAGGTGGTAAAAGTACTTCATCACGTTTATTGATGATTTGTACAAGATATTGTTATCTTTACCTTCTAAGAAGTAAAGATTGTTGGATTTGTATCTTGAAAGCGCTTTGGTTGAGCTTGTATACAATGTTTCTGTTACCACTATTACAATCTCCTATCGATTTGAATACTTGATTGCATATATACGTGTCCCTTATCTCATATATAAGTTAGATCATACGATGTGTAGAAGATCACGAAGTCCAGTATGATTGGTCAAGCTTAATGAGATATAAAAGTTTCACGGTGAGACGACTTAAGGACGAGTTGTCGGTTTGGGCTGCGGTATAGATAAGTGACTTGACTTAGTTGCTTGTCTATCTTGATGCGTCTCGGCGTATTGAAGGATCACGATGAGATGAGTTCTTCTTTCGGCCGTCGTGAAGAACCAAGATCTCGGTGACTTACGATAATCTAAACCTCGATAAGGTATTAGGTGAGTATGAGTTCTTGACCATCACTTTGACTTGTTATGAGTGAGGGTTATATGTTCTAACCAATTCTCCGCATCTTGGGTGGTGGCGATCTTGTATGTCACGCTAGTTATCTCAGTCGAGTAACCGTATCCGTTTAGGATGATGGCGTCCCTTAAGGAGCTCAAAGGTTTATTGTACTAAACCCCGCAGTTGAGTTAGCTCAAGTACAATAATAAGGTTGAGTGGTACTACTTAAGAAATAAGGATATTAATCGTTTAGCGATCAGATTGCTAGAAATGATTAATGGACGTTCGATATCTTAAATACGGGATTCGTAATGTCTAAGTGCAAGCCCGACTCAACTTCGGTAATAAAGGGTAAGTCAACATTCTTTCTCTAGTGGCATGATCGAATGTTTATAAATTAATTTATGTTCGGGTGAACATAAGATAATTAATTTATTTGAGGCCCATCTTTATTCCTTGCATTTGATCCTGGTGGCCCATCCGACCCAAGCTTAGCAAGAAAATCGGCGCCTATCATGCTCTCTAAGGCAAGATTTTATTCTCTTTATCCCACAAGGATATAATTATATTTATGGTATATGCATAGATCCTTTCCATATAAGATTATGGTAATAATCTTGAGAGTATGGAAATAATCTAAGAGTATGGAAATAATCCTAAGAGTATGGAAATAATCCTAAGAGTATGGTAATATTCCATATAGGATTATGGTATTATTCCATATAGGATTATGGTAACATTCCATATAGGATTAAGGTAGTGCATTATAAATATAAGGTATGAGATAATGTCTAGTACACACTCATTAAATAACAAGACAATTTTCGTCATCTCATGGTTGTGAGAGAGAAAATTTTCGAGAGTTTTAATTGTGAGAGAGCATTGGGTGATTTTCCGTAGCATTCTCCATAGATCGTCCTCACCGACGTTGGAGATTGGGCAACCGGATCGATCCGTAAGGTCAAAGCACGAGTCTCGATCCGTTCAACTGCTTCATCCCGTTCGATCCACCTCGGCGGATCCAAAGGTAAACACGTGAAAACCCCAGCGTGTTGCGATTTAATTATATAGACGCATGCTAGGTTTATAATCAATGTATGGTGAATTAAACACCCAAGATGGATCCTCGGGCGAGGTTAACATCGTTTTCCTACAATTGGTATCGAGCACGGGATCGAATCTTGGCTCTGTTGGATTAATTCACGTTTGATTATTACGTCGTTATTATAATTGTGGTTTGTCGTTCATCGTGGCTTTCGTTTGTTTTGTTGGTTTTGTTTTTACACCACGAGAAAATCCGTGGTTAGATTAGATTTTTTATGTAAATCTTATCGTAAAGAAGAACGAAGCGAGCGAGCGAAGAACGAAGCGACGGGAAAAACGGGGTTCTCGGTTGTCTCGGTGGTTTCTGCGGCGAGTCTCGCGGTCGCTAAAGGCGATCGCGAGGGCTGCGGCGACGGGCGCGCGTTCTCGCGGGATCCTGGCGCTTAGCGAGAGAACTCGCGATCGCGAGATTACCCGCGAGGTCGCGCGCCGCGCGAGCTAGCGGGCGGCAGGGCGATCGTTGGCGAGAAACCCGGCGCGCGGCGGACACGCGATCGCGAGGTTTGGCCGCTGGGCGACGATGTCTCGAGGCAGACGTTCGGCGCTTGGGGCGTGGCCGTGCACGCGTGCTCGACGGGTCGCGGTCGCGTTAGCGACAGCGAGGCGCCCAGCGAGGCGCGGCGGGCGGCGCGCGAGGTCGCGCGCGCGAATCGGCTTAGCCCTGCGCGGCCCGGCCTCTTATGGGCGACCACGCCGGACCGTTTTCGAAATTCCGGCCCGTGCGGGTACGCGAGGCCCAATTGTTGAATCGGTCCGTGCCCGTGCACGCGAGGTCCCGTTTCAAGTTTAAATCTTGTACTTTGTAAATCTATGTAATAGATTAGATTTAATTGTGCGTTTTCACGATTGAGGCGCGATGAGCGTTTTATTTTATTTTTATCGTTCATATGCATGTCGTGGATGTTTAAATTATCGCGATAGCATGCTATGTATGTTTAAATTACGTTGACAAACCTTTAAGTGTTTTACGTAATTGGATGCGCATAGTAAGCATGCTAGGTTTATCGCGTTTATCAAGCATATTTTAGAATTACTGCGAGCATGTTTTACATGTTGAGTTCTATAGAAAAGCATGCTAGGATTACGTGATCGCAAGGACAAACCTTTTGAATAAAAAGACTAAGCAAGCAACCCGACAAATTAATTTTCAAATTAAAATGTCAAGACCTCCACTTTTGATCTCTAAACAAAGTGAGGCCTTGCGTGAGTGGCGTCCACACGCGTGTGGCTTGCTTGCCTTGTTTATCATAAGTTTGTTAGATGAGATTTCTAAATAAAACTTTTAAATCTATTGAGAAGTGGGAGTTTCATGTGTGGCGTCCACACGTGGCTTGCATGTGCGATTTTCATAAGTTCTCTAGAGATAGATATAAAATGAGATAACAAAAGAATTTGAATTGGGCGGTATGGTCCGGTGAGTATACCAATTCTAAGAATTCATCTTCTGTGTTAAAATTGTGGTCAATGCTTAGACATCACCTCAGTACAACTTCCCGCCAAGTCCCTTCTTGCGATAGTGATGTGGTCAGTAAGGTCCAATCATTAATTTCATTTGTCATAAGGATAAGTTGACATGGATTGAAATTAAGCGACTAAAAGGTATATTTTAGTCCAGTCGGGGTTCATGTAAACGATCACACGCGTGGCTTGCATGTGGGATTCCTTGGGCGATTGGAGGTTTGATTAATATTGTTTTATCAAAGGTTACAATATTATTATTACTGAATTATTTGCGATCGTATGCTTATGTGTTTTACATTATCGTTTGAGATATGTCTCTTACGCCGATTATCAATATGCTCGCACAAAATCCGTTATCCGGTCCAAATTTTATCGAGTGGAAGCGAAACATGGAATATGTTCTTATCGTTGAAGAACACATGTTTGTTCTCACTACTCTAAACCCGATGCCCTTCTTCGCGTCGACTAATGAGCGGAGAGTCAAGCGGACTTTGGAATAAGTCGAACAATATGGCTAAATGCTATATGATGACTACGATGTCCAAAGGCTTGCAATGCAACATCGATCGATGGTGACGCGACCGATATTTGGTCGAGTCTCGAGAGTAAGTTTGGGCGATCGGATCGGACGATCCGCTTCCACACAATGAGAGAGATCTTGGCGTGTAAGATGGAAGAAGGAAGTTCGGTCCATGAACATGTCTCCCACATGACTCGTCTCATGGATAGTCTTGATCGGTTGGGAGGAGGTATTGACGGCGAGCCAAGGTCGATATCATCCTCAATACACCGCCCAAGTCTTTTGAGAACTTTCGGCGTGAATGCGATCATGAGCAAGACCGAGTTTACACTTAGTCGGTTGCTTAATGATCTCGTTCTTTGCGGAAGGAGTTATGGGAAAAGGAGCACATGCTCTTGCTAGCACATCTAAGGGCCCAAAATTTCCGTTGCAAAATGGAAATAGAAAAGGGGTGCCAAAGGTGGTAAAGGCGGGAAATAGTGGGAGTAATGGGAGCGAGAACATGGTTGCCAGGAGAGCTTGAAGAAGCCAAAGGAGAAGGCAAGTGCTTGAAGTGCGGCAAGGCGGGCATTGGAAGGCCAAGTGCCCTATGCTCGAGGCTCAAGTGTGCCGTTTGCTTTAATGTGGAAACATGTTTAGCGACTTGTTCTACCCATTCTTGGGTAGTAGATCTGGCGCAATCGATCATGTTTGTTACACCTGCGGGGTTCCTGCGGACAAGGGAGCTGTTTGATGGCGAGATAACGATCTCCATGGGCAGCGCGCGAAAGTCGGCTGTTGCGGTTGGAATGTTTCTTTATGTTTTGGGACAACAGTTTTAGTTTTGAAAGGCGTTTTATATGTGCGGATTTTCAGTGGAACCTTGTTTCTGTTTGAAATTATTTACTCATGGATATTCTCGTTATTTTTGATAGTGGTGTTTCTATCATAAGAAATGACGAAGTTATCGTGTTGGCACCTTATATAATTAAGCTTTATACTATTTACGCAAAACATAATACCTATAACTATGTTGCATCTTCATCAAACCCTAAAAAGAAAGTTTTCTTATGAAGATGACTCTACTTTCTCTCTCATCTTAGATTAGGTCACATCAATCTAAATAGGATCCAAAGCGGCTAAGAATGGGCGTTGGGTAATCTCACGGTTACTCGCTTCCCGATCTGCGAATCTCATATAGAAGGTAAGATGTCGACGGACCCTTCAAAGCGAAGGGTTATAGAGCCACGAAATGTTGGAGTTAGTCCATTCGGACTGTGTGGACCAATGTCCACACAAGCTCGTGGAGAATGCAGTATTTTGTCATTTTCATTGGCGATTACTCGAGTGCGGATACGTATACCGCTTCACCGCAAGTTTGAATGCTTTGAAATTGAAAGAGTTTAAGGCGGAAGTGGAGACGGCTAGGTAAAAGTATCAAGTCATTTGGTCGGTCGATCGCGGTGGCGAATACCTCAACAACGAGTTTATGGACTATCTAGTGAAGTGTGGGATTACCTCCCAGCGCACTTCACCGGGCACACCACAGCAAAATGGTGTGTCAGAGCGAAGAAATAGGACTCTTTTGGAAATGGTTAGATCTATGATGAGTTATGCTACATTGCCTATTTCGTTCTGGGGGTATGCCTTAGAGACGGCGGCATACTTGCTAAATCTAGTACCGTCCAAGTCGATCGAAAAGACCCCTTTGAATGTGGTTTGGGCGCAAGCCCGGTTTAAGCCACATAAGGATATGGGCGATCCGGCACATGTCTTTGAACAAGAAGGCGACAAGTTGGAGGCTAGATCCGACGCAAAGGTTTTTTATTGGCTATCCTAGAGGAGCGAAGGTGGTTTATTCTATAGTCTAAGGATCGGAAGGTCATTATTAGCACTAATGCTCGATTCTTAGAAGAGGACTACATGAAAAATCATAAGTCTAAAGTTGAAATCATTCTTCAAGTTAGAAGATGATCGTATTCCACCACCGATTAGGCGAAAGGTGCGAGATGTCGAGTCTAGTGGGAGGATCGACACCGATACTTCAAGAAATTGAAGTGGGTCGAGTTCCACTGGAGATACCGACCGCATGTGTGGTACCTACACACAGAAGTTCGCAAGTTAGAGAACCACAAGTATCTGCACCCGTTGCCATTATGCTGTAGAACCTCGTCGTGGTGGGAGGGTTGTTCGTCAACCCGGCGATTTATGTTCGTGGGTGAATCTTGGTTTAGTCCCAATGACGAACATGCGATAATCGACCCATGGACATACTGAGGAGGCGTCTGAATATTGATGCAAGATCGTGGCACCGCTATGGACTTAGAAATGGAGTCCATAACGCTATGGATGTATATGAAAGACACCTCTACCGGATGGCAAGGAAGCCATAGGTAGTAAGTGGATATCTGAGAGGAAGAGAGATTCCGATGGAGAGGTTTCGGCTTTTAAAGCCGGGCTTGTGGCGAAAGGGTACACTCAGTTGAGGGCATCGATTTGATGAGACCTTTTCACCGTAGCAATGCTCAAGTCCATCGTAATTCTTCTAGCCATAGCAGCCCACTTGAACCCAGAGGTTTGGCAAATGGATGTTAAAACCGCTTTTCTAAGCGGTTACCTTGAGGAAGGTAGAGACATCTATATGCGACAACTTCAAGGTTATGTGGTAAAGGGTGAAGAGCATCTAGTATGGAAGCTTAAGAAGTCCATTTATGGACTTAAGCGAGCCTCCGATCATGGAACTTACGCTTTGTGAGGTGGTAAAGTCCATGGATTTACCCAGTTGCTAGCGAGAGTTGTGTGTATCGGTTAGATGTCAACGGTGATGTGGTATTTCTTGCACTTTATGTAGATGACATCCTTCTAGTTGGCAACAACGTGAAGTCATTATCGACGTAAAGAGTTGGCTATCCGATCGTTTCAAATGAAAGACTTAGGAGATGCGGCGTACATTCTTGGGATCAAGGTTTACCGAGATCGCAAGAAGAAAATATTGAGCTTATCTCGGGCGTCTTACATTGATCTTGTGATTACTCGTTTTAGTATGCGAGACCGCCAAGAAAGGATTGCTACCTTTCGGACATGGCGTTCCTTTATCTAAAACGCATCACCCATGACCAAAGGAGATAGAGGAAATGAGACAAGTTCCTTACGCTTCGCGTAGGAAGTCTCATGTACGCAATCTTATGCGAGGCCCGATATCGCTATGCGGTAGGCATAGTAGCTAGATATCGATCTAACCTGGACAAGCTCATTGGACTACGATGAAGCATACTCAGTACACGAAAAGGACTCGAGATTATAGGCTAGTTTACCATGCGAGATAGTCTAATGCCTTTGGGTTATCTGACTCGGTTTCAAGTGACCGTGATGAGAAAAAGTCGACCTCGGGCTATGTGTTTACCTTGGGAGGTGGGCCGTATCTGGCGGAGTGCAAAGCGGCGATGCATTGCGGACTCTACCATGGAAGCCGAATATGTAGCCGCTTGGAGGCTTCTAAGGAGGCTGTATGGTTCAAGAACTACCTCATGGATCTAGATGTGGTACTGGTTTGCCCAAGAGTATCATAGTTTCTTGTGATAACTTTCAGTGCGATGGCAAACTCGAAGGAACCACGGACCCACAAGGCGACCAAACACATAGAGAGAAAGTACCATGTCATACGAGAAATCGTTAGGCGGTGGCGTGCTGATTGAAAAGATTGATCTGACGGAAAATCTAGCGGATCCATTCACGAAGAGCTGCCGCAAAAGTCTACGATGGTCACGTTAGAGGACTTGGATTGCGCTTGATGGCACCCACTTAGAAAGGAAATTTTTGTATAAGTGGGAGAAGCAAAGTGATGGTTGTTTGTAATAGCTAGTAGAAAGACACATTGTATACTAAAAGTTTGCTTTAGTATAAGTGGGAGATTGTTGGATTTGTATCTTTGGCGGTTTGGTTGAGCTTGTATACAATGTTTCTGTTACCACTATTACAATCTCCTATCGATTTGAATACTTGATTGCATATATCTGTGTCCCTTATCTCATATATAAGTTAGATCATACGATGTGTAGAAGATCACGAAGTGCGTATGATTGGTCGAAGCAATGAGATATAAAAGTTTCACGGTGAGACGACTTAAGGACGAGTTGTCGGTTTAGGCTGCGGTATAGATAAGAAGTGACTTGACTTAGTTGCTTGTCTATGCTTTGACGTCTCGGCGTATTGAAGGATCACGATGAGATGAGTTCTTCTTCCGACCGTCGTGAAGAACCAAGATCTCGGTGACTTACGATAATCTAAACCTCGATAAGGTATTAGGTGAGTATGAGTTCTTGACCATCACTTTGACTTGTTATGAGTGAGGGTTATATGTTCTAACCAATTCTCCGCATCTTGGGTGGTGGCGATGCTTGTATGTCACGCTAGTTATCATGTCGAAAATTAGTATCCGTTTAGGATGATGGCGTCCCTTAAGGGCTCAAAGGTTTATTGTACTAAACCCCGCAGTTGAGTTAGCTCAAGTACAATAATAAGGTTGAGTGGTACTACTTAAGGAAATAAGGATATTAATCGTTTAAGCGATGATTGCTAGAAATGATTAATGGACGTTCGATATCTTAAATCTGACGGGATTCGTAATGTCTAAGTGCAAGCCCGACTCAACTTCGGTAATAAAGGGGTAAGTCGACATTCTTTCTCTAGTGGCATGATCGAATGTTTATAAATTAATTTATGTTCGGGTGAACATAAGATAATTAATTTATTTGAGGCCCATCTTTACCTTCTAAGAAGTAAAGAGTATGGTAATATTCCATATAGATTATGCTTTTAAAACTTCAAGATTACGGTAGTTATAGAATCAACTAATAATGTCAGTCGAATTAAGACTGCTCAAGTGATAGAGGGAGAATATGTAGCTCCATTTGAGGCATTATGCAACGAAAGTGGTATAATACATCAAACGACGTTCGATCCTTAGTCACCTCGCCTAATGGCGTTCTTGAACGTAAAATCGAACACTTAAGGAGATGATGAATGCTTTGTTGATTAGTTCAGAGGTTGCCTAAGTAACTTGGGGGAAAAGTAGCTCCGCTTTGATAGCCAACTACATACTAAACAAAATTCCACCGAAAAGTAAGGATGTCACCTTGAACAAAATACGAGTTGTGGAAAGGAAGAAATCCATCGTCAAATATCTCAAAGTGTGTGGGTGTTTGGCGAAGGTTGAGGTGCCTCTTCCTAAACAAGTTACAATTGGACCTAAAACGATCGATTGTATCTTTATTGGGTATGCATGAACAACAACGCCTATCGTTTCCTGATCCACAGGTCAGAGGTATCGGATATGACTGTGGGGATGACGATTGAATCAAGGAATGCTATATTCTTTGAAAGTGTTCCCTGTAAAGAAAAGGATAAAAGTGAAGCCAGTTCTAGCAATAAAGCTGATGGTGAAGTTTCGAGTTCTAAACCTTTGGAGGAAGAACCGATATCGCATAAGCGATCGAGATCTGATCCAGAGGGGTCAGAACCGAGACGAGGCAGTAGAGTCAGAACGCCAAAGGATTTTGGTCCTGACTATATTGCATTCATGTTGGACGAAGATCCAACTTCGATCAAAGTAGCCTATGCTCGGCCAGACGGAATGCTCTGGCGAGAGGCTGTTCAAAGCGAGATTGATTTCATTCTGCAAAACCACACTTGGATGCTGGTTGATTTGCCAGAATGTTGTAAGCTCTTAGGATGCAAGTGGATCCTTAAAAGAAAGTACAATGCAGATGGATCAATTGAAGTATAAAGCCCGTTTGGTTGTCAAAGGGTTTAAACAAAGAGAGGGGTACGATTTCTTCGATACCTATTCACCTGTGACGAGGATTACGTCTATTAGGGTGCTTCTCGCAATTGCCGCTTTGCACAATCTTGAGATTCATCAAATGGACATTAAGACTGCGTTTTGAATGGTAACCTCGAGGATGAGGTATATATAGAGCAACCCGAAGGTTTGTTGTACCTGTCGAGAGGCAAGGTATGCAAACTCGTGAAGTCTCTATACGGTTTGAAACAAGCGCGTTGCAATGGCACTTGAAATTTGACAATGTAATGTTGGCAAATGGTTTCAAGATCAAAGAGTGTGACAAATGTGTTTACGTTAAGAACACTGATAATGGTTATGTTATAGTGTGTCTGTATGTAGATGACATGTTGATCATGGGTAGTAATACTCAAGTCATTAATGACACAAAGCGCATGTTAAATAGAAATTTTGACATGAAGGACACGGGATTAGCTGATGTGATTCTTGGAATCAAGATTTTAAGAAAATCAGACTGAATTGTCTTGACACAATCTCACTACGTCGAGAAAGTGCTTAAGAAATTCAACGCGTTTGATAGTTTGCCTGCTAAGACCCCATTGGAGCTCAATGTTCACTTGAGTAAGAACAGGGGTGAACCTGTTGGGCAAGAAGACTATGCTAAGGTCATCGGGTGTTTGATGTATCTTACAAATTGCACCCGACCTGACATAGCTTGCGCCGTGAATAAATTGAGTCGTTACACGAGCAATCAAAGTAAGGAGTATTGGAAGGCTCTAGTGAGAGTTTTGAGGTACTTAAACTATACTCAAAATCATGGGCTGCATTTCACGAGATATCCCGCGGTACTTGAAGGGTACTGTGATGCCAATTGGATATCTGACACGAAAGATTCACTTTCTACAAGTGGGTACGTGTTCACGATTGGGGGAGATGTTGTTTCTTGGAGATCCACGAAACAGACGTGTATAGCCCGATCCACCATGGAATCAGAATTCATAGCTTTGGATAAAGCTGGTGAGGAAGCCGAGTGGCTCCGTAATTTTTTGGAAGATATTCCATGTTGGTCTAAACCTGTGCCACCGGTGATGATTCACTGTGATAGCCAAGCAGCTATTGAAAGGGCGAAAAGTGATTTGTATAATGGTAAGTCTCGACATATACGTCGGCGACATAATACCGTGAGGCATTTGATCTCAAGTGGGGTTATATCAATTGACTATGTCAAGTCAATAGATAATTTGGCAGATCCGTTAACCAAAGGGTTGAACCGAGATCAAATGATTAAGTTGCTAGAGGGAATGGAATTAAAATCCACATCTTAAAAAAAATCATAGTGGTAACCCAACCATGATGACTGGAGATCCCAAGAACTTGGTTCAATGGGAGAACTAAGCTATAGGAGTTCGTGTGTAAACACTCAAGTTAATCTGTTCCCTAGAAAGCAAACGAGTGTTTGAAAAACTTGCCTAGTGGTGAGGTTGAGTCGTTGACTCTTAATGATTCCTAAGATACCTCGAGGAGGTTAAGTATTGCAAGATACTCGGTAAAGAATCACCTATGTAAGTGCGAAGTGGGGCCGCTTCAAACAAAACACTTATGAATCCAAAGTGGATGTCCATGGCCAAATGGAATCAAACGTGAGAACGGATGAGGTTGAGGTGTTAAAGTGTTAATACCATTGTCTCGATTACACGTTGTGGGGAATAGTTCAAGCATCGTGTCCACTAATCCGCCTATGTACTCGATGGTACTAACTATGAAAGGTTCAAGGCCATAAACCACTGTCCAAATATTTTAACATCTCTTGAGGATCGAGTGTGTGCGCATACATGCATATGGCTATTTCCACTCATGTGGGGATTGTTGGAAATCACGTGTATATATATATATATATATATATATTATATATGGGGTCAAGTTGCGAAAGCTACTTTGACCAAGATTTTAAGTGACGTAACGTTTAATTTTGTGAAATTAAATGGCATATGATCGATCTACGTTTTGAGTAGATGATCGTGATGTATTCACATTCTCAAATCCGATTTCCGGTGAGTGAGAAATAGTGGAATAAAGTTGGTCACTTAAACATGGAGTTTTGTGCTTAAGGGGATAAGCATGGATTAATTAATCCTTATCCCACATTGATTAATGTACCTTTATTAATTGTCTATATAAGTGGTTCATTGAACACTTAGTATAATTATGTGCACAAGTGATTGGTTGGAAAGCCCACGCCGCACGCCGCCGCCGCCGCCGCCCCCGCCGCCGCCGCCGCCGCGCCCGCGCGCGCCCGCCGCCCGTGCCCGCCCGGCTCCGATTTCTGTTCGGTTCCGTGGTCCGTGGATCGTGGATCTTGGATCTTGGCAATTGGTCTTTGGGTGGTCTTTGGGCCTGTTCGTGGGCCTGGTTCCCTAGCCCATTGCCGTATATTTTGGATCAATGTTTGATCAAGCTCAAAGATGGAGTTGGTCTGAGGCCCTACTCGTGTAGCCCAATCCGTTGGGCCTGCTGTGCATTTGAAGAGACGTCCGGATACGTCCAATGAACCTAGACGCACACGTTGTCCAGATTCGTCGTAACCGTCGGTAACGTTCCGACATGATGGCTCTGCGGGAAACGTGCCCATGTTGTCTCCAGAAACCGCCGCGTAACCCCTCTACACTCAATGGGGACATAACTCCGTAACACCCGACATCAATGCGGGTGTTGACTCCAGCATGCTCCCCATGAGGGGGACGATGCCTATAAATAGGACATGTCTTCACAGCATTAGTCACCTACTGCAAAAAAGCATTCCAACATTCTCTCAAAGCACTCCCTGCATACATAGCTCGTGTCCAAGCTCTGTCCTCGCCTCCATCCAGTTCGCGGAGCTCGTTGGTGCATGGTCTTTGCTACCTACCTACGAGACGCTGTTTATCTTTGGGGACGATACGTCAGAACCGAGAGCACTACCATGGCGTATCTCGTCTTGCGGAAAGAGGCCTCCTCGACTTGGCATAATTCTACGGTTTTTTTGTTTCATTTGTTTTTACAATACAGTTTAGTCATTTGTTAGTTTGATCTCCTTCTACATTTCTGTTTTCGAGTTGTATACGCCCGACAAGTTTTGTATTGTTCTGTACACTTTTCCAACAGGCCCTAAACTGAAAAACTTGAAAGTGTGAGGCCATAAACTGAAAAACGCTGAAAATTGAGACCATCTATTAATCCAGATGGCCAAAACGTCGTTGTTTCTTGCAAGTGATCAAAATAAAAATTCACTTCAAATTAGTTACCGTCCTAGTCAACATTTCGATGCTAGAAAATATTTTTGGACCATAAGTTAATACATTTTCAAAGTTCATGACATTTTAGAAAAACTTAAAAGTTGAGGCTATAAATTAAATTGCACTAAAAGTTGAGGCCATAAACTATAATATCATACGTTGACCACATTGATCGAATCATATGTAGGAAACGCATACCATACATTGACTACAAAGATTGAGTAATATTTAATATTCTTTATTTTTTTAACTTTCATAATATGTAGGAAAGGAATGTCATATTTCTTATATTTCTAAACTACTTCATCGTCGAAACTTTGCACCGTATCTATTGATACTAATGCAGTTGATCATTTAATGATCGACGCTACATGCAATTGTGATTACTTTTTTAGATTCTTAATTCTGAAATAACCTTTCACCTATGCGCATGTGGGCTTTTCTTTTTTGCTTTCTAAGCTCTTCATTTTTCTTTTCATTTTATGTTTTTCTAATAATTATAACTTATTTTATACTTAAGAGTAGTTATGGCATAAATAGTCTGAACAAATTTTATGCTTTACCCCTAAATAAAAAATCACAAGAATTATTGCATAACCAATAAAAAAACCAAATCATTTTAAGATTGAACAGATATATTAATCATGAACAAACATAATGATTCCCAATATGATAAAATGCACATTTAGTGAATTTAGGAGACCCATAGTGTTTGGTGCAAATAGATGCAAAATAATTAGTTAATTTTTTAATCTTATATATATATATATATATGGTTAGTTATAATGAATACCTATTATATGTAAGAATTTAAGAACCAATGTATTTTACGTACACAATTAATGCTCATCAATATTTCACAAAATCTATTAGCTCTTAGATTCTTACGAAAAAAATAGATTTTTATTTGACCATTTACACGCAACCTCACTAAAAATATAAGCACTTTTCTTAAGAGCATCAATACCCTTCCCAGAAGCATCACCATCATCAGCTCTGTGCTTACCAATGGACGCTTACTTCTGGATTTCTCATCGTGTTCAGTTCTATACTTCTTCTGTTCAGCATTCTCTTGATCTACAGCTCTCCTGAGTGCATCAAAGAACTCAACAAGATTCAAATAGAATTTCTAATTTATCATCTCTGTCACTATGTGTACATTATATTGTCAACGAACGATACGAATGAAAACATCTTTGATTGACATTAATTTCTTATATTAAGATATCAGAAATTAATTTGAATAAAATTATTAAAAATTCAAAGTGGAATGCCGAAAGTGGGACAGAGGAGATCCCATCTGGTTAAGCTCATATCACTATATCGGCATTTCAATGAGATTTGATTGATTTCGTGATTTGTTGCGCATTGCTTAGATATTCAATTAGGATCATTAAACTACAATTTTCATGAATAATGTTGGATATTAGATAATAATTATTATTTTTATTTAATCAGCCATAACCATTTGAAATGAGGCATGGAAGGTTGCCACTGGGAAGGAGTGTTAGAACACATATTCATCGTTTCCACAAATCCATAGTCAATTAGAATTTAGTTTTTATTTCCTTTTGCTTTATTCTCCATCATTCTTAAAAACTGACATCACAAATTTATAATATCGTACCTCCCAACATCTCACGAGCAACATCATAATCCTGTGGATTTGCCAACTGTAGACATAAGTGTTTATCTTCCCACATCGGTTTCAATACAACATATTTGGCGCTATATATTTGGAAAGCGTAGAGAATATTTCGCCGAGCCTTGTAACGTGGGCTTGTAACCTAAGTGGGGGCATTAATGTGATTGGACGTTGGGCCGTATCATTCAGCTGGGCTTCTGGCAGCTTTTCTGGCCAGCCCGTTCCAAGCGGCGGAGTTGGGTCATGTGATCCGTTCGAAGGAAATGGGTCACGTGGTTCCTGAAGTGGAGGGTATCGCGTCAGGCTGGTCTCACAGAGCAGCGTTAAACTTCCCGCTCTCTGCAGTGGGAGGATTACAGGCCTTTGCTGTTCGAGCCCATTAAAGTTGAATTGGTTGGCCCAATTTGAACAATCACTATTTTTTCACCAAATTTCCTTTGCAGTCGAACTGAGTCTGTATAGTCCACAATTTTTTTTTATCACTTTTCTGTGTATGTATTTTTCTAAATAAGAGATGAAACTTATTTACAGGCATATGAAACCTGTTTGGCTCGAACCATTTTTTAATCTTTAGTTATTTTTACTAATTCTAATTTGTATCTTATTATATTCATATTTTTATTGAGATGATAATCGTTTATTGTAACAACTCGTATTTATAAATTTAAATGAGTTCGAGTAATTTCAGATATCATTACAAGTTTATAAATTCTACGGATACAAATGGTTGAACACATTTCATGCCATCATATTGCTCCATTACAATCAAAGATTTCAAGTGGTTTAACTCTAACGTTATCTTTTCCCTTCATCACCGTAAACCATCGATATATGTTGTCAAATTTTGCTCACACCATAGAGATTTTACTATACGATTTGATAGAAGAACATATAGTACATGAGTTTGATAAGGTACGGAAAATAAATTCTAAATAAGTCAAATCATTAATTACATATTGTAGCATAAAGTGATTATGTATCTTCCAAATTCTAGGAAGTACACATTAGTTTACATATATAGTACAATATCATTATTTCCAACTTCGCCTATTATTCCGAACCAAACAGTGGCGGACGCAGCAAAAGATATTGGTGGGAGCTTTACTATTTTTATATTGACGAAAAATCATAGCGATAAAAATTTATAAATATTTGATACATCAAAAATAGTCCAACACATCAAACTAAAGTGGTGGTAATGGAATTCTACGTATTCTCATCGCTTGAAAACGTTGCAAGATCGGCTCATTACCAATCGTTGAAAAAAGATTGAACTTTTATAATGCATTTTTCCAATTACGGCAGCCCATCTTTGTAAAAGCATCTTCTGCATATCGACCTCCTTTATCTGATTGTTTAAATAGATAGCACCAGAAACAAAAGGCAGCATCTTGTGATACACTGTACTCTAACTATATCAATCTTCGATACCAAATATCTTGAAAACTCCTTTCTTGAATGCCATATTTCTTTTTCGGATACAAATGCACAACTGGTTGGGACAGACCCTTGATCAAGTACTCTCTCCGTACTTAATCACGAATAGCAATATCGAACTCCTCTATTAGTTTTCGTAGTCCCGGATCATCAACAATCTCATTCAAATCTAATTCAACTTGGATTTGATTCTCCACTGATTCAACAATAGGTTCACTTGTTAAAGAAGATGACTCACCCTTGCTTTTTTTTTTTGAAAAAACGCTCCATCTTGTACATAAACAAATGCAACTCTTTTAATTAAAAACATAAAAAAAATATAAATTTAAATCATAACCTAAAAAATATTCAATTAGAACCCTAATTCCAAACTCTAATTAAATTTACAATTAACTAAACTAAACTGAAAGCATGGTACTCATATTTATTTTCATGATAAAATAGTAAACAATTGAGGCTTTAAGATGAAATTATTCATTGTAAATTCAAAAAATAGATTAACTAAATGCCAATAAATAATAAACAATTGGGATTTAGGAGTAGAAATAATAAATTAAGAAGTAAATGTATAACAATTAACAAACAACTTCTATGTAAATATAAATAAGTTGAAAGAAAAAGAGTAGATAACTCAAAAAAAATGAGGAAAAAAGATGATCAACGACTGCGGGAATTAGAAGAAGAAAAGACTTTGATTTATGTTTTATTGAAAGCAAGAAGACAAAAATATAAATTGTGTTTGTTTCATTTTTCAAAACTAATAGAAACATTATTTATTGTATAACACTTTTTCTTTTGTTGAAGGGAAGTTACTTTTTGACTTTTTCTTTTTTGTACTTTCTTTTATTTATTTTTTCATCTTCTTCATCTCTCTCCAACCTTCATTTTTGTTACCGACAACCACTTTCTTCCCCTCTTTCTATTTTTCTTGCAAATTTCAATCCTTCTCATCCTAGATTTTTCGCCAATTCGCTCTTTCAACGTCGTCAACTCAGTAGGGGCTGAAGATAGTTTTCGACAAATTCAAAAATTTTCGCAATAAAAAAAAAAAATCTTTGGTAGGGGCTTAAGCCCCTTCTCCCCCCCTACCTGTGTCCGCCACTGGAACCAAATAAAGCTCCCTTGACACATACGAAAATTATAATTTACTTACACTTTTTAATTTGGGAATGCTAATTAGATGGAATTTGTGACGCCGTAAATTATAATTTACTTACTCTTTTTTTCTTTTCTTTTTTTTTGTCAATTAAATTCAGAAATTTAAAGACTGCGTCATAGACTCGAACCCGAAACATTTGACATCGAACATTAACCATTCTACCATTAGACCAACACACAGTAATTGTCTCTTCTGATGCTTCTTAGGTGCTCTCTTACTTAAATTGGACAATTTCTTTTCAATCATTTTTTTTCTTATTTAAATCTATTTTTTATTTCAATTTTAATTTCTTATATTTTACTATAATATTATATATTATTAATTATGGGTTCACTAATCCTTGATAGGGTTTATAATTCTTTTAATATTTCATTGGTATTCTTTTTTTTAGTTATGAAATTATTGTTTGGGTTGATTATTCTAAAATTATAATATACTGCATATGTCTCATTATTGTTGGCACATGTTCTTTTTTGGGTTGTCCCATTAAGTTGCCTCGTTTCCAAAAAGGAAACACTTTACACTAAAAAGTGACTCAATTTCGTGTCACCCACTACTTTACACACAAAACACATCTCATTAATCTACGTGCAAAAAGAAAGGAGCCTAATTTATTGGGACGAAGGGAGTATAATTTTTTTAAATTTCAAATTTTTACAATATTCATTGTATTTAATAAAATTTTGGGACAGAGAATCCCATCAAATGTACAAAAGTTTTTGTCATGAACAAGAACCAAAGTTTGATACGAATACCTCTGAGCACACCACCATTATTATTTCTTTACCATGTTAAAACTATTTATTCAATAAACAAAATCCAACATTGGTGCACTTCTAAAAGACTCACAATCCTACTCATTTCACTTAAAATAGCCAAAAAAACAATATAAACAATCCAATAATCTACTGATAAATATCTATCCTATTAATTCACACATCCACAAAAGGTATCCCACAATTTCTGTTTCAGACGTCCACAAAAAGTATCTTATTTTCTATTTTAGTACATTATTCTTATGAAAAAAATAGGTTTTTATTTGATCACTTACACGCAAACTCACCATAAATATAAGCAGTTTTCTTAAGAGCATCAATACCCTTCCCAGAAGCATCACCATCATCAGCTCTGTGCTTACCAATGGAAGCTTACTTCTGGATTTAATTCTCAACAAGATTCAAATAGAATTTCTAATTTCTTAACTCTGTCACTATGGGTACATTTATTGTCAACGAACCATATGAATGAAAACATGTCTTTTATTGACATTATATTTTACTATTTCGTTTCCAAATTTCATCCATTTTATATTTTAATTCGATATTAAAATCTTGATTTATCAAAACGAGGAATCACTTATTTTAATTTATTCTTCAAATTGTTTTTTCTCGATATTTTTTTTTATTATGAGGAATTACATTATTCTAATTTATCTATTATATTTAAAATTTTATGCTTGTACTAACTATTGGTTTAGGGATTTTTTTTTTCCCTTTAATGCTCTCTACCCCCAAAATATATTTATCGTCCTTTTTCTTTTCCTACGCAATAAATGAAAAGAATGGACACATCACTAAATCATTAGACCGTTATTACTTCCTCTTAATGAAATTTTATTAATTTTCAGGATTACCTAACAAAAACATGTAGTGAATGCTCATGTAACAAAGAAAGTTTGGTAAGGAAATGAAAAATAAACATGTTATATAATTTTGGGACAAACAAAATATATATTTTTCAAGTATATTAAGTTTTGGATGAGATACTATGTCCAACAATTTTTTCCTTATTTTATAAAATATTACTATAAAAGAAATGTTTTGTTATCCGTTCTAAGGGATGGGTCACGTGGCTTCTAAAGTGGAGGGTATCACGTCAGGCTGGTTTCACAGAGCAGCGTTAAACTTCCCGCTCTCTGCAGTGGAAGGATTACAGGCTTGTGCGGTTCTGGTCCATAAAAGTTGAATCGGTTAGCCCAATCTGAACAATCACTTTTTTTTCACCAAATTTCCTTTTTGCCCTACTTCGGTGTAATCGATCTGAGTCCATATATTGTCATATGTACACATTTTTTTTTATCACTTTTCGGGGTGTCTTTTTTTAAAATAAGAGATGAAAATCATTTGTAGGCATATGAAACCTGTTTGGTTCGAACCATATTTTTAATCTTTAGTTATTTTTACTAATTCTAATTTATATCTGATTATATTAAAAAATTTATTGAGACAATAATCGTTTAATGTAACAACTCGTATTTATAAATTTAGATGGGTTCAAGTAATTTCAGATATCATTGTATGAATTTGAGACATGAACGGATAGTTCACTTTTTAATTGGGTTTAGAATGATTACAAGTTTATATATTCTACGGATCCAGGTGGCTGAACACATTTCAGACCATCACATTGCTCCATTACAATCAGTGACGAAGCCAAGAAATTTTTTCTGGGAGACCCCATTAATTATAACTTTAAAAGATAATAAAATAATAATTCAAATAATATAATGACTTTATTATTAATATATATCTTTTATTTTATCAATATAAATAAATTATAGAAAAAGAAAGAGCATTTTTATCAAAATAAAACAAATTATAGAAAAAGAAAATAAGTATAGAAAAAGAGAAATATGTATCTAAAAGGAATCAAACCAAGATCTCCTAAATACGAGACGAAAATCCTAACCCGTTAGACTACAATAGATTTAGTTATTAAGTGTTAAATATCTATAGAGAGAGAGTACACATGTTTAGCTAAGAGTTAATTCACATATATAGTTTTATTATTTGTATACATATTTTATTTTATCAACACAAAAAAGAAAAGAAAGATCACAAAATAGAGAGAAACATAAAAAAATATATTTTATTTTATCAACATAAAACAAATTATAGAAGAAAGAAAGGAAAAAAGATCCAAAAATAAAGAAAAAGAAATAGAATAGAGAGGGGAAAAAGCACAAACTAAAAAGAAAGAAAGAGAGGAAAAAAGGAAAGAAACGCCAAGATACAAAAGAGAAAAAAAAGAGAGGAAAAAAACGACACAGATGAGAGGTTCGAACAAGGGTTCCTTCAAATAGAGAAGCATCCTAATCATCAAACTACAACAAACTTTTTTAATATGTTATTACATATTAAATATATAGTTGTTTTTTTCAAAAAAGTTGGGGCCTATAGATTCCAAGCCCCTATGTAGCTTCGTCCCTGATTACAATCAACGATTTCGGATGGTTTAACTCTAGAATTATCATTTTGCTTCATCGTCGTAAACCATCTATGTCTGTCAAATATTTGCTCACACCATAGAGATTTTATTATACATAACAAAGAAATTGTGAGATCAGAGCAAAAAATTCAACTTGTACGAATTTGTGGATAGTATAGTAAAATACGATTTGACAGAATAATATATAGTACATGAGCTTGATAAGGTACGAAAAATATATTCTAAATAGGTCAAATCATTAATTGCATATTGTAGCATAAAGTGATTATGTATCGTCGAGATTCTAGGAAGTACACATTAGTTTACATATATAATACAATATCATTATTTCCAACTTGGCCTATTATTCCGATCCAAATAAAGCTCGCTTGGCACATACGAAAATTATAATTTATATAAACTTTTAAATTTTGGAATGTTAATTAGATGGAATTTGTGACGCCGTTATTGTCTCTTTTTTTTTGGTCAATTAATACAGAAATTTTAAAGGCTGCGTCACGGTGGACTCGAACCCGAGACCTTTAGCCCGGCATTAACCACTCTACCACTAGGCCAACACACACACACGTAATTGTCTCTTCTGATGCTTCTTAGGTGCTCTCTTATAATAAATTGGACAATTTTTTTCTTATTTTAAATCTATTTTTTATTTCAATTTTAATTTCTTATATTTTAGTACAATATTATATAGTATTAATCATGGGTTCACTAATCCTTGATAGGGTTTATAATTCTTTTAACATTTCATTTGTATTCTTTTTTTAGTAATGAAATTATATTTGGGTTGATTATTCTAAAATTATGATGTATAATTTTTTAAAATTTCAAATTTTTATGATAAATTATAGTTCGTTTTATATAATAAAATTTATTGAAATTAATAGTGAAACACATAAAATTTTGGGACAGAGAATCCCATCAAATGTACAAAATTTTATGGTCATGAACAAGAAGCAAAGTTTGATACGCACACCACCATTATTATTTCTTTACTTGTTAAAACTATTTATTCAATAAACAAAATTCCAACATCGGTGCACTTCTAAAAGACTCACAATCCTACTCATTTCGCGAACTTGGTCTCAATGGCTGAATTTAGAAGGAATTGTTTTTATATCAATCTTGTTCATTGCCATCTTCTCCATGGCCAATCATTGGCACCCTCAACCATCTCCTTCACCCCAAACCTACAGCCCTCTCATGCGAGGCGGCGCAGATGAGGTCCAAGCAAGGTTGCGGCGCGGCGGCGAATGCATAAATGTTCGCGCCGAAATATTTTAACTAAGTAAAAAGATTGGGGGGGGGTACAAAAAAGGAGCTATATATGCTTGTGGCATGGCAATGGGAAAAATAAACAACGTTTACCACACTTATTCGTGACATACATATATAAATCATTCATATGTATCATAAACAAATAACTATAAGCAATTTATACTAGATATATACAAAGCAAAAGGTGTCCTTGCATCATATATAAAACTAGGCCTAGAGTTTGGATTTAGTGGTGTGCATTCGGGCGGTTCGGTTCCTGGAAAAAACCAAAAATCGAATTATTTTTAAAATTCAAACCGAACCGAACCGGACCGTATTATATATCCAAACTGAACGAAATATTTGGTTTGGTTTGGTTTAGATATAACCGATTTTAAATTATAATTAATATAAATAATATATATATATATATATATATATATATATATATTAAACAATTTAAATATTAATAATATATATATATATATATATATATATATATATATATATATAAATTTGGACGATTCGGTTTGAAAATCGATTTTCCCAACCCGAAACCGAACATAATTAATTTCGGTTTCAAAATTTTAAAACCGAATTGTTTTACTGTACAAACCGAACCAAACCATTAATTTCGGTTCGATTCGATTTTTCCGTTTGGTTTGGTTTTGCTCATCCCTAGTTTGGAAACTACTAGTTGTGAATTGGTGGAAGAAAATTAGAAGATAGGGATCGTTAAAGCGACTTCTCAGGTTTTTAAATTCTGTCACAACATGAAACTGTATCAAAAGAGGAAATTCTCTGATCAAACTTTTGAGTGAACACGATATATATAGTGTCATGTTTTGATGGTCTTTTAATTTTATATCTTATATTTTGAAACACGAAACATTGTATCTAAACTATATGTGTATGTGCAACATTGTAGATAGGAGTATTCATAATTCGGTTTATATCGTAAATCAAGTTGGACTACACTGTATTTATACAGTTTGATTTGCTTTACAGATTGAAAAAATATGATTTTGTTTATATATTTACAAAAATATGTTTTATAGTTTATCTTTGAATTTTTTTAAAAATAAACCGAATTAGACCATAATATAATTGCAGAAACTATTATTATTATAGAACTATTTGATTTAAATATATATTTTATTTTTTGGGGATTTTAAATAAAGAATATAATTATAATTTTTACTAAGCAATCACATTGTAAGTTAGAATGTGAATCAGCATTTAAGATTTCATTTTAACAGTAATCTTTATTTTATATGTTATACTTTTTCCTTTGAAAATAACTGTCAAATAAATCATAAACTACAACCCATTTTATTATTTTAACATCACTTTTCACAATTATAACCCAACGGTGACTTTACCATTTGGGTTGGCTTCTCATTTTTGTCAATTCATAAAGGGAAAAGATTAATCTCACATTTAAGAGTAGTTTAATGATTTAATCAAACACCAAAAATTATTGCTTTTCGATACTGTCATTTAATCAACATTCTAGTGCCAGAAAATATTTCCGGCCATAAATTAATACATTTCTCAAAGTTCTTCAGGACATTTTAAAAAAACTTAAAAGTTATGACCATAAACTAAATTACGCTTAAAGTTGAGATCATAAACTATAATGTCATACATTGACCACAACGATCGAATCATATGTAGGAAACGAATACCATACATTGACTACAAAGATTGAGTAATATCTTATATTCTATTTATAATGTCATATTTCTTATACTTGTACACTACCTCATCGAGGAAACTTTGCACCGTATCTATTGATACTAATGCAGTTGGTCATTTAATGATCGACGCTACATGCAATTGTGATTACTTTTTTAGATTTTTAATTCTGAAATAACTTCTCACCTACGCACATGTGGGCTTTTCTTTTTGCTTTCTAAGCTGTTCATTTTATGTTTTTCTAATAATTATAACTTATTTTATATGTAGAATTCTCTAAAATGCACAACTTTTTAACAAAAGTTATAGTTAAGAGTAGTTATGGCATAAATAGTCTAACAAATTTTATGCTTTGCACCCTAAATAAAAAATCACAAGAATTATTACAATATCCAATAAAAACCAAATCATTTTAAGATTGAAAAGATATTTTAATCATGAACAAACATAATGATTCCCAATATGATAAAGTTACGTTCACATTAATGTGAATTTAGGACACCCATAGAGTTTGTTGCACATAGATGCAAAATAATTAGTTAATTTTTTAATCTTATATATATATATATATATATAGAGTTTGGTTCAAATAAGAACCATTCTTATCCTAAAAACTAAGAACCAAATGAATTCGTTATGAAAGTTGATGAATCCGTTGAGAAAGTTAATGAATTCAAAAATTCAGAATTTTTCACCACGGTTCGAATCCCATGAAGGGCGAAAATTCTATTTTTTTGGATTCAGTAATTTTCCCAGTGGATTCATCAACTTTCACTGTGAATTCATCAATTTTTGGTTCTCACGTTCTCACAATAAAAATGGTTCTCACGTTAACCCTCCCCTATATATATATATATGTATATGGTTAGTTATAATGAATATCTATTTTTCGTAAGAACTTAAGAACCAATGCATTTACGTACAAAATTAATGCTCATTAATGTTTCGTAAAATATATTAATTCTTAGATTCTTACGAAAAAAAATATATATGTTTTTATTTGATCTCTTACACGCAACCTCACCAGAATATAAGCAGTTTTTTTAAGAGCATCAATACCCTTCCCAGAAGCATCACCATCATCAGCTCTGTGCTTACCAATGGAAGCTTACTTCTGGATTTTTCAGCGTGTTTAGTCTAAACTTCTTCTGTTCATCAAAGAACTCAACAAGATTCAAATAGAATTTCTAATTTCTTAACTCTGTCACTATGTATACATTATATTGTCAACGAACGATACGAATGAAAGCATGTCTTTGATTGACATTATATGCTTATTATATTTTACTATTTCGTTTCCAAATTTCATCCATTTTATATTTTAATTTGATATTCAAATCTTGATTTATCTACACGAGGAATCACTTATTTTAATTTATTCTTCAAATTGTTTTTTCTCGTTCTTTTTTTATTATTATGAGGAATTACATTGTTTTAATTTATCTATTATATTTAAAATTTTGTGCTTGTGTAATGATTGGTTTAGGGTTTTTTTTCCTTTAATGCTCTCTACCCCAAAATATATTTATCTTCCTTTTTCTTTTCCTAAGCAATAATTAAAAAAATGGACACATCACGAAATCATTAGACCCTTATTATTTCATCTTAATGAAATTTATTAATTTTCAGGATTACCTAACAAAAACATGTAGTTAATGCTTATGTAACAAAGAAAGTTTGGTAAGGAAATTAGAAATAAAAATGTTATATAATTTTGGGACAAATAGAATATATATTTTCAAGTATATCAAGTTTTGGATGAGATACGATGCCCAGCTATTTTTTGGTGTTCCAGCGTGTCTCACAAATTTTCACTATTTTATAAAATATTATTATAAAAATAAAATGTTTTGTTATATAAAGGACCTTTATTAATATTTATTACTGCAAGTGAAACTTAAAAAAAATACCCGAATTATGAAATAATTAACCCTAATAATCAATTATTAATTTGATATATGCAAAATAATTATAAATCCTAGTTGGGTTAATGAATCCTAATTCATAATCTTACAACTACATTAAAATATAAGAAATTAATTTGGAGAAAAAAATTATTAAAAATTCAAAGTGGAATGCCAAAAGTGGGACAGAGGAGATCCCATCTGGTTAAGCTCATATCACTGTATCGGCATTCCAATGAGATTTGATTGATTTCGTGATTTGTTGCGCATTGCTTAGATATTCAATTAGGATCATTAAACTACCATTTTCATGAATAATGTTAGATATTCGATAATAATTATTTTTTTAAAAGGGATGTTATTAGATATGTTTTCGTTTGAAATGAGGCATGGAACCACTGGGAAGGAGTGTTGGAACACATTCATCGTTTCCACATATCCTGTGGATTTACCAACTGACAAAAGTGTTTATCTTCCCACATCGATTTCGTTACAATATATTTGGCGCTATATATACAAAAGGTCTACGAAAAGTATTGCCGAGCCTAGTAACTTGGGTTTGTAACCCAAGTGGGGGCATTAATGTGATTGAACGTTGGGCCGTATCATTCATCTGGGCTTCGGGCAGCTTTTCTGGCCTGCCCGTTCCAAGCGGCGGAGTTGGGCCATGTGATCCGTTCGAAGGAATGGGTACCGTGGCTCCTAAAGTGGAGGGTATCGCGTCAGGCTGGTTTCACAGAGCAGCGTTAAACTTCCCGCTCTCTGCAGTGGAAGGATTACAGGTCTGTGCGGTTCGAGCCCAATAAAGTTGAATCGATTGGCCCAATTGAACAATCACTTTTTTCACCAAATTTCCTTTTTGCCCAACTTCGGTGTAATAGAACTGATTCCGTATATTGTCATATGTCCACAATTTTTTTTATCACTTTTCTGTGCGTAGTTTTCTTAAATAAGAGATGAAAATCATTTATAGGCATGTGAAACCAGTTTGGCTCGAACCATTTTTTAATCTTCACTTATTTTTACTAATTCTAATATATATCTTATTATATTCAGATTTTTATTGAGAAGATAATTGTTTATTGTAACAATTCGTATTTATAAATTTAGATGGGTTCGAGTAATTTTAGATATCATTATACGAATTTGAGACATGAAAGTATAGTTCACTTTTTAATTGGGTTTGTAATGATTACAAGTTTATATATTCTACGCATCCAAGTGGTTGAACACATTCAGACCATCGCATTGCTCCATTAAAATCAAGGATTTTGGGTGGTTTAATTTTAACGTTATCGTTTCGCTTCATCATCGTAAAACATCTATGTTGTCAAATTTTGGTCACACCATAGAGATTTTACTACACATAACAAAGAAATTGTGATATTAGAGCATTAGATTCAACTTATTTAAATTGGACAATTTCTTTTCAATCATTTTTTTTCTTATTTTAAATCGATTTTTTATTTCAATTTTAATTTCTTATATTTTACTATAATATTATATATTATGGGTTCACTAATCCTTGGTATTCTTTTACTACACATAGGGTTTATAATTCTTTTAACATTTCATTGGTATTCTTTTTTTAGTTATGAAATTATTATTTGGGTTGATTATTCTAAAATTATGATGTATAATTTTTTTAAATTTCAAATTTTTACGATGAATTATAGTTCGTTGTATATAGTAAAATTTATTGAAATTAATAGTGAAACACATAAAAATTTTGGGACAGAGAATCCCATCAAATGTACAAATTTTTTTGGTCATGAACAAGAACCAAAGTTTTATACGCACACCTCTGAGCACACCACCATTATTATTTCTTTACTATGTTAAAACTATTTATTCAATAAACAAAATCCAACATCGGTGCACTTCTAAAAGACTCACAATACTGCTCATTTCACTTAAAATAACCAAACAAAACAATATAAACAATCCAATAATCTATGATATATATCTGTCCTATTAATCTGCACATAGTCCCTCCGTCCACAAAAGGTATCCCATAATTTTTATTTCGGATGTCCACAAAATTATCTTATTTTTCATTTTAGTGCACCATTCTACTTTATCTCCTTCTATTTTATCTTTAAAATTCTCATTTTATCTACTCAAAAAATATCTACTAACTATACTCTTAAAACATATGCGGATCAAACATATGGTACATTTCATAGACCGAGGGAGTATTACATTCACGAACTTGGTCTCAGTGGCTGAATATAGAAGGTATCGTTTTGATATCAATCTTGTTCATTGCCATCTTCTCCATGGCCAATCATAGCCCATAGGAACCTTCAACCATCTCATTCACCCCAAACCTACAGCTCTCTCATGCGACGCGGCGGAGATTAGGTCCAAGCAAGGCTGCGGCGCGGCAGCGAATCACTACAACAAAAAACAGATATTGGGGCATTATTAGAGTCACTATTTATTAAATGCCTCTAAGATATATTATTGAGGTACTTAGATATATTAAATTTAGAGGAAAATTTTAAAAAAATCTAAAAAAAAATAAAAAGTGCCCCAAACTCTTTTGGGATACGATACTTAGCAACACTATGATAGTGCCCCGAAAATCAAAAGTGCCCCCAAAGACAATATATTGGGACACTTTTCAATGTTTAAAAAAAGGCTTTTTTGTTGTAGTGAATGCATAAATGTTCGCACCGAAATATTTTGTGGCATGGCAATGGGACAAATAAAAATAAACAACTTATGACAGAAGATTCTCGCACCATGTTAAGCATATACCACACTTATTCGTGACATACATATATAAATCATTCATATATATCATAAACATATAAGCAATTCATACTAGATATATACAAGGCAAAAAGTGTCTTTGCATCATATATAAAACTAGGCCTACAATTTGGAAACTACTAGTTGTGAATTGGTGGAAGATGAGAAGAGTGGAATCGTTAAAGCGACTTCTCAGGTTTTTAAGTTCTGTCACAACATGAAACTGTTCCTAAAAGAGGAAATTCTCTGATCAAACTTTGAGCAAACGCGATACAGTGTCATGTTTTGATCGTCTTTTAATTTTATATCTTATTTTTGGGCAAACACGAAACACTGTATTTAAACTATATGAGAGTGTTTACTTTTCATTATTAGTATTTTGAAGGATAGAGTATTTGATGGATTAAATGTGTGATAAGATAATTTTTATATATCAATTCTTTATTTACTACAAAGGCTTAGTGAAGGATTGGAATTGGGATAAATAACTCTCCATTTATTTGGAAAATTATTTCAATCCTCCCTATATTGGTTGGTTCTCTTGAAGCTCATCCTCTTCATCATAAATGATCCGTTTGCCCCGAAATGACCTGGACCAATAGGGAAATCCCAACCTTTGCACGCCTCCGTTACCTTTTGGGAGGCCTACGCCCCATAGAAACTGTTTACCGAGATCGTCCCTTGGCCCGTAGGTCCCGACACATGGTTAAAATTCTAGCTCTTCCAGAGTGGTATCCCACTGATGGCTCGGGCCCCGGAAGGAGGCCTTCTTCGCCTTCCACCTAATCTGCAAGAAAGGCCCAAACCCAATCCCAGGGAACGGTCAAGCTTCATAGGGTCTTTCTGTCCAGGTGCAGGTAGTCCGCATCTTCACAGACATGTCTATTTCATCGAACCTCTCTCCGAGACAATGCCCAGATCGTTACGCCTTTCGTGTGTTTTGGGGATTTTAAATAAATAATATAATTATAATTTTTACTAAGCAAATACATTGTAAGTTAGAATGTGAATCAGCATTTAAGATTTCATTTTACCAGTAATCTTTATTTTATATGGTTATTTTTTTCTTTGAAAAAACTGTCAAATAAATCATAAACTACAAAGCATTTTATTATTTTAACATCACTTTTCACAATTATAACTCAACGGTGACTTTACCATTTGGATTGGCTTCTCATTTTTGCCAATTCATAGAGGAAAAAGATCAATTTCACATTTAAGAGTAGTTTAGTGATTTAATCAAACCCTGGAAGAAATTATTGCTTTTCGATACGATCATTTAAGAAAAATATTTCTATAGGTATAACTCTATTTAAGAATAACCTCCCTATAGTACTCCCTCCGTCCGATCGAACATGATTCATTTTTTTTCGATACGGTTATTTAGGAGAAGTAGTTAAAAAGGATAAAAAAATAGATAGAATCCACACCTTTTGAAAAGATAATTATTTCTTAAAAATCGAACCAAGTTAAGTGGAATAACCTAAAAAGAAATACAGACCAAAGTCAACTGGGAAGGTGGAAATAATACTTTTCACCGGTCCCAACAGCATAACTATATGGAGTTTCTACTGTACTGTTATGATTCAAAATTTATTACGAAAAAACAGAGTGAGAGAATTTGATGTTTGAGAATCATTCTAACACAACTGGAAGTACACTATATTACTGGAAAATTGTCGCACGCAACTTTCGTAACTAATTATAGCACGAGGGGTTTAGAATTCAAGGTAAAACACTATTCTGCAACAACAAAAACCAACTGCAAATAACAATACTAAAGGAATGGAACATAAGTTGTGCTGTCGTGAATGCAATCATTCACTATAATAAGTATATGGAAACACAAATGACAGCAGGCAATCTTGAACCACCTCATGTTCAAATCAATGATTTAGGGTATACAATTCATATATGTATGTCAATATAGATCCATATACATGTAACACATCAGAAACGCCCACTGTCGTGATGTTTCCAACCAAAGACACTTCCAAACATGAATTTCAATATAGAGTACGAAGCTTAACCTGCAATCTTAATATGCTAGATTAACTCCAGATACAAGGCTTCTTGTTTGCTGGTCAGACCAAGTTCGCTCAACGTTGAGCTACTCTCTCCTTCATTGAAAGCTCGCCTAGGATAGGGTCTCACCTAACAAGACAAACATCCAGACAATCACAACAACCATGATAATAAGTATATATATTCTAGAACATGGCCGTTCTCAATTGGTAAGATAAAGACCATAGCACAAGTAAGAAGAGCATGTTCGTATACTTACCAATTTGTAGCTGCCTGGTTTGACCCCTCTGCCGATATCAATGAAGTCGAGAAGATCCTGTATGATAATTATAAAGAAAATCAATTCAGCTCAGGAGAAGAAGATAGTATATACCTTATACTGTTATACATAAATGTCTATTTAAATTCTATCTAAGCCTCCCCTAGCAAGTAACATCCTGTCTTTAATTTGTCTGGAGCATATAACTCCAACTCGGTTTTCTAATGCACATGGAATCGGCATGTCTTGCTATGACACCCTTTGCTTCATTATCTTGCCATGCTGATTCGGGTGCACTAGAAAGCTGAACTCGTTCAACAACTTGAAATGCAAAACATGGCTTATAGCATAAATATATGAGAAGTGCTCGAGCTAAGCTCAAACACAACAACTCTAACGAGCCAAACTCGATCCTAATAAAAAAAATTCCAATTGAAGTTGAGTCCGATAATTTCTTAAGCAGCCGAAGTCAAGTACACATAATTGTTCAAGTTGGCTCCTTCACCCCCTTCGTGGTGATTGAATTTGGGGAGGATACATGTACATGAAAAATGGTGAAAGTAATACATACAACATGGGAAGTTATCTGGACACAGCTATGATTGTGAAACCAAATAAAATTAAACTAAAATAGTTTGGTTCAATGGTTAATAATATGTACGGATTTGAATAAAAATTAAAGAGATAGTAAAGTTGGTTGACAGCAGAGCCCACCGTCCACATAAACCTGGTGACCTGTAAATCTGATATCTTGGGACAAGGGCAAATCTAGTACATTTTGCTTCTTGGATTATGGACATAGTCATATCACATCTGACCTTATTATTTGTCTATTTTACAGATTAATTCATTGCCATCATCTCTCGTCTTAAATAAATTGGCATTTTTGTTCTTTTATTAAGTATTGGCCAATAAGACTTCTCAGTGGAATGCAACCAATAAACGTACAGAGCTTGTTGCTAGACTATTTGTCTGTTTCATGGTTTATGAGGCAAATTTATATAGTTACCCCTAGATTTTAACCTTTTTAAACCCCACAAATTTTTAGTCAAATGATCACGGATTTATCACCATAATTTAATTTGATCTTAACATGTTGTCCCCTGTGTTAGTGTGCGTAAACTGTATGATAATCGACAATATAATTAACTCTAGAAACATCATTTTATTATCTTTTTTTATAAATAAATATTTAATGACTGTGTAACAGTAACTCGAATATAAGACACTTTGCTTTAGCTATTAACCACTTTATCTTTGCACCAATACATGTATATTTTGTTCCCTTGATTAATTATGCATTAGGTTATCTTTTAGTTGGGATGCTTATAAAGTTATTTAAATATAATATACATACTATACGTTTATATATATATAAATATATTCAGATACGTTTATAAAATACTCTTTGTTGATGTACGAAATTGTTAAAATAATATGTATGGTTAAGAAAAAGAGGCCGACATAATAAAGGATATCTTCTAAACTTGTCCATATTTGGTTCTAAATCCCACTGTGATCTCAATTAAGTTCTTTAGTGTGCCTCCTCATGTCCAAGAGCAAGTTCTCAAGCATCGATATATAAGTTCCATGAGAATCTAAGCTTCAAATATTACCTGCAGCTTGTCCGACTTCTGAAATCGTCGTCCTCTCCTACTTCCATCAGGCATCCGGATAAGAAGTGTGATAGCATTGTCATCATCTGGTGTTGGTTCCTTAGGAAGGCTAGCTTCTTTTGCTGCTAATTGCCTCTCAATTTCCTAGCAAACAGCAAAAATGACATGCAAGAATTATGAGCATACCTGTCTACCAAATTATTATCTACTACATGAACAAGAATTGCATCTTAAATTTGTAATAAAAATAATAGTGGCAACTATTCTAAATATATGCAGTTGCTGGTGATATGTAAGCCGAAGAGCTACATGTCTCAATTTATGTTTATTGCCAAATTTCTGCTAAGTACAAAGAACTGGGTGGTAAATATTCACCAGGAAAATATACTAATATCAGTGAGCTTCCAACATAAGAAACTTCCAGCTAACCTACAACTATTATATGAGAACTGCAGTGTACATTGATTCTTGAGAAACAGAGTATCACAAGAAAACCTAAGAAGTGACTTTCGTGTTTATACCACATGATACTCATTAATCTGGGGTAATAAGATCAAAACTAGCCACTTTGCAGAATGAAGGAGGAGTAAATAACGATGTATCATGTATATTAGGTCAGAATAATTAATGTGCGCTAAGGATGCACATATAGAGTTGCTACATGTGCTTCATCTATATGCCAATCAACGCAAGCTACCTCTTGTTCCTGCAGTTGCCTGCGCAATTCATCCTCCTGGCGTCTCTCTTCGGCAAGAACAGCTTCAGCTTCTTCTTTCGCTTTCAGTTCCTTCTCCCTGTCGGCTTGTAGTGCAGCAAGATATTCATCATCCTGCAATGAAAAAAGCCACCATATGATTATACTCAAGCACCAGTTGAAACACTAACCACCATTCAAGTATACAAAGCATTACCTGTTGTTCTCGTATCAATCTCTGAGCGGTAAGAGAAGGTGACGGAGGACGAGGTATGCTCCACGGGTTAGGACCCACATCTCCGTGTAAGCCATTCTGCATCATCCGATGAGAAGCATGAGGAAAATGATATCCAATCCCTTCAGGTACGCCACCAAACATTGCAGCCTCGAGCATTACAGCCTCGTCGTGCTCCACAGACGAGATGCCACCCCACTTTATAAAATTGCACATACAAAAGCAAGAAAAAATGGAGGTATTTATTCATGTAAAGGGAGCTTTATCCAAATTTCAGATGATTGTATAAATGTGGCAAACGTCATTCAAGAAATTCAACAAGTTACCTCATCAGAAGGGAAAACACCTTCATTCTGCTCCCCCGAGTGATGAGCATTATCATTTGGCGGAGGACTTGAAGGTGGACTAACTTCAGCTCCTTCGACATCTATTGTTGCGTCAGTAGAACTGGAAGTCGTGCGCCTTCTCCTGCGCCTGACCAATTGCCTCTCTTCAACGTCTTCATTTTTATATTGGACAGATGTACTTCCTATCTCCAACTGAGGTAGCCTAAGAAATAATATGGAATACACATGAGTTTCTTATGAATTCACCCATTTTAAGTACGCACATTTTGGAAACCCCTAATTATTTCTTAATGTTGTTAAATGGTGGATTCCCAACAACACAAATTGATTAGCTAAGTTTCCAAATCAAGTAGTTCACAAAACTCTGGTGAAATAGTGTACCATAAAATATGCTTTGTATCACACCCTTTTTGAGTAATATAGTATAAATATTCCTCATCGGTGTCTAAAGCATAATACAGTTACATGCTTGGACCAAATAATGGAAGAATAGCCCATCAAAATATTAGTGACACAAAGTATCTATCTACCTTCCGTCTGAAGACGTTACCCTCCCCATTTCATCGGATGAAGACGACTTCTGAGCCTCCAGTTGTGAAGCACCAGCTTTTCCTTCTAGCTCCACAGGCTCATTG
Organism: Salvia rosmarinus; assembly: GCA_036937905.1. NCBI lineage: Eukaryota > Viridiplantae > Streptophyta > Magnoliopsida > Lamiales > Lamiaceae > Salvia > Salvia rosmarinus. The sequence continues at coordinate 56,709,156 of CM072821.1, read as the reverse complement.
TCTCTCTCTGCAGTCTGGTTATTACCGCTTATTAACCACAAAAAACTACAATAACTCAAAAAAAATATTTCTTCCCAAGGAAGAGAATACCTGCAATGAGAGGGAAACCGCATCTGCAATCTCTGCATCTTCTCTATGAGACTGCACAGGCTGAGTGGGATCCCCAAGATCCTAGATCAGAATGAAGTTATAAACGAGAAACAATGATTTGGAATGACATAAAGTCCTGCATCATGAAGTTATCGCATACCAGACGGTCATATTGTTGATTTGGTATTGCCGCATCCTGCCTTGAAGCCTCGATTGCAGCCTGTACCATCTCTTCCTCTATACCATATCTATCGTCGGGCACATCTATGACTGTGGAAGCACTTGGTGCATGTTGATCAGAACTGCCTCGAATACCATGCCCCTCTAATTCAGTAACATGTACATTTGGAGTATTTGTGTCATCATCATCATCATCTAATATCACAGTCTCGTTGATTCTTGAGCCCCGACCACGTGCAGTTTCGATGACATTTTCAATGTTAGGAGCACTACCAGACTGAGATGATGTTCCAGTTCGAGATGCAATACCAGTAACACTATCAATTAGACTTGTTCCAAAGTTGGGTTCAAGGGAAGAAAAATGATTCGCATCTCTGGCAAATGGCGGTAGAGAAGAATGTGGTCTACGGGACTCGACTTGGATTGGATCATCAATATCCATAATGTCGTCCTCAGGAACACCAAAAGATGCCTCTTGGGCTCTGCTGATAGGAAAATATATAGTTACTCATCGAATTAATTAAAACTATCATGTGCTATGCATAATAATAAAGAAAAATAGTTAAATAGTGACTAAAGAAGAAAACCAAAATAGAGATAGTAGCAGAAAAACACCAACATGTTTCTATCCCCTTCATTGAAATGCGCATTAACAGCTTCGTTGAGGCTACCATGATGCTCCTGCTCGGTCAAGGTTATGGTGAGCTACCAAGTCAGATTCTAGTGAAGAATAAAGCAAAATAATTTAAGAAACACACTTAAAAATTGCAATCCCCCAAAGGACCCAGTTTAGCAAGAAATCTTTGTGATATATTCTCTTGACCTAATAAACAAATTATTACTTTCCAAACCAATTAAAGCTCAATGGATGAAGGAAAAAAAAGAAGCTTTGTGTGAACCAATCTTTTTCAATAGGTATCAGCATTTCATTCTTATCTCAGCACTAGTGCCTATTACCCATACCACTGATCAAGTTTATATTTTGTGCCTCAACATGAGATATTAATAACATTGAATGGGTGGTATAGAGATTTCACTTATTTAAAATGACAATAAGGCAATCATTACTTCATCACAAACACAAGAATTTTAAAGAGATAAATTATATTTTGTTAGGGAAAGATATAAACTAGATTTTAAGTAAAAGTACAAGAAAAATGAAACAATTATCGCTAATTTTGTTTTTGGGCGAAAAAAACTATTTTCTCTCTATTTTTTCCTTCAATGCTTTATGAATTAAAGTATTTTTTATTTTATTCTACAAACTAAATGCATTATGTTATATATTTTGTATTTCTATTTGTTTATTACTAGAACTTTGAGTTCATTCGTAAAATAGTGTTTTTTTGCCACATTAGTCTATTTGAAAGCATATAATTTTAATAATTTATTTTTTTTAAACACATGTTTATAATTCTAGATTACTATATTAATTATGATTCTTTAAATTTAATTTGTATTTTTCTAATCTTAACTTAAAACACACTTTTCTAAGTTTAGACAAAATTCACTTTCAAAGTTAGAAGGAAGTTAACATTAAAGATTTAAACATTCACACACTCTCTTTCAGTTTCATTCTTTCACACCACACCTAATTTTCGAGGGTTTTTTTTTAGTTTAAATGTTATAATATCTTGTTCATCTTATTCATACTTATTTTTTAAATATCTTTCTCTAGCTACTCTTTATCATCCTCTTGCCGCTCAAGAGCACTCATGTACAAACCCTCATCACCAAACCAAATAGTCGAAAAAACTGAAAACCACCTTATCGAACTCGACATGACAAAAATAGAATAAGACAGTGGAGCCTCCCTGCCCAAATTTTCTGGCTCTGCTCCTGCTCATGGGATTAAACTAGTTGAGCAAAAGATCAAACTTTTTTTAGCATATGCAGATAAGCCACCTAAAATTATTAAGAACTAAAATTTCAGAACTTGACAGAATTCCACCAAAATGGGAAGACCAAGAAACCTCATATCTCAATCACACAGTCACGCAATGCGGCAACTAAAAGTAAATTCCGATAAAATTATCAATTGAGTCCCGAAGAAAGACGAAATCAAACAGTAAGTAATAGTGAATTACAAAATACCTCCAATTTTCGAACGGCTGCCGCTTCAGAAACACCAGTTATGCTCATCAAAGTCTCGATTGCTTCTTGATCAGGTCTTGCCATTTTCAGATTATAAATAAATCAATTTTTGGTTGGAAGAAAATGAGAAGAAAATTTGATTAGAGAAATTGTAATATATATAGATGAAGAGTCAGCTGTCATTTAGGTATGGAGAAGGGGTGTCATGGTAAATAGTGCAAAAGTTTGGGAATTTAAAAGCTCTCTTTTTCCTGCTTTTATGGGCTTTGGAAATTAGAATATGAGGTGCCTTGTTGAATAAGCCATGTGATGTGCTTTAAATCATACAAGCTTCAAGGTTTACCTTTTCTCCCATCATATATACTATTTGATTATTTGATGATCAAGTACTATAAGAATTCAATCTCATCAAATGACTCTATGAGTTTGAACTTGTCACATCTAATTTTTCAAGTATGATTTACCTGTCATGTGTTGTTTGCAAGTTATTGCATATGAACGTGGGGTTTACCAAATACGCACTGTAGGTAACGGTTACAGATTTCCCATATACCCAAAACAAAAAAAATTGTAAAACTCTGGCAACTCTGTGAGTGCGAATTACAAGAGGCATAAGCCTAATATAAGCATAACTCTACTGATTAGTTCATCAAGAGGCAAGAAGATCAAGCATTCAAGATTGAAGCATTTCTATAGAATTTATTTTCCAGTTTTTTTTTAATTATCATGTTTTCTTTTAATCGTAGTGCTTTAGTTGTCATGAACATGAGCGGATAATCCACTATTCTAGGGCTACAAAGTAGGTGGAAACGTTTATTTGATTTCGTTTTAATTATTCAATTACTACAATTTCTACCTTATTATGTTTTATGATTGATTGTTTGACTGTGAAGCCACCAATTGGAACGTAGTTTGATGTGTTAATTTGAAATCGAAGAGGTGAGAATTAATTAATATACGATTTGGAACATAGGACACACTTAGGAGTTGCATGCTAATCAGTTGCGGCACAATAATTCTTGCATATAATTATATAACCAACTGTTTAAGCATTGCGATAGAAATTTAAACTAAATTTGCAAATAGCTTTTTAAAAGTCGAGCCTCACAAGCAATCGAGTAATTTTGCAATCGAGTAATTTTAGTGAATTTGAATATACATGTGCACAATATTAAATAATTAATGAACCAAATGCACACCCCTCAACAAAGTTGTAGGATAGGGGTGAACATTCAGATTTCGCTTTGGATATTTGATTAATCCAAATCGATCCAAAAATTCGAATTTTGAAAGTAAAAAAATTTGATCCGAACCGAATGTCCGAAATCTGAAAATCTAAAATTTTAATAAAAAATTCAAACCGAAACGAAAAATCTAAAATTATGAAAAATCCTAAAATTCGAAACCAATTTTTGTTAATTCTTATATATATATTTATATTAGATTTAAAAATATTTAAATAAAATATTATTATTATATATATTTGAATTTTTTCGGATTTAAAAAATTCAATCTGATCCTAAAATCCGAAATTTTGAAAAATATCAATCCGAAAAACTTCGGTTTAGTTAGGATCAGTTATTCTATTTTCGGATATTTTGCTTAACCCTAACAATTCGATAACCTGGTTTGTTTTCATTCCTCAAAATGTTATTAACAAAATAACCAGGTTTAATCAGTGATGATGCTGTTAACTTCACCCTACTCAATAAGGGCAAAGACAAAGGTAGGGTTGGTGGAAGGTTAAACATAACATAACTTTAAATCCGGTATAAAGATATTTCTGCTCCATTTATTTATTAATTAATTTTATTGCCATTTATTTTAATTTCTATTTTTATTTTTTTGCATGCGATGTTAGTATATTAATTAAACACAAAATGTGGTTGGGCTGTTGGCGGATGGACAATGGATGGGGCCCGTTAAGGATTTGAGTCCAATGGCTAGTAAAGTCCAATCCAAATTCGTAATGTACTCTCTATAAAATTGTGCGACTTTTTCATGAGTGGTTCTATTCACATTCCACAATTTCGTTTTTATGGTGTACAGAATTTGTTGAAATATAAATATTACTTTATTTCGGATTTGTTATAGCTACAAAAACTCAGAAATCATGGGAACCAAAATCAAGCCTCAAATACATTAAGTTTGTAAATGAGTCAAGTTATTCATGAATTATTCGAGTCTCCAATAGAATGGTATTGTCCTTCAGTCTTCTTTTTTAATACTTCACTTCGCTCCGCTTCGTTCGTTCCATGGGAGTTGGACATTTCTTTTTTAATAGACTTACCTCACGATCTGAGGTGTATCCTTGTTTCGTTACTTTTTTCATTATCTCTTTCTTTATTCCGATGCCGTACCTATTGGTATATTATTACAAAAATTCATTTGAGCTCGCCTAGTGAAGCTTGTTATATAAATAAACTATTTACCTAATGAGCAAGTCAAATTAGGAATTTAACTTGACAATATAAAATTATTACTAAATACAATTTTATACTTATATGTTACAATTAACAATAGTTGTAATAAGTTTCAAATATGCTCTATTTTAATAAGAAAATAACTATGTTATTGTGAATAAAATAATATATTGTCAAGAGAAAATAATAAATATCTTAAACATAAATCTAAATTTAGAAAGTTCGTTTATGCTCGATTAAGCTTGTGAACCTTGAAGTATTCTATAAACCACAGCTCGAGACCCGACTCGATAATAAACGAATCAAATTTGAGCGCGATGGTATTTGGCTCGACTCCGTTCGATTATGCCCCGACATATAATTAGTAAGTCAACATACTTTAGTAAAAATTCCATAGTTATCATTGTATACATTATGTTTTGGTTTCAATCATTATTTTGGAAACTAGTTTCACATTGTCTTCTACTAGAGTTGGACTATAATTCACTTCTAAATAAAAATAGTTTATTCGTAAGGCTAGCGAAAATTGGCTGAATATTTTGAATTTTGGTGCAGAAGTAATACTCTAACCTATTTTTAGTAAAATAAACACATGTCCTTCTTAAAAACTATTATTTTCTACATCTTTTTTTTTTTGGAAACTAGGTTCACATTGCTTTCCTACAATATGGGAATTGGACGATAAATCACTTCTAAACGAAGTAGTTTAACTCTGAAAGTTGGTTAAATTTTTTATGTTTCCGTTTATAAGAAATATCCTGGCAAATTGAGTAAGAAAATCATAATTTTTTTTGTAAGAACATATCTCTTTGACTCTCGTTTTATGTTTATTGGGAACTAGACTTATCTGTCATTCTACTAATTATAACTAAGAAATATCCTGGCAAATTGAGAAAGAAAATCATAATTTTTTTGTAAGAACATATTTCTTTGACTCTCGTTTTATGTTTGTTGGAAACTAGATTTATATGTCATCCTAATAATATATCACTAGGCCCGTAATTCACTTCCAAAGAAAGCATTGTAGTTAGGGGTGATTATTTTGTACGAGTCGAGTATCCTACCCGAAAAAATCAGGTACTCGACTCCAATTTTGCATCAAATATCATACCCGGTCCGGACCCTAATTTGTAAGTCGAGTACCTGAATACCCGACTCGGGTAACCTAATCGAATATTTGGATACCCTAATTTTTCGTTATTTGTTCAATATTCAAAGAATCTATGTGGCCTACTGATTTTAGCGTCAGACTTAGACTTCTCTAAGTTAGAGGTCTTGAGATCGATCTCTACTGGGTTCTGGCATAAGGTTTTTTTCGAACTTTCTGTTTATGTATTTTATACTCCATTCGTCTCATCCAAGATGGCATGTATTCTTTTTTTGGCTGTCCCACCCAAGATGACATGTTTCATTTTTGGGAAATAATTAACTCTTCAAAAATTGTGGGATCTATCTACTTTTTATCACTTTATTCACTTTTTTCACCTTATACCCTTTTCCTAATTAACTGTACTGAAAAGAAATGGACCGTCTTTGATGGGACGGAGGGAGTACATTAATTTGTATATATATTGTTAGTTATATATATTTATATATTGTAGGCAGGTCAACGTGCGCGTTTGTGTAATTTGTATTTAACATCTAATTTTTAATTAGTTTATTAATAACTATTACTATATTTAAATATATAAAATTAATTTAATATTAAAAGAAATCGGGTATTCGGGTATACCTGATTATCCGACGGGTATACCTGATACCCGATTTTCTAGCCTACATAATACCCAATCCCGACCTGTCCCAATTTTTGGGTTTCGGATACCCAATACCCGATAAATTGCAGGTCGGGTATCGTGTACCCGATTATCCGATACCATAATAGTCACCCCTAATTGTAGTTCATAAAACTAGCCGAAGAATGATTAACAATTTCAGTTCCCGTATAGAAGCTTTATTTTTGATAGACTTTATGTAAGAATAATAGTCACAAATTTATGTAAGAACAATTTTAATTTGTAAGGATCATTTCTATTGAAAACAGTTACTCGACAAAATAGAGTTTGAGTGCAAGGACAAAAATGTCAAAAAGATTACTTTATTAAATTTGAGGACTGGTAATTAATAGCATTACTCTCTGTTTTTTTCAAAAACTACAAAAGTTACTCCAAGCCCAATTATATTTGAGACCAATTATTAAGATCATGACAATAATCCAGATTGGACATATTTCCACCTTTGTGTCCATATCTTTATATTGGATCAGATGTCCAAGTTTACACACATTAGCCTACTGCCGTTTTTTCAACACCTAATTATTAATACAACAAAATTATTTACCCTAAAAAAGATGAAAAAACTATGAACTTAAAGAAACACAAAGTAATTACAATTTAAATGTCCATTTTAGGCTTTGAGCCTTTCTATTACAATCCGATTGCTCCAAAATGTCTTAATTTAATAAACCTCTAACTCTCTCTTAACATTTCCGGACAAATTGAGCAGTCCTCAAATAATTAAAATAAGATTGAAATGCGACATTCGCAAAAAAATTAAGAAAATAACACGCAAGAGACTCCTGAAAATATTTAGCAGTAATGCTTGGAAAATTTTAATGTTGATGGAGTTACATAATCCTCTAAAACATTATTATTATTATTATTATTATTATTATTATTATTATTATTACGACTGTCTAAAACATTAAATTATAGCAAAAAGAAAATGAGGTTCATGTTCCTAGCCCCTAGGCCCAAGAATGCATAGCTGTAATGGATGACCAAAGCAGAAAAATCCTAGTTTTCTACGACATTTGCAGTTTTGTCCTAAACGTGCAGCCCCATATCTTGCCAAATATTATAATAAGAATTATGTAATTACATTTTCTTGGATCTTAAGTCACAAGAATGCTTCTTTTAACTGGCTCAATTGGTTCAATAATTAATAAGGACATTAAATTTTGTTCCAGCATTGTCTTCGTTATGATAATATAGAAATATGTATAGAGAGTGATTATTATAAAAATCTTTTCATAATATAAATTATGAAATAATAAATTCTTCTGAATTTACTGTGGAAGTTTTTGAATTGAAAAAAATGAAAATTTTCACTTTATGATATTCAAATAAGTTGTAGTAATTCATCCAGCAAAATGATGAATTTCAGCATAGATCTTTACGATCGAGAAATTGAAAATGATTCTTATTTTATATGTTAAGATTTGTTTGTATTTATTCATTTACATATTTCAACTACATCATTATATCCAGCAAACATGTAATTATATATTTTCAAAGTTCTATATATACAAGAATTAGTATGTTCAGCGGTTTATTTTATAGTGCAGATAGACTAAACAAAGAGCAGCTGTTGGAATATTTGGATAATTTTTCTTATTATTGCCAACTAATGTACGTGTAAACGAGTGAGATCGGATATTTAAATAAGCAAATAGATATTAATTTTTAGCAGATATCAACGATTTTCTTTTTCACTTGTTTTTTTTTTTAAAAGAATGTAGATATATACGTTAATTGGTTCAATATTTTGTTTATTTTGGAAGATGTAATGTACGGACGTGTCAGGAGAAGAGATCCAGTATTTCACATTTTTTATGTAACTCCGTCTCCCGTTAGTATTTTAATAAAAATTATTATAATATTATGAATCGTGTTTAACTATTATTTAAAAAAACTGCAATTAAAGAAAATTATATACCTTAATTTTGAATTTATAAATTCTAGCAATGAATAATTAATTAATAAAAATTATAAAAAATAACTATATATTCTATAAATCCTACTTAATAATTACAAAATTATACTAAAGCATATAAAAGTTACAAGCGAATAAAAGAATACGAAAAATAAAAAAATTAAAAGTAGAACATTAGTTGTGAAATACTAGATCTCAACCCACATTTTATCGTACTTCATGTGCAAACTAGTTGTATTTTAGTATCATATATCCTTCGAATTTGCAATTGCAATTCTTATATTCTAATTTGAATATGGAGTCAGCGATCGCTCAGGGAATTTTTAAGAAAGAAAATTCTCAATTTTAGTCATTTTCATTTAAATTAGCTTTTTATGTAGAAAGTTTATTAATACCTGAATCTGAATTCTGCACTCAATTACAAATTTTCGTTAATCATTTCTTCATATATTTTCAGATCCAGATCAGTACAATTCTATTTAAACTACCCCTAAAAAACAATCCTATTTAAACTACAACTATATTCTAATTGGTGGCTATTATCATTTTTGTAATATAATTAAATTTGAAGCATAAAATTGGTACACACAATTGTGACTTAAACTGAGAATCTAGCTCATATTTTTGGGAGATTTGTTGTCGTTGATTTTGACTTCATCAGCTGAATTTTTTTAGAAATGCAATAAATTGAATATCAATATAAACATATTTGGGAATTTAATTTAAATTTCCTTGTGAACAGTATTATATTTTTTTATTCTTTTGTATCAAATCCAGATATGAAATCTTGAACTTTTATGCTGAATTTAATTTAGGACTTAGTAGGATTTTCAAGTTTGAGGGAGATAGATATGTCAACTAAATAGTGTGGGGTTTATTATTCCAAATAAATTATATCTTAATTGCGACCCATTAGTGGCCTCAGTCATACTACCTATTATTCATCACTTTATAAATTAATATATTTAAATTAGGTACAAGTCAAGATCATATTCATTGTTATTTTTTCAGATCCTGTCAAAGAAAAAGACAAGGATATAATTAGAATCGCTAATCTAACTTTTATTTACACAAGAAAGTATGGTATAATTCTAAGTGATTACATTTTGTCGTTAGCATTTCAAATATATTCTGCCAGACGTATATATTTCATTTCTTGAAAAAAAGAAAATTTTGAGTGGCTGAAAATGTGTAAACGTGGCAGCAACTCCATTACAACTTTGATTACTTGACATTTTTATAGGGGTATTTGACATATTTCTTATTTATTTTTCATCCTTACATTTATATTTTTGGAGTGACGAGGAAAAGAAAAGGAGTTATTTCTTTTAGAAAAAGCTTTATAATTGTTAGTCACGAAACGTGGTTAGCAGTAAAATGGTCAACCCTAATACTCTGGCAACACTGGCATAAGTTGAAGTCTTTTATTCTTTCGTTATATATATATTTGGGCATTCACAAAGTTATTAAACCATATTAACCTTAAGTTAAGCAAGAAAATTGATGAAGTTAATCTACTAGTCAAGAATACTTGGAAAGATAATATATAAAATAGCTGGCAAGTTTAACGAGTTGACCAAGCATAATATTTCCAAATTAATGGGATTATGATGGTTAATATTGATATAAATTCATCTTAGCAACTTGTGGGAACAAGACCAATTGAATAATGCATGAATGTTCTCTCTCTCTTTTCTTATTTAATTTATGGGAAATCCATAATCATTATCTTCAGTGCACATTGGTTAAAACTCACGTTTCTGTTTCTGTGTAATAGCTTCTAAATCACACAATATAGTAAATTATACTTAAAAAATCAGGTGTAACATGTTCATAACTATAGAGACATTAGTAAGATTTAAATTTATGATATTTTGGTCATAGTAACCCCTTTTACAACTTCCAATGGAAGAAGGGAGCGATAACAATTGAATCCTAAACCTCACTTCTAAATAGAGTAAGTCTCACCATTTGAATGTTATCAAAAATTCAGCATGAATGTTCTCTTCAAGTACGTGGTATTTGATTTTAGGGTTGTAGAACTAGCTTCATTTTTTCTTAAATCTGGTTGATTAATTTTAGCAACGGGTTAATTATAAACTAAAAATATAGAAAAGTTTTAGCTGTAGATTATAACATAAGACATAAATTAAATATTATATTAGGTATACGGATATTAAATAATTTAAAAATTAAGATTTATAAAGTTGAAAAGTCATGAGATATAAATTTGCGAGATACATATAATTTTGAAATAATAATATATAAAAGAAGTCACTATAATTAAAATTTATAATTTTCTAGGACTTTAAACTTGATTTGTATTATATTGTCATTTGAAAATATTTTTGTTTAATTTTATTTTATTTTATATGATTTCTAAAAGCTCTCTCTCTCGCTATATATATAGGGTGGTTATGGTGAGAATGCTATTATGTATAAGAAATAAGAATAAATCATGATCATTAATTAATATGTAATTAACGTTCCAGATTTCATGCTTCATTTTAAACAAGATTGATGACATCATCACCCTTTTATTCACCTAAAATCGGGTGAGGATAAATCTGACACAAAAAAATATTCTCTCTCCAAATCTTTCACCTACTATAATATGACTCTTATTTTTGTTGCACAAATTGTGTAATATGTAGCATATATAGTAACTAACACTACATCGTATGTTGCAAAAAATTAGCTTCGAAATATATTTTTAGCACACATAAAAATATTATTTAGCACAATCTTAATATTTACTTTGCATAATTTTATTGTTGCAGATACTAACGAAATTAAATGATTAATTAACATTACATTACCAATGCAACAAAATCAATTGTCAAAGCAACGAAATTATATTACCAGTGCAACGAAATAAATGAGATAAAAAGATAATCATTTAAAAGAATAATATCTATCTAAGATATGAAATCCCACAAAAAAAGGAAAAACTCAAATCCCATAAAAATAATGTTACTAATCTATCCTCTTAATTTCTCATGTGTATTAAAAACGTAGCATATTCAGTTATTAATACGGCACATAAATATTTAATCTGGGCCATCAATTTATTATGATGAAGTGCTATGATTTATCCCTATTTCTCACCAAAATTTGCATTCTCACCTAATCCAAATTCTATATATATATATATATATATATATATATATATATATATATATATAGAGAGAGAGAGAGAGAGAGAGAGAGAGAGTTAGGTTCAAATGAGAACCATATTTAGCCTAAAAACTAAGAACTAATATTGACCATTGATTTCTATAGATATGCGGTAGAGATTTTACATGATTAAATTTTTTTTTGTTTATATACTAATTGATTAGTAAGGCCAAATGTGTAATTTAGGTAGGTGGAGTAACCGACGATGCCTATATTCAAGTTATTTGCTATCAATTTATTCCTATAATCACGGAAGTTATTTCTTGCTTTTCTACTTATCATAAACTTATCATAAAAGCCGTGATTTGCTTTTCTATAAATTTGTTTTTCTACTTACCTACGCCATATCGATTTATTAGATGTGGCGAGGTCTCTTTTCTTCGAGTAGATCCGGATCGGCTCGTAGATTTTTCTCATTGCTTGGCGAGAAGTCAATGGTGCGGGACTCGGTACTCAATTCTGCGGGATCACTGCTTGGTTCCATACACCAAAGCGTAGGGCGTTTCTCCGTTCGAGGTCCTAGGTGTTGTTCGGTATGACCACAAGACACGTGGTAAATTTTCCACCCAAAGGCCCTTAGCTCGGTCGAGACGAGTCTTGATCCCTTCACGATGGTCCTATTGGTGACTTGGTCCGACCATTTGCTTGAGGATGGGCCACCGAGGTGAATTTTGTTGGATCCAAGCTCTTGACACCACTCTCGAATGTCTTATCGGTGGTGTGTTTCGTTGTCGAAAGGAGGATATGAGGATGCCGAGCGACACACTATGTTCTTCCGCACGAAGTTGAGGCGTTCTTGCTTGTGATTTTGCCAGGGCTCGGCTTCCACCCACTTCGTGAAGTAGTCAATCGCAACAATTAGGAATTGGAGCTGTCACGGTGCTTTACAAAGGGGCCTACGATGTCGATCCCCATTGCATAAATGGCCGAGGGCTCTGTATGGAGGTGAGGTCGGTGCGGTAGCCTCGGTGCGTTCCATGGAGTTGACACCGACACTTTTTCACAAGGTCAATTGAGTCCCGGAACATCATTGGCGATAGTATCCCCATCTCATGACTTTTTTCGACAAGGCTCGGGGTCCGATGTGACTTCCGCATGATCCTTCGTGCACTTCTCGCAGAACGTAATCAGCTCGGTTCGGACCCAAGCACCTTAAGAGAGGCTGGAGATATGACTTTCTGTATAGGACCCCCTGCTCAATTGTATATCGCATAGATTTGTTCAGGATCTTCCTAGCTTCCAGCTTGTCATTGGGCAGTTCGCCATTCTCCAGGTACTCTCGAATGGGAGTCATCCAATTGGGTTCTTCATCCGAGACTACGTTGACCTCGGCTCCGTCATCGGTATCGTCTATGCTTCTGCTTTGGACTTCTTCTACTGGCGGGCTCGTTGACGACGAGGCCAATTTACTTAAGATGTCAGCTCGGCTGTTTTGCTCCCTTGGGATGCGAACTATCTGAAAGTATGAGAAAATCCGTTGCAGGCTTTTTGCTTTTCCAAGGTATTTCTTCATCCTGTTGCTTTTTGCTTCGTATTTCCCCAACATTTGGCTTACTACGACCTGAGAATCACTGTGAACTTGCACGGCTCGTATTTGGAGATTGTTTTGTGTTATTTTTTTAGGGTGAATTTTCTCTGTTCTTTTGTAAGTGTTTCATTAGTATTTTGTTTTTTTAATAAGTGTCATAATTTGTAATTTAAAAATTATGATATATTTTCGATATACCCTTATTTAATACTTTTGGAATTTGATAATTAGTTGTATGAATACATTTATCATAGTAATTAATAAGATTACAAATGTAAATTTACCTACTTTCTTAATTTATGCGATTTGACATGAGATACTTTAAAAGAATAATAGAGTAATTAATTGTAATATTAATTTGAGAGTTTGAATGTTTTGCACCAAAACATACTAGAAAAGGTATTTGTGAAACATTGTAAATACTAGAAGCACATATGCACATTTTGTTGGGATGGACGATTGTGCACTTTATCTCTATGTTGAAGTTAAGAGGGTGTTTGGGTAAGCTTATTTTAAAGAGTTTACAAGTTTTAATATTTTATAATGTTTTAAGAGCTTATATGATGTAATGTCTTAAGAGTTTATAAGTTGTTAAAATGTTTGGATAATTGAACTTATAAGCTATAGAAATAATCATGAGTTAGAGATAGAAAATTGACAAGAGGTAAAATTGTTAGTGTATATATAGGAAATAACGAACCATAATAACATTATTTTGGTTAATTCCTTGTACTTATAACTTATGAAAAAATAAATTGAGGTTGAGCAACTTATATTTAAGGGATCTCATAGGTTGTTAAAGCTTATTAAGGTTAGTTGTTCATGTATGCACAATCATTATGATTACATGCACAACAACATACATTACATGAACATAACAATTAATTGGAATGCGATGACATGCACAAGAACTAGGATTATATGAACAACGACATGAATTACATGAACAACGAAGAATAGAATATGAAAGATCCAAATAACGGAAAATTAGAGATTTGACTATTTTTACCATTAAATAATTCTAAGTCATCCGATCTTATTCAATATAACGGTGGTTATTGATTCTTTGTTCTTATCTAAAATGTAGTACCATCTATAACCAACTCATATGTGTGTGTGTGTATATATATATATATATATATATATATATATATATATATATATAGTGTGGTTCTGTGAGAATGGAAATAAGTGTAAGAAATAAGAATATATCATATCCATAGATTTTTTCCTAATCAATGGTGGAGATTAATAGTAATATTTAATCTGATTTCTGTTGTATTTTATAACAAAAAAATCGACAGAGGATAGATTAGGTATTTTAAATAAAAAAATTCATTATCCTCTTCCTCACTCCCCAATTTTCGATCCATCTCTTCATCTTCAGTATACCAAATCCCTTAAATGTAGGTAATAAAATATTGCAAATTCAACAAATCTTAGTGTTATGTGCAACATTAAATAAAAGATGTGCAATACAACGCTTCTACCAATGCAATATAATCTACCACATAAATCAATAATGTTGCAACATTTATCACATTGAAAAAAACTGAAACTGAAAATCAATAAATCTTAGTGTTATGTGCAACATTTAATAAAAAATATGCAATAAAATGCTTCTACGAGTGCAATGTAATCTACCACATAAATCGATAATGCTGCAACATTTATCACATTGAAAAAAACTGAAACTGAAAATCAATAAATCTTAGTGTTATGTGCAATATTTAATAAAAAATATGCAATAAAACGTTTCTACCAGTGCAATGTAATTAACCATACATATGAAACAATATATATATTATGTACCTAAATTCTTCATGGATTGGTTCATTTGTATCTTCAATAATTTTGTATATAGTAATTAGTGAAACATAAATAATGTTGAAGATAGAGATTTAAATGATAAGATATAACAAATCCCTATTTATAGGTATATAAACCGTGTGGTGCCTAAAAATAAGGAAACAAAAGCGATTAGTAAAAGTTGTAATTACTTAATTAACCTTTATTTAAAACACATATTTTTTTTCATAGCACAATTAATTATATTTTGTAGCACAACAAATATAAATCTTGTCCATTGATTTACTGAAATCAATGGTTTAGATTTATTCTCATTTCTCACAAATATATCTATTCTCATATGATCTCTCTCTCTCTCTCTATATATATATATATATATATATATATATATATATAGAGAGAGAGAGAGAGAGAGAGAGAGTTAGTTCAAATACAAACCATTTTTATCTTATAAGAACCAAATCAATTTGCTAAGAAATTTGATAAATCGATGACAAAATTCTGAATCCAAAATTCAAAAAAAAATTCACTTGGGTCGAATCCTATGAGGCGAAAATTCTATTTTTTGACTCAAGAACTTTCTCGACTGATTCTAACTATCTTTTATATATATATATATATATATATATATATATATATATGAAGAGGATCAAATAGAATCAACTTTATTCTAAGCAACATAATTAATTGTAAGAATAAAAATATTAATTTATACGTGAAATTATAAAAAATAGAGAAAACATAATTTTATAAGTGAAAGAGCATAGCACTGAATGAAAGCTTTATCTTATATATAAGAAGCACATCTCATTTAAAAAATCATTGATTATTCATCAATCAAGATTTATGGAACAAATTGATTATATATCCCTAATATATATATATATATATCTATATATATATATATATATGACATTCTAGATTAATTTCTACTAATTTTCTATTAATTTTAGAAATTCAACATTTTACTCTGAAAGATGATAAGTTTATACAGTTTTACTAATTATCGATGAGTTTCTTAAAACCTTGGTGTATAATTGTTCCAGAAGTTTAAATTGTAGGACTAAGAGAGCAACCTAATAGATTGAGTGGTTGTGGGATATACATAAAGAGAGAGCAAAATAGTCGTCTTGACTGGAAATTGTTTTGTGTTATTTTTTTAGGGTGAATTTTCTCTGTTCTTTTGTAAGTGTTTCATTAGTATTTTGTTTTTTTAATAAGTGTCATAATTTGTAATTTAAAAATTATGATATATTTTCGATATACCCTTATTTAATACTTTTGGAATTTGATAATTAGTTGTATGAATACATTTATCATAGTAATTAATAAGATTACAAATGTAAATTTACCTACTTTCTTAATTTGTACGATTTGACGGCATGAGATACTTTAAAAAGAATAATAGAGTAATTAATTGTAATATTAATTTGAGAGTTTGAATGTTTTT
Organism: Salvia rosmarinus; assembly: GCA_036937905.1. NCBI lineage: Eukaryota > Viridiplantae > Streptophyta > Magnoliopsida > Lamiales > Lamiaceae > Salvia > Salvia rosmarinus. Next base: position 56,692,694 of record CM072821.1, on the reverse strand, counting down.
GCACCAAAACATACTAGAAAAGGTATTTGTGAAACATTGTAAATACTAGAAGCACATATGCACATTTTTGTTGGGATGGACGATTGTGCACTTTATCTCTATGTTGAAGTTAAGAGGGGTGTTTGGGTAAGCTTATTTTAAAGAGTTTACAAGTTTTAATATTTTATAATGTTTTAAGAGCTTATATGATGTATATGTCTTAAGAGTTTATAAGTTGTTAAAATGTTTGGATAATTGAACTTATAAGCTATAGAAATAATCATGAGTTAGAGATAGAAAATTGACAAGAGGTAAAATTGTTAGTGTATATATAGGAAATAACGAACCATAATAACATTATTTTGGTTAATTCCTTGTACTTATAAACTTATGAAAAAATAAATTGAGGTTGAGCAACTTATATTTAAGGGATCTCATAGGTTGTTAAAGCTTATTTTCACATCTTATATGTTATTTAGGAGCTTATTTTGTTAAATATTTTGTAACAGCTTATAAACTCTTTTGAATAGCTTATAAGGTTAAGCAAACACCCTCTAAGTGGGACTTTGTTTGAGGGGTGGAATCATTTATTATGAAACAGAAATCCCATGTGTTTAAATATGGACAATCTGTATTGAGTTATTGGACATTTGTATCTAAAACGGATAGTATAATATTAGTGCATAAAAACGGAGTATAGTTTTTATGGGGCTTAGTTCAGTTGGTTAAGAATTAGATTTGGAATAAAGAACAAGGACTGAGTCCTACCGGTCGCATTGTGGAAGTTTCACATTCTTTAGGGTTATTCTTTGTGGATACTATGCATTGATCTTGCTAGCTACTGAACCACATAGTTATTGTGATTTAACCACTTCACATTCGCATGTCCTCTTAGTTACTTAACCGTTTTCTTATGACTAAACAGTTGAGTCATCATGATTTAATCACTTCATATTTTCATATCCTATTAGCTATTTAACCATTGAGTTACCGTGATTTAACTATTTTATATTTTTATGGAGCTAGGATGAGAGGACTCCAAAAAATGGAGCAAGAAGCCTTCGTCCAAATGCAATTCGAATCAATACCATTACCACTAGAAATCCAAGAGCAGAAGCAGCACTTTTTAATGGGGCCCGGTTTTATAAATATATGCTAAATCGATAAATGACGTCAAATATTTAGTTCATGTCTAAGATCAATTGTATTTAGAATCTTGTTTAAACTTGAGCAAAATTGGCCCAGGCCGTCGAGCAAATCGAGCCTCGTTTTTAAATGGCTCCGGTTTTATAATTATAAATATAGCTAAATCAATAAAATAATATTAAAAGTTTAAATTAATGTCTAATAATAATTGCGTTTACAACCTCCTTTGAACTCGGCTAAATGGCCCCAATCATATCTATTCTCAAATAATCTGCTCCTACTTCATATTAATTGCAAAACAAAATCCATTTTAAATATCGGGTCAAACATATAAGTTATTTATAATTAATAATTATAATGGCAAAATTATTATTTTGTCACTTAAATAAAAGTATAGTAATTCTGTACAAAAGGTTCCGCTTTCTTCTTCTTCTTCTTCTTCTTCTTCTTCTTCTTCTTCTTCTTCATCTGTCGTTTGTTCTTCAATTTTGTTAACTAAACAAGCCAGTTGTCAAATATTATTAGGGAAAAAACATGAAATCATTTTATCCAATAGAATGGACATTTGAAATTCTAAAACTAATAGGGACCAAATTCTCCCATATTATTTTTATTATTTGAAGTATATGGTAGGCTAACATGTAATATTTTTTATGTTAAGACTGACCGATTATTCTATCAGAATCATGGTTATTGCCTAATAATAGGATGTCATTTTCTTATGTGAATGTATCATTATGCAAATCTTGCACAAAGATCGCAAGTGATCGACGTGATACAGTTGGACTCAAAATCTAAAATTCAAGTTGGAATTTAACTAAAACCGTCATTAGTTTTCAAACACCAGAAATAATAATAATAATAATAATAATAATAATAATAATAATAATAGATGACGATTTGGAGTATATGAAATCTAACTGCGGCTGGTCAATCCCAATTCCCAAATATTCATAATTTCGTCACCTTCAAGAAATTTACCCCAAAAGAGAGATTAAAATCCACTAATGTTATCCAGATTTTTGGGCAAAAGGTAACTACAGTAAATATTAATATGCCTTTTTGGGACAAGTGGAAAAGCTCCCAAATTGTTGCATCTTTGGCCTATTGACCAGGATCTTTGTCTTATTTTTTCCAACATTCTATTATTTCCCCGCACCACACCAAAACTAACTATTTTCATCATCAATTCTCTCCTTCCTCGTCATCATATTACTAAGCCTATGCCACTACTTCTATTGCTTTATTTTTTTAATTAAATACATAAATTTTAAGATTGTATCAAAATAAAGTACTCTAACAAGATATCTTTGACTTCAAGCATTACTCATTCTACTATTAAGTCAATACAAGCACATTTTGTGTATATCTGATGACCTAATGGTAGAGTGAATAATACGAGTTCGAGTCCACCGTGACGCGACTTTTAGATTTTTATATTTAATTGATCAATATATATATATGAGATGGTTCAGGTATGAAAATATAATTTAATAGGAAATGAGAATGAATCTGGACTTTTGATTTGTTGGATCAATAGTTGAGATTTAATTTCGGTTATATTCTGATTTTATGTTTTGTGTCTTCTGCGGATTAGTCGACACTAGAACCTTCTTGTCTACGCTTGAATGACAAATGTGCTAAACTAATATGCTTCAAATATGATGACAAATGCACATTTCTAGTGGTTTATTTTATTATAAGAAAATATCCATTAGTAACCTAGGCCATCTTTCGGTTCGCACAACTAGGGGTAATTTGTGAAGATTTCTGAGATTCTTTTTGTTCATGCGTAATCATGAAATTTTCACAGGAATCACAACCATTCGTTATAGCAAAATTCACTGAAATCTCACGATTTTCCGAACTATTGTCACCCTCCTCCTGAGTACTATAGTTATATGGAGAAATGTTTCATCTAATAATTTTATGGGACCAAAAATCACCCCATTTTTAAAATTAATTATCAATCCAGTTATAAAAGTTACAAGTTAAGCAAATCGATTAGAATGATTTTCTGGGATATGTGGGATGCGTCTAATATGTATGCGATATAATAATTACGATTGTCTTCACAAATATGAAAGATGCGTTGTTATTCTTATTTCCTACACTAATGAGCTTTCTCACCATAACACACCCATATATATATATATATATAAAGCACATTTCTAGTGGTTTATTTTATTATAAGAAAATATCCATTAGTAACCTAGGCCATCTTTCGGTTCGCACAACTAGGGGTAATTTGTGAAGATTTCTGAGATTCTTTTTTTGTTCATGCGTAATCATGAAATTTTCACAGGGAATCACAACCATTCGTTATAGCAAAATTCACTGAAATCTCACGATTTTCCGAACTATTGTCACCCTCCTCCTGAGTACTATAGTTATATGGAGAAATGTTTCATCTAATAATTTTATGGGACCAAAAAATCACCCCCATTTTTTAAAATTAATTATCAATCCAGTTATAAAAGTTACAAGTTAAGCAAATCGATTAGAATGATTTTCTGGGATGAACTATCGAAGTGTATATAGCTTCCTTAAGGAAATAAGATTATTAGATGAAACATTTCTTATTTTTCAACTAAAACAAAATTCGTTTTATCAAAGTACATATAATCACCCACTTATACACACACATTAGGTCCACCCAATTCGATTTCACAATCAATTTAAGAGAAAATAATTAATTAATTATTAATTTGTGGTCGTAATTCTTTATTACAAGTAGTCTCAAACTAAGCACTATTTCGAGCTGTCATATTCTGCATTTCGTTGTAGATACATGCTTAAGCTTCAGTTGAGCAACAATAAAATTGAAGCAATCAATTAATTTGGGTGCGCACATTTTCCAACCATTCATTAGAATTAACATCAAATAGAATTTTAATTAGAATTTATTTATTCATTATTAAAAAATTAATTTATAATTATATTAGTTTAATTAAATACATAATTAGAACTTAAGTAATACCCTTACTGTGTAGATGTCCGCATGTGATACAACCCTTAAGGTTTGGGATGGGGAGAAACTCTTAACCGCTATTCATAGGTATTTTATGAACAAAATTTCACTTTGTGTATAGTAGTTGATCAAACGAAAGAGATCAATTGAACTAAACAAACCGTATATAATGATATTTGACGCAAAAGACATTGATAAGAATTCAGAAAAAAAATTTGTTAAGGTTGTGACTGAATGAAACTACTTCAGAACTATTCGGATCTAAACTCGATAAAAGTTTGTTGAGGCCGTTAGTGTACCTAAACGAATCAAACTTAAGCTTGATAGTATTCTAGTCGTTAGTTCGTAAACAAACTCGTTATATGATTTAGCTTGAAAATGTCAAATTTCAAGTAACTTTATATGTTATTATACAACAATAAATATATGGTCATCTGAATAAAATAATATATTTTAAAAAAATAATTAATATTAGAAACATAAATTTAAAAATTTAGAAAGCTTGTTTGAACTCAAATAAACTCGTGAACCTCCTAATATATATAAATAAAATTTGAGACTCAACTCAATCATAAAAGAATCAAATTCGAACACAATAATATTCTATTCGAGTACAATTTTTTTTTCACTAACTCGTCTGCTTAAGTTAAACTACAAGCCACCTCAAATGGGAAGTTGTCAAGTTGATAACCTTTGACAAGTCGGACACCATAAGTAACTCATGGATCCAAAGGGTACTTAAGACATTTCCCCAAACTTTAAGAGTCAAAATAGTCATGCCCCTTTGGCTTCAATTTGTATCAAAGAGCCACGAGCAAGCAAAGAACAAAGGACCATAAATTTTAATGACTAGAAATAAATATTTAAAATTTTCAGGTTTGACAGTAAAAATTAGTCAATCTGCACACGAGTGTTAAGGGGATTGCTACAAGAATCACCAGACAAAGTTTCTTGATCACTGTGCACTCATCTCTCAAAAAGGCCTTAATTAGTGCCTAATTAAATCACCCCATCAATAAATGAATCTTGATAACTAACATTATTTCATCCCATGTATATATTTCATCTTGTACTCCAATTCTATCAATGGACTCTACAATTAATTATATTAATCATCTTTTATGTGGTGATAATATTGAAATAAGTTATGAAGCACCCTTTTAAATATATGATCTCATGTAATTAACATAATCATAGTCAAAGTTTAATTGTAGGTAACTAAGGAAACATAAACACCATGATCCACAGTAAACCTACCTATAACTAGTCGTTGAACGAATTAAGCCCGTGGCTCAAAGGGCCATTTTCTCTATCAAGTTTGAATAAATTTAACCTAGCTACAGATTGGGATGTTAGAGAAATCCTTAACAACCAAACATTTCTCACATTTCTTGATAGAGTAGCTTTATGAAAGACAACGTTTAGAATCAATGCTGATGTTATTTAGATTCAGAATCAGATACGAGAAAATATATGTCCAGCTACAGAAGATCTAGGATGACACCTAAAAATCCAATATTTAAAATAAGAAATCTTCATGGACAACATTGAAATATTAAGGGGATTAAGCTAAACACTAGTTTTGTTGCAAACACAAGTTTGACTTTGGTAGGTGGGTCAATGGATTAAGTATGGTTCATCCAATAGGTTAAGGGTTCAAATAGCACTTCGAGTCCAGTAGAGTCCAGTCGGATTAAAAGATTTATACGGAAAAGACGTGTACGCGATATAAATATTATATATTCTTATTGGAAAGTTTTATATATGTCTATTGTGTTGGTTGGTGCACATTTAGAAAGAAGCTGACCACTATACATCGAATAGATGTAGTAAAAAATTTGCCAAATAATCTGACAACCTTCAGATTCTTTTAGGTAATGTACCTTATAATTGTTTCCTTCCAAGAAGGTCAGAAGCATGTAAACAAACAGTTAGAACCAATAATATTTCTCTTAATTAATAAGTAGTAAGTCAAATTTACTCAAACAAGACAAAGCCAAAAATTCACCATTTTACATGATGAGAAGTTATGAATTAGATACACACCATATAAAACTTTAGTGTTCTAGTGTACTATATTTCATTTCCCTTGAACCATGTATAGTTTATATTTGTGTTGCATCCCATTACCGCGTGAGTGTGTGTGTGTGTGGAAATATATATATATATATATATATAGAGAGAGAGAGAGAGAGAGATGTATCCTTGAAGTGTAAGTCTCACCGTCATGCTAGGCTTTCAGAATATTTTATATATGAAGGTGTTGACAAAGGGATAAGGAGTTGCTGTAGACAAAATGGTTGCTAATTGGCAATGTACAACAATTATGTATATATACTTTCTCAAAATAAACTCTTATTTAAATGCAGTTCCAGATTCTCTGCCTGCCTATTTAAGACTTCCCATTTTAATATCACATACATAACAGCAACTTCTCTTCAACCTTGTCTCCCCCCCCCTCTCTTCCCTTCTTCCTGGAAACTCATACCTCATTCCTCATCTTCATCATTCTCTCTCTCTCTCTCTCTTTCAAGAACATCAACAATGTTTCCACCACTATTCTACATTACACTCATATCAATCATAGCCTTACTAAACTGGCTCTACAGCTGGAGAAATCCAAGGTGCAATGGAGCCCTCCCACCTGGCTCAATGGGGTGGCCTCTTCTTGGAGAATCTCTCAGCTTCTTTGCTCCAAACACTAGTTCTGACATTCCTCCCTTTGTTAGGGACAGAATGCAGAGGTAAGTGACCAATCAGTCTTGAAATTCTTTTGATGAAGAAATAGATTATGTTTTTGACAATGCAGGTGTTTGCAATGCATCAGGTATGGACCTGTGTTCAAGACTAGTTTGGTGGGGAGGCCGGTGATAGTCTCGACGGATGCAGATCTCAACTACTTGGTTTTCCAGCAGGAGGGGCAGCTGTTTCAGAGCTGGTATCCAGACACATTCACTGAGATTTTTGGGAGGCAGAATGTGGGGTCATTGCATGGGTTCATGTACAAGTACCTCAAGAACATGGTGCTCAAGCTCTTCGGCCCGGAGAGCTTGAAGAAGATGCTTCTAGAAGTTGAGCAGGCCGCGAATGAGAGCTTGAGGAAATGGTCTATGGAGGGAGTTGTTGATGTGAAAGAATCAACTGCAAAGGTAGATAATGATCAAGATTCATGTGTAGTTATGTTTGCTTGAATTGCACTCATTTTTGTTGCTTTTTTTTTTTTGCAGATGATCTTTGATCTCACAGCAAAGAAACTGATCAGTTATGATTCAGAAACATCGTCCGAGAATCTAAGGGAAAGTTTTGTGGCTTTCATACAAGGGTTAATCTCATTTCCTCTCAACATTCCTGGCACAGCCTATCACAAATGCTTGAAGGTATATTTGCAGTAATTTTCTTGGCTGTGCAGAAAATGTTATGATGGTGATGACATAAGTTGTGTTTCGATTTATCAGGGGAGGAAGCACGCGATGAGGGTGCTGAAGAGCATGCTGCAGGAGAGACGGGAGAGGCCGAGGAAGGTGCAGGGTGATTTCTTCGACTATGTGTTGGAAGAGCTGCAGAGGGAGGAGACGGTGCTCACGGAGGCGATTGCCTTGGATTTGATGTTTGTGTTGCTGTTTGCTAGCTTTGAGACCACCTCCTTGGCTCTCACTCTAGCTACCAAGTTACTCTCTGGTCATCCTTTGGTGTTGAAGCAATTGAGGGTGAGTTCGTTAGTACATTACATCATTCATTTCATTTTTTTTATCTTGAAACAAATACATTTCTAGTGCCATCGGTTACAATGTAGGAAGAGCACGACGATTATTAGGCAGAGGGGAGATGCTGATTCTGGACTAACATGGAGTGACTACAAGTCTATGAAATTCACATTTCAGGTGTGAAATTTTCCATGGAAATGTTGTCATTGTGATTCATGTGTTTGAGTTCAATTAGAGAATTGAAATTTGAACTTGCAGGTGATCAATGAAACGGTGAGGCTGGCAAATATAGTGCCTGGGATTTTCAGGAAGACATTGAGAGAGACCAAATTTAAAGGTAAGTTGTGTGTGTTGATGGTAATGAAAGACGAGATAGTGAGATGAGCGTTGTTTGTGTGGTGGTGTAGGGTATACTATTCCAGCCGGATGGGCGGTGATGGTATGCCCCCAGCCGTGCACTTGAACCCGAGCAAGTACAAGGACCCCCTCGACTTCAATCCATGGCGATGGGAGGCAAGTATATAGTATATGTCGACTGTGGCTAGCATAACATTCCTCTATATACGTCGGACTAATCCTGATCACAAAAACGTGCAGGGAGTCGACACCACCGGCGCCTCCAAGAACTTCATGGCGTTTGGAGGCGGCATGAGGTTCTGTGTGGGTACAGATTTCACAAAGGTGCAAATGGCTGTGTTTCTACATTGCCTCGTCACAAAATACAAGTAAGATAAAATCAAACACAACCTTAACAACTTAGAAACAGAATTTGGACTCAAAGTGACACCTTTTTGCATGCAACAGATGGAAACCAATCAAAGGAGGAAACATTCTGCGAACTCCCGGTTTGCAGTTTCCAAATGGATTTCACATTCAAATTTCTAAAAGAGATTGAACAAAAGGGGCATCATTATCATCAAAATGTCCCCTTTTTGTCTCCTCCAAGTGTGACGAAATTTTGCTCCAAAAAAGTAAGAAAGTTTTGGTTGCTATGTATACTTTGTCAGGAAATGAAATGTTAGAGAAATAGGGGGAACTATCTGTTTGACCTAGATTTGTAGGACGTGCTTTATGAGAGTTTGTATTAGATGTTGATATGTATATTATATATATAACCATGTATTTGCAATGGAGAAATGTGATGTTACTATTTTTGTTTGTTACTCTCACTCTTACTTAGTTTTCAAATATGATGTGTGAGTACTGAGTAATAAACATATTTTTTTTTTCAATTTAATACAGAAATTTAAAGGTCGTGTCACGGTGGACTCGAACCCGAGACCTTTGGTCTCGAACATTAACCACTGTATCACTAGGCCAACACACGCACACAATATACATACGTTTTTACTGTTCATTAATGAAGTATAATATAAGGAAAAATGAAAATCTCATGTAAGAAGGGGTTCCACACTATCAAACAGTCTAAAGATAGAACAAGAAAAAACAAAAAACAAAAAATCGAACAAGCATTGGGTATATTTTTCTCTCTCTTTATTTTTTCTGGTGGCAGAGGGGATGGAGACAAGAACTTGGACTATCTTCCTCTTTTTTCAGAAATTTTATTTTCCAGTAATTCAGAAATTATATTTCTTTTATCATAATACTTCTTTACATATATAATAATATTTCTTTGTAACAATACTTTTTGTATATTAAAGTGATAATTCTTTTACAATAATCATGGATCATACAAATCAATAGTCCAATGATTTCTAGTTAATTGATGATAATAAGTTTTTATTTAATCCTCTACATATAATTAGATGATCTATTCCTGTTAATATGTGAAGGGAAATAACAAAAATCCACACTTACAAAAATATTACGTAATACTTTTAAATCTAAAATATTCTCTTTTTTAATTTTCACATTACATGAGACTAAACCATTCTTCCTTGTAGAGGTGCTCAAATAAATCGGAACCGGTGGTTCAAACCGAAATGGAACCGTGGTTCCCTTGACGATCCCAGTTTCGGTTCAACCGTAGTTTAGACGGGCAAGTTTCAATTCCGAGCCATGGGAACCATAGAACCGACGGTTCCACCTATTTTTTTAGTTTTTTTTTGTCATTATATTTGTTGTATATTTTCAAAATACATTAGTTAAATGTATATATTATAAAGAAAACACAAGAAATTAGAGAAAACAAAAACAAAAAAAAATCAAAATTTTGAATTTGGAAACGCCTATACCTATGGTTCCTGTTACAAACCATCAGATTGGGCAGCCAGTTTCAAATTTGAATTCAAATTTAAATTTCAACCAATTCATCAATAAGTATATACCCCTTCGATCCAATTATTTCAACACATTAATTCATATTCTCTATCTCTTTCATTTTATTGTACCAAATTACAATCTCAAGTTCTATTTTGAAGCTTTACTATTGTCTATTATTCTCATATTCTCTCCTACATTATTTTTATTATTCATATTCTCTTACATACTAATGGCTTCTAGTTCTCATCGCAATATTGATTCAAATGTAATCAATCAGATTAACCACATTATAGTTTACTTATGTAATTGAATTTTTTTACATTATACAATTACAATTTGATTATTGTACATTTCATATATTTTTGAACAATATATATAAAATTATACAAATATATAAAAAAATTAAACAACAGTTCATGATTTGAAACAATGAACCGGCCGTTAGGAACCGGAACCGCCGGTTACATTTCGAAACAATCTATCATCTACACGATTGTTTTGATTTCGATTCCTAACTTTGGAGCTGGTTCCAATTCGAACCAGAACCATGAACACCTCTAATTCCTTGCCCTATTTTTCTTCAGTCCTAGTATTTACGAATAATTGTTGCTAATTAAAACTATTTGTAGTCATTTATTCACAATAAAAGTAAGTCATCTGGTTATTATTATTATTATTATTATTATTATTATTATTATTATTATTATTATTATATGATATATCTATAATATCCTTAATTATTTTAACTCCAATGATAATATCATAATATATATATATATATATATATATAATGAGATTTTTATAATTAACACTGTCTCTTTATTTAGATATAAAATATATATATTATTTATTTATTTAAATCTTATTTATTATGATATGCGATAAAAATATATATATCTAAAATTCCTTTAAACTATGATAGAATTTTTTATGTTTAGGATAATATATAGTATTAAATTCAGCTAGTACTCAAACAAAGAGTCAAGTTATAATAAAAACTACACACTTCGTAAAAACCTATAAATCAATTTAGTTTATGTATAAATTTAATGCACTTTCACATATTAAATAATTGCTCTAGTGGATTATGGTAAAAAACATTGCTCATCAATGTTACCGTAATGCACTTTCACATATTAAATAATTGCTAGTGGATTATGGTAAAAACATTGCTCATCGAAAACTTTATACATTAATTCGTAAACTCTTACAAAAAAGATAGATTTTTATTTGAGTCATTCCCCTCAAACAAGACTTAATTCCCCAAATATAAGTTTAAAACGAACTCAAAATACACCTTAGAAAACCCCTAAAAAAGTCTCAAAACGATAGCGCTCGCATCTATCCAAGAACTAGAAAAGACACTACAAATTCAATATAAGAATCAATCCAAAATTAATAACCCCAAAAGTAATAACCTACAAGTTCGCTGATAAATTGCAAAGGAGAATCTTATATGAAAAACAATTTGATAGAGTTCTTTTCGGTTGAAAGATTTCTATATGAATTATCAACTAACATAATAGCATTACGGTTTAGTAGAATCGATCCTCAATATCCATTCAGATTAAATTTCATGGAAAAAGTACCTGCTATGCCCGTCCAAGCATAACCCGTAAACAAAAACCATCAGTAATTCCTATAATAGATAGAAGAGAAACAACTTTTCTTTCCAAAATAAAAGACTAGTTGCAACAGCGTCCAGCCATATAAAACAAAATATCAGCATGAGATTACAGAAATTTACTCTAACCTGCACTGCAACATATCTAACACCATGTCATGCTCGGAGAGGTGACACATTGAACACTATTCTCTACCTCCGGCTCAAGTAAAGAAGACGATTACAAGCATTCAAAACAGAACGTTACACGTAGTTTCTTTGGTAATTAGAAAAAGGGGGTATGTGGTTCAAAAAGTACAACAAATAGCAATTGGCACAATATGCCCTGTTATGATGTATTTGATTATAAAAGTGATTAGATGACGAGGGAGATGGGAGTATTTGTATGGCTATTGCTGAGGTAGCGCAGGTCTTTTCTCAACCATTTCATATTGCAGTACGAAGTTATCCTGCAGCAAGAGGGAATATCCACTTATTCCTCAACCTACATGAAACATCTATGGCCAGAACATATTTTAAATCATGTACTCCAAACCTTTCTTGCTGTTTGCCACGCATTGGGATCAAAACAGAAGTAGCAACCCCTCTCATAACTGTTTGTTTTGACAAGAGGTTCCATATTCTTCACCCTCGTAAACCATAACCTCAGATCTTTGTGGTAAAACCATCCCCTGTTGTAACTGCGACAAAGTGTTACAATATAATATATACTATATATAAATTGAAATATGTACTTATTTAGAAACGAAGTATATGGTTGCACTTATGGAATCCAATAGGAATTAGCAAGTTTGGATGATTGCTTACATTATTATCTTGTTACCAACACCCATCTTAAGAAAAACACACCGAAACAAACAAAAGTAAAACAAAGAAAAGTGAAATAACATATACTTGATGCCTATTAAGTATTAAGTCAACTGTGTTATGAAGGGGCTCATTTTCTCCATCTTTTATAGTAAAAAGACCCACGAAATGGTTTGGGGGATGGCATGTACTTAATCCCCATCTAGATTATTCCCATGGAAAACCACATCTCAACTTGAAAGGCCAAACATATGCTTAAGGTAATCTAAAGCTTAAATAAGACCATCAAGAGAAATTAGCAGCAATCAGGTTTCTCCTAGGTCATAACTAATGACTGGGTCTTTCCAACCAAACATAGCATCCTGTAACTTCACATTACTGGAATTCTGGTACTAATGGCTGTATTGAATCTCATTACATGTCCTACATGTGTTGTGAAAACCACCATTCCAACTCAATCTCTTTCTTCACAATCTTCTATAAGTTGCAACTTGCAAGCTTGTCCATCTCATAAACATGATATTTCTTATTTTATATATGTAAGCAAGACCACTCATGTTTATACAAGTAGGTAAAGCCACTGCTTGAAGTGGCATAAATTAATTTTTCAACAAACGATATTTATCATTCCCTGCATAATTTTTATCTGTCAATTATAACCGGGGGGGGGGGGGGGTTCACCTATAAGGTGCTGCATGGCTAATGAACTTATTTTTTATGGAACTTAGGACATCATAAACTAGTACTAATATGGAACGCTTGGTAACACATGCATATTATATTGTATAGTCATGCCTTTGACTAGAACTTTTGTTATACGTGACACGACCAAACAAGCATTAAATCAACCAAAACTTTCATTATTATCTTTGGAATTAAGGGAATTTACTTCTAAATTCAAGTGAGAGAATAAGAATTCAGAAAACAGAAACTTACAGTTCGTTTGCTGCAAAAAGTTGTGCCTCATCTTTTGGCATGCTATAACAGGAAATTAGAATCATATAGTTAGTATCATCATTACCAACTATTGAATTGTCCGAGAACCTGATAATACATTACCTGTAAAAGATGTAAAATAATGTTTCTGGCCGGAATCTTGCGAAATAGGTTTGCTGCATTTATAAATGAATACCCTTGAAGTAAGCATGGTAGATAATGATATCACACACCCAAAAAAAGTACAAACATAAACAGACAACCTTGCTTTCGGTGGTGAGCTTGTTTAGTAAGACTATGTATTCTTGCATATTGGAGCTAAAACATGGTAATCTCACCTTTAAAGGAGGAGTCTGTTTAGCATAATAGCACTCAGGCACACTGTACTCGGGTTCTCCTCTGACAGGTTCATCAGACCAGGGAGATGCAAACTTCTTGTGAAGAGTCTCAGATGAGTTCAAGTTTAAACCGAGAGTCGTCAGATCGAGTCCCAGAGCAAGAGAGGTCAAAGCTGGATTTACCATTTTTATGATGCTTAACAGACCAAGCATCCCATATTGATCAGGTATACTTTGGGATCCCGGTGTTGCTTTCATGTCTTTATCTCTAAATGGATTAATGAAACGAGATTGGGACTGCTGGAATTGTTGATACTGCTGCATAAGATGATCATAAGATCCCAAGCAATTAGAAGTCCCATAGCAATGATTGCCAGACCTATGATATGGGCCTTGGAAAATGATGTTTATCACATCATAAAATTAAGAAAATCATAACCTTCACAAAACAAAAGAGTGAAGATAATAAAATCTGTTATGAGAAAACTAGTAAATGATGTTAAGAAGTGAAGTCACAAATAGTTTTGGTAATAACAACTATAGGCTGTCCCATACCTCAGGACCATGAAAATGAAGGTCAGAGTTGCCCGATGATGTTAGGTAGGAAACCCCTGTGCCATTTATTGAGGAAGCACGATGTTGTTGAGGATGATGAGACGAATATGAGCCACCAAAATTAAAACCAGAAGACCTCCCCATCTGGAATCAAAAGCATCCACCATTAGGTTGCACTCACAATGTCCTAGATGAAACACAATTCAAGTACAGCAATTTCAAGCACAGTAACATACAGATAATTGCTGAGACTGCTGCATAATATTTGTCATACTGTCATGGATCTGTTCTTTTTGGTGAGCATTCATTGTATATTCAACACTACCACCAACATTAAGACCACCTGCAAACACATCAACAGAAAGAATATGGAGCACTTTAAACCACTAATCAAATAAAAAAAATCGTCATCCGAAAAGGAAAACTAGGTCTAGTATATGTAATAGTCAATATTTAAATAGGAACGGCATTCACATTATAGTGGCAGATGTATCATGCTTAACATAATACTCTAAATGCAGAGAAGAGGTGTCAAATCAAGACCATTCTAAATTTTTATCTGAAGCCAAAACAGTGTGTAGCTTCATTGTTAGTCGTAGCTTCAATTTCACTTTATGTTTATTATTAGATATTTCTCATTGCCAATTTAATGTCTGCTTTTACGTTCTGAATGGCTCATTAGCACGCCCTTCCTTTGGTGCACATTCTACATCTATTCTAATGCAGATACACCTAGTAAGAAATCTTTCAATCTAAAAGTTCATTCAGTCTGCCATTTTAGTGTTCCGCTATCATAAAAGTCACATATTTATTGGGTAAATACTCAGCAGAGGTCAAGCTATGAGTAAGGACTTCGACATTTGTGAAAAAAATATGCTAAAAAGGGGAAGTTCTAATGACCCTTAACAGTAAAAAACAGTTAATTAGAGAGACAGAGTTATGCCTTGGCAGAAGCACTACAACTATTTTAACATTCATCTAAAATTTCTATTATATTAAGATTATAGAAGGTATTCCAGTAGAATACTATCTTTGATACCATATAATGCATATCATATTTAATGAGAAATAATAGTTATTAGGAATCTCTATAAGTAAAATGGAACTACACAGAACACCACAAACCATCTGGACTTCCATCTAGAATTGGATGGTTCCCCTCCGACGGCGGCGGCGACCCGGCGGCGGCGACCCGTGCGAGGCGACACAGGCTGCGGCGATTAGGTCTCAAAAGGGTTTGAGCCGTAAACATATCACAGAATTTGAGGAATACAGATATTGAAGCACCTTTATATCCCGGTAAAGCAGGGAAATCTTCATTTTGAATGCTAAATTCTTGGTTCTGTTGACCGAAACCTATGTTGTGCTTTTGCATCATACCTTCACAAGAACATTTAAAAGATAAATTATACTAACACTTCAAAAGGAACATATAATTGATTTTGCTATTAAATTGAATAACCTATTTGACCATGAGAGCCACCAGCTGAAGGAGGACGCCCAGATAGCTGAGGAAAGTCATTTACATCAAAAGTAGCATTATCATGGGCATTTGACTCATTTAGTAATGCCATAAAACTAAAATTATTATTTCCAGCTTGAAATTGGTTTTGAGAAAGTGGCACACCAGCACCAGAATAAGAATTGCCCAGCATAGATACCACCTGCGGAGCTGAAAACAATCTGTCAATCAAGTAGAGTATTACAGAAAAAGGAATGACGCAGACTCAGATTTGGAGTCCATAATTTAAACAAAACTTCTCTCAAGCACAACATAGCAAGTACTGATACAGCATTCCAACCAATACCAGCATATGATCAAAAGTCACCATCAGGCATCCGGTTTTAAATATTTTGAGCAACTACTAAAAGAATTCAGTAAATGTATGTGTAGTCCCCAGTAAGGCTTGATTTCAAGACATAACTACATCTTGATATATGCCTTTGAATTTTCATATTAGGTTATAAAATTGCACTGAGAAACGATAAATAATTACCTGCCAGATTCAAACGAGATGCAAGACCAGGGATGTTTCCAATGCCTGTAGAGCTCGCACCCCTTGAAACATTGCCCCCTCCCACAAGACCACCAATAGTATTTGTAATTCTCCCTGTATTTCCCATATTTGGAAGCACACCTGGGCCTAAAAGCATCCAATTGTAGCAATTAGAGTCCTGGGAAACCCAGGCCAGAATAAAGTAAATGTAAACCAATTGAACAAACAAGTAATCATACCCCCAGTATTATTAAGACCTGAATGTCCATGTGAACTTCCTAGAGATAGCTGCATCAAAAGGTAATCATCAGTTAAATACTTCTTAATAAGTAAAGGGTAAAAAAGCTAGCATCAACATGCCCATAAGATCCACTCCTGGGACAACATATGGACTATATCAAATTATTGATCACATCCAAATCTAGATAGTAGCATTGCCTGAGAAAGTGCATTAGGAAGAGTATTTATCGCATATCTCCCATTGGACACACTTCCTGGAGCTTGTTGGACACCACTTGGGAGACCACCAATATTTGCCGAATTTCTTGATGCATAAGGCCCAGGCATGTTTGACATGTTAAAGCCATTATGGATATTATGAAGCCCCTGAATGCTACCTGCTGATGAGAAAACCGTTATTTACTTCATTCATCTGTATTGGAAATAAATCTCAACTCGAGCAAGTTATAGTGCACACCACTGGACTGGTTTAAGACAGCTCCAGAGGAACCTGATTGAGCAGAAAAGGAAGTCGCAAAAGGTCTTCCACTGCTATCCGGAATATTTGAATTCGAACCATTCAAACCTGACTGTGTCTACATTTTCCATGTTAATTTAGTTTATAAATAAATCCAGAAACAAATGCACTTTGACTGGTAAGACAAAATAAGCTATCTCAGGTAAGTGAAACAATGGATAACAGTTATTTCTATTTCTTTTTATATTCTTAATTTTTTAAATATATCATGCCATGAGCATAAATTAGCACAAATTAACAGGACCAGAAACTTTAACCAAGTGAACTATAAAGAGAGAAAAACTTACACTCAGTGCCCCTGACATTTTTAATCCTCAAACCAAAAGGCAAAAGGTCATTCTTCTCCAGATAGAGTTCCTGTTGCCTTGCCTCTAATACTAATCTTAAGAAAACCTGATGAAAAAATCAGACAACATTCCACAAACATTAGAGATATATCATAAAAGTATGTTTCCAAAACACTTCAACTAAAAATGGCGTCTGCGTGTGAATTTGAAAGGGGAAAACACTGAAAATTAATCCTAAAAGATAGAGTGAATCAAGCTAAAACTCGTGTTCCTACAACATGGATCCACTAGCAGGGAAACATAATCATAGCTACAACCTATAAAAACGTCGAAGATAATATCATTTTGCTTATATGGGTCCAACATACAACAAGGACTCGACCTTTAAACTTAACGATCTTATCAGCTTAATATAATGACCTAAAAGTAATTTATTGTCATTTATGAACAGTTTCCTCTCGGCACATGTTCCATCCAAAGGGACAGTGCCAAAAATGAAAGATAATGGTCTTGATTATGGATAACCATAATGCCATAAAATGAAAGGTAATGGGGTTGATTATCAGATAACCATACAAACAAATTTTTAAAATCATCTCCCTGATATGATCGTTTTATTACATAGCATTTATTGAACACCAGATTTAATGAAAACTATGTATCATTTATAGTAACAATGGATTTGGTAGTGTGAATTTTGCAATTTTCAGAGTCAAGCAACTAAGGCCATCCTAACACAAAACAAGACCTATAATAGTCACACTTCTAGGAAGCTGAGAAAAGTAGTAAATAGCTTGTTTCTTGTCTTGGGTTGAGAAAGGGGTTTTTCAAGCAAACCTGGGGCTTTCATAACCTCCAGGAAGATGGGAGGGATTGCCAACTTATTTGTAGATCAAGAAGAACTAAAATACAAGCTTTTCTGCTCCTGCAGAGAAATTGTTTACTATCTAAATTGGACGGGCTTCATTCAATGACTCTTAACAATGACCAATCACAAATTGTTTATTTCAAAAAGACCCAATCCCAGAACCCCAAATCCAAACAAAATTCAAATCCGTTTCCCCCCTCAATCAGCACGAGAATAAATTCAGAAACCCATCGCGGTAAAACTGAACTCATTGAAACTCCAATTGCATCGCATGCAATTGCTAAATCCAAAGCTGAAATTTCCAATAGAACAAAAGACTCATACAATTGAATCGAAACTCGATCTGAAAGATAGAATTAAATGCATGCATGTTCCATCGAAAATCAATAAACCCTAAAACGCATCATTTCCACCATGATGCTCAAAATTCGATCGGCCAGTGACAAAGCAACAAAAGAAAACAAAATCGTAGGAGTCAATGTATGTGTATATGTAGCTATTGATGAGTTAATTAGTTGATAAGCGAACTTGAGAAAAAAATGTTTTTTCAGTAAGAGAGGGAGATGGGGAGAGAGAGAGAGAGAGAGAGACGAGGCGCTCCGAATGGGCGTTGTGTTTGACAGTAACCTGCTCGAGTTGATGTCAGACACTCCCAGGGGCGGACACGGGGGGTGGGGGTGGGGGGGGTTGACGGACACGGGGACATTTTTTTATATACTTACTAAATATTGTCGATCGCCGGAAAATTGGGCATAGCACACATCACCGCCGAGCTGCGTTGCTAAATTACTGTCTGCAGAAGATGTTGAAGTAGAGCGATTGTCGACTGATGAATTATGCAGACTGGAAGAAGACGTGAGATTGGAGAAGACGATGACGGACAATTGGTGTTTGGAAGGTTAAATATGTTATATGTTGGAACAAGAGAATGGGCCGAAATTACTCCAAATATGCACCGGCCAATGGCCCAATCAATATATCAATAGAAATCGTTGCTTCTGTCATCATAGGTTTAGCTAGTTGATTAAAAATTAATTAATTTAAGATACAAATCAAAGATCGAATCATAATAACTGTAGTGTAGGAGTTTCACTCTTTTTAAAGTATTTTTTATGGGCACTATACAAGGGTCTTCCTAACTACTTAATCGCTGAGTTACCGTGACTTAACCCCGTATATTCTTATGGTACTGGGGTATGTGAGCTCTCAGGGGAGGGGGGAGCTTCTCCTTTTAGGACAAGAAATCGCTACTTTTGTTGAACTTAAAAGGACGGAAAGTTGGTGGGTATATTACGATAGGATAATTATAATTTGTGTCCCTAATTTTGATGATATTTTGAAAATTATTTCCCAACTCATAACAGAGATAATTACAATTTGTGTCCTCAACTTTGATGATATTTTAAAATATGTCCTGATTCCAGAGTTTCCACAAAATGTTGAGTCATTTGAGCTATATCCACATGAGAATCCAACGACTTCACGTAGTATTCCATAGTCGAAAACTAAAAATTATAATATTTTTTAAAATATCGTCAAAGTTAGGAACATTTAATATAACTAAAGCTAGTGATATTTTTCAAACTCTCATCAATTTTGAGGACATTTTAATGCATTAACTAAAGTTTGGATATTTTTCTAAATCTCGTCAAACTCGGGGACACAAACTATAATTATTCATACATTAAATATCCCAAACTTTGACGATATTTTCAAAAAAATCCTGATTCTGAGTTTCTGACGATAGAATGTTGAGTTATTTCAGCTATAATCCATACGAGACGGAATGTTGAGTCATTTGATCTATAATCCACATGAGAATCCAAAGAACTAGCTTAGCATTCTGTTGTCGAAAATGTAAATCGGAATATTTTTCAAAACATCGTCAAAGTTGGAGATATTTAATGCATTAATTAAAGTTGGGGATATTTTTCAAAATCGATAAAGTTGGAGACTGATGGTCCCTGGGGGTACTGGGGGTACATACCGGTGTATGAGAGAGAATACACCAATTAAGGTAATTAAAAACTTTTCTTTTATCAAGACTAGTAGATGTCAGTTAACTGATGATAGTTCAATATTGATGTCAATACTGCTGATCAATTCAAATAAATGGAGTCTTATTTAGAATGATACCAGTTAACAAACCTACTGACTACTGAGGCAGTTGTTCAGTTGGACTGATAACTGATGTGTTTGCGGAATGTTGTGGCTACATTTTTTCCTTTACTGAAAACTTAAATTGGCGTGATCACTTAGACGAATATTGTCTTAGTTAGTTTTCAGTTTATCTTTTTAATATCAAACTGATACTAGTAGAGTGTTTTAAAACAATGTTGTGCTCTATGTGCTGGTGATGTTCAATTCAATAACATGCAATGTAAATTCGATACTGAAAGCAAAAACTGAATGTAAAGAACACTTGGTTTTTACGTGGTTCGGAGAGATCATGTAATAATCCAAAAATTTAAAACTTTTATTTGTGATGTTTAAATCACTTATTTTTGGTTCTTAAACCTTAATTATGTTTAAGGTAACCAACAAAACGAATTAGAATCGATTCGAGATCGAAAACTAGAAATCAAAACTAGTGACTAGTCCTACCGGATTAGGGTTTTCTGAATAGTCTGAACATAGAATGAAAGATCGAGAATGAATCTTAACAAAAGGATTTTATTTCTAGAATCCTCTCACGAAAACATGTGAGAAGCCAAAGAATGAGAATTTTCGGGCATATTTGCCCGGTCAGTCTTAAAAGCACTATTCACAAGCTGAAACAATTTCCAGTCCGTGCTAATCATGATAATTTATGATAACAATAAAAATCATGAAGGAATATATTATTATGAATTTAGAAATTATAAGAATCAATTTATGAAAGAATTTCCTGAAGAACTTAACCGAACGCCGGGAAAATATACCAGAAAAACCCTAAATTGATCCGAACGACCCGAAACTCGAACTAAGGGTTTAAATCAATAACATGTGATTTATAAGACTCAAATAAATTATGAAAGCTCAAGAATTCAATAGAATTTCGAATTAGCATAATTTAATCGCCGAACGCTGTTTTTCCGCGATAACTCGGAATTGACTTATCGGACGCCGTCCGAACTTCATAAAATTTTTATAAACATTGAAATAAGTCTTTTAAAGGCTATTTAAGAAAATAAAACCTTAATGTTCCTAGAAATCAATCGAAAGCGCGTTAAAACTTAAAGAGTCAGTATTACCATGCCAAAAACGGGTAATTTGACCATTCCTTCTCCCAACTACCACCAAGACCACCCCAAATGGATAATGACAGCCCTTTAGGCTGCCAATACAGTAGCAAAGTCGTCCATTACAGCCTCTCATTCTTGGAACCAAATTTCTCTATCTTTTTCAAAAATTCTCTCTTGTTCTTCACACTTTTTAGTCTTTAATCCTCCATTTCAAACCTTTCCAACCCTCAAATAATTATTCTAAGACCATATAAAGGTAGTACTCATCATTCTCTCCATTTGTAATGGAGTAGAATTTTTTTTAGATTTTTCTTGAATTATTTCATGAAAAACCCTAGTTTTGCTCCTCATTTTTTCGTGACTTTTGAGCAATCAAATTCTCTCAAGTCATGAATTAAAAATGCTTAGAATGCTGTTCTAAGGCTGTAGTTAAAATTTGAGAATTTTTGGAGCATGTTTGATATTTTTCGATTTATGCTTTATTTCTTTTTATATGTGATAAAGCATGATTTTGTGAATATTATTTGATATTGTTACTTGTTGATGTATTAGAAGCATGTATAATAAATATGGTAATTTTTAGAATATTTTTGGAATTTTTTTGTATTTTGTTTGATTTTATTTGTTGAGAAATAGTTGAGATATAGTGTTTAATATCTTGAAATTTTTGAAACACTACTCCTATTTTTCAAAAATGGGCAGAATTTATTTAAGTATTTTTAAGCCATTGTTTGATTTTATTTGTTGAAAAATAGTTGAGATATAGTGTTTAATATATGATATGAACATCATATATTAATCTTGAAATTTTTGAGACACTACTCCTATTTTTATGAAAAGGCGAAACTTTATATATATATATTTTAGGATTTATTTGATTTTAGTTGTTGAGAATAATATGATATGTGATATTATATATATTGGTTGATGTTTAATGTTAATATTACATGTTTATTGCATATTATAAACATATGGTGAAGTGAATGAAATTTATTGAATATGTATATATATATATATATATATATATATATATATATATATATATATGGTGATTACCGAAAATCATTCTACGGTGAAAAGCATAGGTTTAAATTTTAATGTATGATATGAGATGATATTTCATGTTTAGTATATGATATAAGCATGATATGATTTTTGTGAAAATTATTGAACACCAATGTTCAATAAATTATAAATACCGAAAATAAAATGCTTGTTTGCCCATGATTTAAAATTTTATTTGATGGTATTGAGTTGGAAATTAAACTCTGTAGTATGATAGGAGTATAACATGATTTTATTGGAATTTATTGGATACATATGCTAATTGTTGCTAATTATCGAAAACGTAACAAAATGGCTAAGTATGGGTTTAATTCTATGTTAAATGGTACTTTGATAGTTAAGCTATAAGCTTGGAATGAATGGTTGTGATTGTGATGAATGAATGGAACACTTATACACACATACACAATAGCTTTGCATCATGTTAGAAATTATGGTTTTCTAATGCTTTAGTATAGTTTATGTTGTGTATGGTGTTGTATGGTGTTGAATGGTTTATGTTGTACCGACAAACAAAACCCCAAACGTAAACAACATAATACTTTATGTACGAGAATCCAAAAGAAATCGACCAATTTCGATAACTTAAGAAGGAGTTAACGAGAATCAAAGTTAGACATAAATTAGGGTTTGTTATTATTAAAAGGATACTCAAACGTGAGTTCCTAAGTTAGAAAAACCAAAAGCCGAGCTACAACGTTGACACTCAATAACGACAACCCAATACGACGTTAGATTGAACAATTATACAACTTATACAATTCCCGACGAGTTAAGAGAAACAAACAATGTCGTAAAGTATAAACAAAGATTCGAACATAAGATGTCGATCCTTATGTCCCAAAGGTCGAGTTAATATCCCCTAAGAATTTCATCTATTCCTAAGTACTTACTTACTTACAGATAGCATGTGCTCACTTGAATCATAAGTCAAGACTCCTCTTTTATTTGTCGTGCTAATATGACAAGTCGTCAAGCATAACTTAATAGGACGTAACTACAATTGTTAAGTCTAGTTAGTATCTTGAGAATATCCTAATTTACCAATCATAATTTGATTACCCACAATCTATAACGTAATAACGTTTAGAATAACACTAAGGTTATGAGTCGAGGATAGACTCGGAGTATGTGAATCATAAGTTGAAGTTCACCTATGAACAATGAAGTAATATGGTTTGGGGATTGAGAATGAAAGATAATAGATATTATCTTAAAACAATCACATGAAATCATAAAGAAACCTAACAGGGAACCTTAAGTCGTAATTTATAAACGACCTTCGATCGATAGAAAGAATCTAAGAATGGCTATTTTCTTATGAAGGGTTTGAGCGTACGTAGTCGGCAAGGAAGGACAATCACACCTGCTCGTTTAGAACCACTAGCTTTGGATTAGCAGGTGGGCTCTCTTGAAACAAAAATGATATGTATATCTATCTCAAAGCATGATTTACAAAAGCTTTATGAAATATTATTATATAAAATGTTATTGACTGTCAAATGTTTATGTTTTGTTGTTATCTTATCTGAGATTGGTATATCGATGTGGTATGTGAATGTGTTGGTCCACCAGCGTTAAAAGGGATAACGATCGGATCAGACTTAGTTAAGGACTAACTTGGATTGTGTACACGTGGACCGTGTGTTAAGGTTAGCTACCTCGGCCGGTCCACGGTGACTATGCGTGGTGGCCACCCATCCATAGTGAATGAATGAATGAATGAATGAATGAATGAATGATCATATATGGAAACAACGTGAATGAAATAGTCAGGCCTGACGCTTTTGAGAAATGATAAAATGTTTGATAGGCATGAGTCTTGTTGTGTGATATATTGTTGCAACACAATTAAATATACGCAAGTGCACGTAGTCAACAAGTAATACACGGAAATATTCCGAGATCGAATCCACATGGATCGCACTTTTTTTTAAATCACGCCGACACACAATTTTTGTGTAAGAGAACAACACAAGGGGAATAAAACAGGAAATAACAAATTAATAAAAACAGACGAAAATCAAAACTAAGAGAATGATACTACGAAGCGAGGTAAAATTCAGACAAGTGTATGATTAAACAGCTGATAAAAGGATGAGAAATAGACTTGACCTCTCGATTCCACCCATGCTCTGTATTAAATATGCTACAACATTATCATCGCCTCATTACCATGACATGAACTTCTCCGATTCTTAGTATTTTTCCAAATCTAAGATTATATTCTATAAGTCATTCGATATATTCCTATACCAAACAGCTCTTAGAATATCTTTACTAATCCATTCATTTATGTCACGAAGGTAAACACATATTCCTATGCTATTCACACATAATGTTTAAATCATGTTCTTGCGTCACTCTTTATTTTCCACTCTATAAGAGCTTCCCGAAATTACAGAGCTAAGATCTCACCCATGGTGATCAATCACAAGCAAGATAAATAATCTCCAAGAGAACAATAGCAATTTAACAAGATAAGTGTAGAAATAAGCTCAAATCACGCGAGCATGGGTTTCATCAAAAGATCAAGTCCTACAAATTTAGCTCATAGCGAGTCGCTCAACAATATCCAGATAAACGAATGCCATAACAAGTTAAAGAATTCGAGAAAAGAAAGTGAAACTTGTCGCCGGAATCACGTGCTCCTTCTTGGATCGTTGCCTCTTCCAATGGCTTCTTCTCCAAGATGTCGCTCCTCTAATTCCTCTTCCTTCCAATGATCGTCTGTTTTTCCCCCAGAGTTGATAGAATAATCCTCTTACATGTCCCCCCCTTTAATAACCAACTCGCTCTTTTTAGGGAATGCAGACGGCGCACCGCCACCCTTCAACCTCGATTTTTCAGTCCTTTTCGATGGCTCGACGGATAACAACCAGCGTCCTTTTATGCTTGCCGTGGCCAGATGCCACGTGGTTGTGGTCCTGCAGATCTCCTCAGTCTTTAGCCAAAACCTTTCATACTTCGTCGTTGATCATCCATCAGCATAGGCTCTTCTCTTGTTTACGACCTGACTTCGCTCCAGATTCTGACTTTGGTCGCTAGCTCGACTTAATTCACGAGCTCGGCGTTAGTCACGAGCTCAACCTTGTCTGCTCTTCTCTCTTTCCTGGAATCTGGTTTCGCTTACGAGCTCGACTTTGGTTGCGAGCTCGGCAATCTTGAGCTCGGCTTTTGATTACGAGCTCGACATTCTTGAGCTCGGCTTTTGATTATGAGCTCGTCAGTCATCGAGCTCGGTTTCTGTTTATGAGCTCGTCATTATCGAGCTCGGCTGGCGAGCTTGGCGTGGTCGATTCTCTTACGGGCTCGGCCGAGACTTCGCTCCGGCGTCCTCGGTTTCCACTTTCCATTGAGCTTTGACTTGATTTGAGTTTGACCTTGCTCTCGCATTACTCCGGCCTTGTTCGTTCTATCCTTCCTCGTATTTCGAAGTCACGCTCGCCCACGAGTTCGGCCTTGTTTGCGCGTTCGACCTGGAGCTTGGCTTCGACTCAGCGGACTTCAGCATCGTCTTCACTGCCGTTCTTCCTGCTACATGCCATATATTGATTAAATAAAGCTTTAAAAAGAACATAAAACCCCTTAAAGGCACCCAACTCAATCCTACACACGCGCACACGAAAACACAACATAAACACACCGAACAACACAAACATACGAACATAACATACAAAAATCAAGGATATTATCATCAAAAAGGTCATATAATAACTCTTTTATAAGAGTTATCACACCCCCAAACTTAGCTTATTACTCGTCCTCGAGTGATGCTCTGTTACACAACAAAACACAACAAAAACAAACACCCAAAACCAAGAAGCGATGTTCAAAATGCTCTGATGACAGCTAAGTTGATGACTTCATCAACTAAGGATGTTGCTTTCAGTCATAATTCTTTCAAAGAAAATGAATCATTCAGTTCTTCTCGTTGCAAGTCTGGTCAATCACCTCGTATTGCAAGGGTGTCGCCCTTCAGATATCAACATGTATATAACACATTAGCAACTACATGAATCTTCCCATAACTTAGTTCTTCTTAATATGACCATGCTTTGATTATCAAGTGCACAGATGTCTCCACAGTTCAGTTCGGTCAACCCCCTCTCCACTAACATGAGTGTCATAAATATTGGATCAGTAGGTCTTTAACAGCTTATAATGTTAGGCTTGGGTGACGGTAGGATTTTTTGGGATAATGTAGCTCAAAAACACCTGGGCACCTAAACTCATTCTCGGTTTCAACTTGCCTGACATTTCTCTTTTCTTTCTTAGAGGGACCCCGCATCTCCACCTTTTTCATTTAGCTTTTTTTTTCTTTTTTTTTTTGTATACAACTCAAAATTAACCATATTTTATAACGACTTCACCCTCAACTTCCGAGGTTACTTTACCTCGCCCACCCCCAAACTTAGAACACAACATTGTCCCCAATATTGAAATTTATACAAAAATGAGGGGTGAGACACTGTTATTTTGAAATAGAGATTAATACGGGCACTATTATAGATACGAGAAAAGCTGAACCACAAGTAGGCATGCCCAAGGTGAAGGGTAAGGAATAATATATGTGGGTATACAGGAGAATATTTAGTGGATGCAAGAAAGAAAAAGCTTGTAAGCTCAAAAGGGGACCCTAGGAAAAATATGATATTAGGGAAGGCTAGAAAGGCACAATCGATCCAAAAATGGCCTACGTCCCATCCATGTGACACACTCATGTATATTGTCTCAAGGGAGTACTGACCCAATATAAGAGACAGCACTCATACAAAATCGTAGGCCAATTAAGATTTACCGATGCAATGGTCGATCCCTATAGGAACTAATATGCTAATACCAAAATGAATAGAGTACACCCCACAAAATAAGGGTAAAACCGCATAAGCAATAAGGCGTACCAAAGATCACAATATAAACAAAGCAGTTGACATCATAAAGCTATCCTTGCCAACCAAGCATCATCCTTAGAAATCATCGAAAGCGAATCACATGCTTTTATAGAACAAACCAGAACAAAACCAACAAAACACCGACCGGAAAATTTTAAAAGTGAACACAAACAAAACAAAGGATGAGTTAGAAAACGCCTAGCCTACACCTCGGAGAACCCAAGGAGTAGGAGAAGCGTGGTAGATGGGCGATGAGCAGGAGAAGCCTCATCGATTCTGGGGGACACAGCCGCCTGGCCCGGACGAGGTGCGCTCTGCCTAGCTACTGTCGGTGATCATTCCTTTTCACACGTAAAAGTGTAATGATAGGGTGGCGAAGTATCGTATCCACGAGATTGTATCACGAAAACATAGAAGCTAGCTCGACGATAATTCAATATTATTCGCGGATAAAGGATGAGAGGTTTAGGGGCTTGAATTTAATCCAAAGCAAAGGTAACAAACGAAATATAAATAACGCAATAAAACACGATAGATAACTAAGAAGAAAGACTAACCCTGGGATGCACCAATCCTATCCACAACGATGTTTATCCCGCTTATTACTAACCGTTTTAATCCGGACAAGATGAAGATCACATATATAACCAACAACTTGATTCTGACAATTGCGGCGATTGATTACTAATTTTCCCTATTACGATTCGTCTCAGGGGAAAATAAGCAACTCCAAAAGGATCACTAAGAATATGCTTCCTACGAATGTCCTATCTCGATTCGACTCGAGGCTCATTCAGATCATGCATTCGATAACGATTGACAATTAATACGATTCGTCGTTAACCGACAACTAGATATGCATCAAGATTGATCGTAAATCAACACATATAAATAAGCACAATCGAATCATGAATCAATGCACGGAAGGTAAATAACAATAGCGAGGAATCACAACATATAGGATCGAATCATGCAAACCACAGGATTAGAACGGAAAACTAGCGGGACATAATAAATGGAATGAAATACGAATTAATCATAAAAGCGAAATTAAATATATAAAACCCGTAGGAAGCGTTGGATGAACAATGGTTGGTCTTGAATCCAATCCTTAGCGAACGAGCGGAAAACGACGGAAAGCGAGCGGACAAACGTTCCGATCGATAACGAAACGATAAACTAAACTGAAACAACGTAAAAACAAAACTAGAATTAAACTAAAGGAAGATTAAAGACTAAAAGCTATAAAACCGAGGAAAGCAGAATAAAAAGCGAGTGCGGGCGTCTAGGGTGTGTTGGGGTGCGAGGAGGCGCGAGTGGGGTGTTGCCCACATATAGCACACCCCAAACCCTAATTTTCCTTCGCCGCAGTCTCGCGACCACCCTTGCGGTCGCTAGGTGTGGTCGCGAGGTAAGTCTCGCAGCAGCCTTCTCGCCTGCTCGCCTCTTCGCTCGCTTTGAACCTCGCGACCGACTAGCGGTCGCTAGCCGTCTATGAACTGGTCGCGAGAAATCGTCCGGTGAATTCTCGGCGCTAGGCTTCGCCGCGGCACGCAGGTCGCGTCATGGGCTCTTCTGGTGCTCGGCTTGCTGGCTGATGCCGCTTAGCGACCGCTGGGCGGTCGCTAGAACCCAGGCGAATGTCAATTTTGCTCGTGCTTTGTTCCTTGCTTCGATTATCAATATATAAACCTACAAAACGTCGAAAGGAACACCCAAGAGCGTATCTTCTAGAAATAGATGAAACATTAAGAATCGATACATAAACGCACATTAAGCGAGCTAAACTCATCTTCAAATATCAACTAAATACGTAAAATGCGTTTATCAAACCCCAAACTTAAAGCATTGTTTGTCCTCAAACAAAAACAGAACAGAAAGACAAACGAAAGATCAACGAGCGTAGCAAAGAGGATAATCATTCTAGGCCTCAGAAACATATAAACGCTCAAAAACATTAGCGCACATGACGACGTTAGCCAACTCAACACAAACAACCATCGAGGGCAAGAACTCATTTATTTCAACCCTCACAAAGGCATGTGCGTAAAATATATAGAATACACTCAAACTCATAAAGAAATTAAGGACGTGTATACACTCACAGATCAATGCAATGCAACATCTTACCATAGGCTTGCCGTTTCTCTAACATCTCCACCGCGTCAAATGTGTTCAAATAAGGATCAAAGAGGTCTTTTATAGGTTATAATGTAGGCACATTGGTTAAGGTAGGATAATATATGGCTAAGTGACTCAAGTAAACTCCAAGCACCACCATTTATATATTTCGACACATATGGACTTTGTCCATTTTCCTCTTCTTTCCCAACGTGCTAAATTGACGTTTTATGCCTCATAAGGTACCTATACTTCGATTAAAAACCCTTTATGCTCAACACTCATAATGAACTTAACATTTTCCTTTTTCTTTTCTTTTCTAGAGCTTATAGGGTTTAACTTTCACGAACAAGGTACTATTCTTCACCACAGATGTGTTTTTCTAAACGAAACTTTTCTGATCATCACTACATCAAAATTTCACCCCTTTTGATTCCCATATCCATCCTCGCCTCCTATCATCCGGTTAATCGAAAGAAAAAAGTCTCATAAAGGCTCAAAGAAGCGACAAATGGTATATAACATCGGGTTAGTGTTTGGGTGAATATGTAGTTAACAAAGATGGCCTTTATCCTTTCCAAATTAAACACATATTGCGGTCTCGACACGGAAGAACGGCAAGTTCTAGAAGATAATCACATGCATGATATCACACAATTAATGTAAATCAGATCAAGATATGTATACAGTGAAGCTCAAGTCTCACGGGATAAGCAAATGGTCAAAACAACAAGCTAAGCCATCTCACGTCATTCATGCGTCATTTTCTAACATATCATCGACTATCATTAAATTTCACAAAAAATTCTATCGTCATTGGCCACATGGATTAACACACTTCACTTAACTCGTTGATCGGCGACACCTAAAACGAAAAAAAAAAGAAAACACGACAAAAGCAACACAAACGAAAGACACGACAAAACAAGAAAACAAAAACAAAGCGTTGGGTTACCTCCCAACAAGTGCTTACTTTAACGTCTTTAGCTAGACCATCACTAACCTCGTCGATCTGGCGTTTTAGTAGCACGGACTTCCTTCCAAAATTGCGAATTCCGCTTGTATTCGCATTCACCGCTGACCACCACCGGCGTGGAAGTGGCCCCCAAACTTGGATGATTCACTCGGGTTCCATGCAGTCCACTTCTTCTTTCTCGCGTTCTTATCGACGGTCGATTGCCCTCTAAGTATGCGACATGTGTAGCGGCGGTGGTCGTGATCAAATAGCGATCTACCGGATGAATGTGCAGCGTGAATAACGGCTATTCGAGATTCTTCACGGTCGACCTCGCGACCACCGGGTCGTCGCTAGGCGTGCATGCGGGGCGCGTTCTCGGGTGCTCGGTGCAGGTTCCGCTTTGTTTCGCGACGCCAGTTATTGCTCGCGACCGCTGGGTCGCTTCGCTCGTCCTCGGACCGACTTCTTGTAGGCGTCTTGACTTGTCGCGCCACTGAACCGCTTCGCGAAGTCCTCCTCGCCGCACTGCGTAGGATTCCTGCGGTCGGGCTCGCGGTCGCGAGATCCTCTTTCTTTGGCCCGTTTTCACCGTTCGTCTTTTGTAGCGCATTCACATGCACTAGGCGACCAACTGATTCTCCATTACTTTCATGTGTTCGCTCATAGCCGTCACAAGAGACTCCAACCGTAATTTTCCGGCGATCGCTTATAAATGAATTCGGTTTGTTGCCAATTGTTGGTTGCTTACAACCAACCGCTGCATCATGTCCTCTAGACTCGGTTTCTTCGCCTCTTGAATCATTACATTCGACGACAAACCTCACAGGTGTTCTTTGAAAAGTAATGGGGTTGGCATACGACATATTATGATGATCACTATTATGCGGGTTGTATCTGGGACTCCATCCTCCTTGAACTGTTAGGTGGGAGGTGGATACATGTGATTTAACGACTGGCCTCTTGAGCGAGGACAAGGAGTCCCATGTTCGTCATTTGGCGTTTCATCTCGGTATACTTGGCGGGAGTCATGTACTTGCTCGGGGCACTCAGTAGTTTGAAACATGCCATAACTTGCTAACCCTTCTCGTCTATTCTCTTTGAGAACTTTCGATCTTAGGATCTAAAAATATTTCATGAGGTCCCGAGATCTTGTAAGCATATAGTACACGAGAAAAGAGAGATTCGACTCTTGCAAAAATAAATAAATAATAATAATATAACTTGAATTAATAAATCCAAATCGTCAAATTATTCCTATGCAATCTTAACAATCCCGACGGCGCCAAAATTTGATCGCCTCTTTTCACACGTAAAAGTGTAATGATAGGATGGCAAGCATCGTATCCACAGAGATTGTATCAAAAAAACATAGAAGCTAGCTCGGCGATAATTCATATTATTCAAGCACGGATAAAGGATGAGAGGTTTGGGGCTTGAATTTAATCCAAAGCAAAGGTAACCAAACGTAAATATAAATAACGCAATAAAAACACGATAGATAACTAAGAAGAAAGACTAACCTACAGGGATGCACCAATCCTATCCACAACGATGTTTATCCCGCTTATTACTAACGCTTTAATCCGCATAAAGACAGAAGATCACATATATAACCAACAACTTGATTCACGACAATTGCGGCGATTGATTACTAATTTTCCTATTACGATTCGTCTCTAGAGGAAAATAAGCAACTCAAAAGGATCACTAAGAATATGCTTCCTACGAATGTCCTATCTCGATTCGACTCGAAGGCTCGTTCGTATCATGCATTCGATAACGATTGACAATTAATGATTCGTCGTTAACCGACAACTAGATATGCATCAAGATTGATCAAATCAACACATATAAATAAGCACAATCGAATCATGAATCAATGCCTGGAAGGTAAATAACAATAGCGAGAATCACAACATATAGGATCGAATCATGCAAACCCAGGATTAGAACGGAAAACTAGCCGGACATAATAAACGGAATGAAATACGAATTAATCATAAAAGCAGAAATTAAATATATAAAACCCGTAGGAAGCGTTGGATGAACAATGGTTGGTCTTGAATCCAACGCTTAGCGAGCGAACGGAAAAGCGACGGAAAAGCGAGCGGACAAACGTTCCGATCGATAACGAAACGATAAACTAAACTAGAACAACGTAAAACAAAACTAGAATTAAACTAAAGGAAGATTAAAGACTAAAAGCTATAAAAGCGAGGAAAGCAGAATAAAACGCAGTGCAGGGCGTCTAGGGTGTGTTGGGGTGCGAGGGCGGCGCGGTGGGGTGTTGCCTATATATAGCACACCCCAAACCTAATTTTCCTTACGCGCCCGTCTCGCGACCACCCTTCGCGGTCGCTAGGTGTGGTCGCGAGGTAAGTCTCACAGCCCTTCTCGCCCGTGATCGCCTCTTGCGCCGCTTTGAACTCGCGACCGACTAGCGGTCGCTAGCCAGTTATGAATCGGTCGCGAGAAATCGCCCAAGAATTCTCGACGCTAGCTTCGCTCGCGGCACGCAGTGGTCGCGGCCGCGGCTTCGGTGCTCATTGGCTTGCTGGCTGATGCGCTAGCGACCGCTAGATCGGTCGCTAGAATCGGGCGAGTCGTCAATTTTGCTCGTGCTTTGTTCCTTGCTTCGATTATCGATATATAAACCTACAAAACGCCAAAGAACACCCAAGAGCGAGATCTTCTAGAAATAGATGAAACATTAAGAATCGATACATAAACGCACATTAAACGAAGCTAAACTCATCTTCAAATATCAACTAAATACGTAAAATGCGCGTTTATCATCGGTAAACCTAGGAGGACATCTTCAAAGCGCCGCTTGGTAGATGGAGCAACTGGTGTCTGGACCCCGACGGACGCAGCAGGAGCAGTCTTCGTCACAATTTGAGCTCGGTCCGGCCTTGCGTCGTTCTCCTTCTCAGCCTCGGCCTCAGAATCATAATCCGATGGTAAGGGCCAAGCCTGGAATACCCGATGTGGGAATTCAGGGAAAGCTGGCAGTTCTACCGTGGATAATGATCTGAGGCAATCCTCCAATACACGATCTCGCTTGCGACAATATACCCAATATCGCTTCAGGTCGTCCTCAAATGCAGCAGATCGGAGCAAGAGGCCTTTGATCTGCAAGCAGAGGAACTTCTGCATATCTAACACAGTAGGCTCGGAAGAAGGCGGCATGGGTGGAGGTGGACCGGCTGGCGCGGCGTGCACAGATGAATCTTTAATCGGGCCATGACGATGAGTCAAGGCCTTGATATCGATGAAGGCTTTTTCAGCGAGGCGATCCTCATCATCCCCGAAAGGAACTCCGGCCTTTATGCACAGCTGAGTAATCAAAGAAGGGAAGAACAACCGGCCTTTCTTCCTTTTACGGCATTCATCCACCTCGCGCCAGATTTGGGCGCCCACATTGACCGACCTCCCAGTGAAAATGCACAGGAGCAGCAGCATCCGTTCTTCAGACACAGTGGTATCGTGGGTGGTGGGCAAAATCCGGCTTTTAATGAAGTGAAGCCAGACATGAGCCTCCAATCGTAACGATGCAGCTTTTATTGAGCGACAACCCTGTGTGGAGAACTCTCATTCTGTGCCTTCGATGGCAGTCAGCCTTAGCGTCTCCTCTAGATCGTCAACCGAAGGAGCCCTCTTCAAGGCGGAGAAAGCATCATCCACCTCATTCTCCAATTCATAAAAATCATTAATGGTTTCCGGAGAGAAAACCACCAACTTACCCCTCACCACAGCAGATATACCTTCCTTATTCGGCAAAGGCATGATGTTTGCATAGAATTCTTTAACAATGGGCGAATGGGTGGAGGTGGAATTTCCGCAAAGAGGCCCAACCATTTAGGGATATCGGTTCCACCACGAACATAGGAGTCTCCTTCGACTTCAAAAACCCTTCTCCATCCATAATTGCCTTGGTTTTAGGCGCTAAATCTCTCGAACCCCCATGAGCTCAAAATTTGGGGATGGCGTCGATTGAACGTCCTGCCTTTGTTGACGAGGGTTTGTCCACCGCCTCTTTACTTGAATGGCTTCAGGCTCGGCTTCTTCCGACATCTTGGCTTTACCCTTATCACACTGACAATCTTTTCTCTTGGTGGAAGAAGGTTCAACCACCTGCGGAGGGACCGGTGAAGCTTCCGGTGAAAACTCGACGTCTGATATGATGAAGGGTGTGTCGGCGTCATTGCTTGGAATAGACGATGGCACCAACTGCTTCCTGACCCTGTTGCTGAATCTCCACATGGCAAATAAATTTGTCAGAGGAACAAAACGAATGAGACAATTAATCAAGAAGATTTTGAGAGAATAGCGGTGGACGTAGAAAGTGAGAGCAAAATCGCAGCAAAATGAGAGAAATTGATGAAATGGCTGGTTGTGATGTGGGGAAGAAAAAGGGGCACGGTCTTTTAAACAAAAGTCAACCCAATTTTTTTTGTCCGCTTTTTTCTTGAGATAGCAAACTCATATTTCACTTTTCTCCATTTTCTGCAAGTCCAAAATTGGAACAAAACTAGCATAATGCTCAGAATTTTTGCCCAGAGGTACGCATGTACCACACCTGCAATCCAAAATTTCACACATCAATTTCACATAAACCCCTCATCTTTCTTAACAGTGCTAAGGCAATTTATTGTCAACACAAAAACAACGACACAAACAAGAATAAAACAAATATGTACAAACAGAACAAAAGGGTTGCCAGGCGCCTGATCGCCATGGCAACCCATGATACCACTGGTCAGGCGTCCTTCAGAGATGTTGAGGTCTTCTCACGAACGACCTCGCCACCACAATAGTGTTTGACACACTGACCATTAACCATGAATTCACGGCCTGACGTCCCTTCTTGTAATGTGATAGCACCATGAGGCGCCACCAAGAATGGTGAAAGGACTGACCATCGTGATTTAAGTTTGCTGTGAATAACCTCACCTTGAATTGAACAAGAACACCGCGCCGACCCGGAAGAACTCACGGCGCAAGATGTTGTTATCATGCCATCTCTTGGTTTTTTCTTTGTACAATTTTGCATTCTCATAAGCAAACCATCAGAATTCATCCATTTCGCTTAGTTGTAACAAACAAGCCTCTCCAGCAGCCTTATGCTCAAAATTCAGTTTCTTTATCGCCCAATAGGCACGATTCTCAAGTTCCAGTGGGAGATGACAAGCTTTGCCATAGACCAACCGATATGGTGACATCCCCAAAGGTGTTTTGAAAGTCGCTCAGAGGCCCACACTGCATCATCCAAGCGTATGGACCAATCCTTTCGACTTGGGTTCACAACCTTCTCCAGTATACCTTTAATTTCTCTATTGGAGAGTTCCGCTTGGCCATTTGTTTGGGGGTGATATGCCGTAGCAATCTTGTGGCGAACGTTATACTTGGCTAGGATAACACTCACTGCCTTGTTGACAAAATGAGTTCCTTCGTCACTAATGATCGCACGAGGAGTGCCGAATCGTGTAAATATGTTCTTTTGCAAGAACTTAATTACAACCTTCGCATAATTAGTTGAGCTTGCCACGGCCTCCACCCATTTAGATACGTAGTCAACCGCCACCAGGATGTAGAGGTTACTGAATGAGAAGCGGAAAAGGACCCATAAAATCGAGGCCCCAAACATCAAAGAGCTCAATTTCTAAGATAAAGTTCGCTGGCATCTCATTCCGAGAAGATATATTTCCAACTCTTTGACATCGATCACATTTATGCACAAAGGCATGTGCATCTTTAAATAAGGACGGCCAAAAATAACCTGATTGGAGTACCTTAGCGGCTGTTCTTTGTCCTGCAAAGTGACCACCATATGGGGTGGCATGACATCCTTCTAGAATTGATTCCATTTCCTCATGCGAAACGCAATACCATCAACCCGTCAAGACGGTGCTTATATAGGAATGGTTCATCCCAAAGTAATGGTTGACCTCGGAAAAGAATCTTTTCCTCTCATTGGTATGAGAAGTCGAGGCAACACTCCAACCGACCAAGAAGTTGACAAAATCGCAAACCAGGTGTGCCGTGGTGCATGCTCATCAATTATTCATCGAAATGAATCCCGAATTTGGACATGAGTTCTTCACCCTCACCGTAGGCAATCGGGATAAATGATCGACCACTGATTTTCGGTTCCTTCCTATCTCTAATCTCCAATCAAATTCTTGTAGAAGCAAGATCCATCGAATTAACCGTGGCTCGACATCTTTCTTGGCGACAAGATACCGATCGGCGCGTGATCGTGTAAATAATCACCCTCGAACCTACGAGGTGGGCTCTAAACTTTTCACATGCAAATACCACCGCTAGCGCCCATTCTCCGTAGTGGTGTAATTGATTTGAGCTTCACCAATGTTTTGCTAGCATAATAGATGGAGTGGAATATCTTCCTTTTGTTGACCCAAGACGCCCCCACGCGAAGTCACTCGCACATCACCTCGAAGGTGATGACCGCTCGGACCAATGATCACCTGAGTGTCACTAGAGCTCGCTTTCAAACGTCAAACGCTTTGCACAATCCGAGTAAACTCGAAGTGGCTATTTTTCTCGGCAAAGGCACACAAAGGGCTTAGAAATTTTGAAAAATCCTTTATAAACCTTCTCAAAAACCACATGCCCCAAGAAACTACGCACACCCTTAACAATGAGTGGGGTGGAAGTTTATCTATCACTGATCTTGGCTCGCCCACTTCGATCCCTTCCTTGATATATGATGGCCTAGCACGATGCCCTCTTGCACCATGAAGTGACATGTTTCCCAATTTAAGACCAAGTGTGTCGCCTCGCAACGCTCCAGGACCTTCCCCAAGTGATTTAGGCATACTCCAAAAGTATCCCCAAATACGGAGAAGTCATCCATGAAGATTTCAACTGACTTCTCCACCATATCCAAAATATGGCCATCATGCAACGCTGGAACGTCGCAGGGGCATTACAGAGTCCAAAAGGCATCCTTCTAAAAGCAAAAGTGCCATAGGGACAGGTGAAGGTGGTTTTGTGTTGATCATCGGGTGCAATGGCAATCTGATGATAACCAGAATACCCATCTAGGAAATGTAAGAACTCTTTACCAAATGAGTTTGTCCAAGCATTTGATCCATGAATGGCAGAGGAAAATGGTCTTTCCTAGTAGCCGTGTTCAATTTCCTGTAATCCACACAAACACGCCATCCCGTTATCACCCGAGTTGGAATCAGCTCCTGCCGATCATTAGAAATCACCGTAACTCCTCCTTTTTTAGGAACACACTGCACCGGGCTCACCCAAGAACTATCCGAGATCGGATAAATGATTCCAGCATCCAGCCATTTAATAACTTCCTTTTTCAACACCTCTTTCATGGCTGGATTAAGACGGCTTAGTGCTCTATGGAAGTCTTGTGGCAATCTTCCAACAATATCTTATGCATACACAAAGAAGGACTGATCCCTTTGATATCGGCAATTGACCAACCAATAGCTCTCTTGTACTTCAAAAGACCGTAATGTGGATTCTTCCTTGTCGAGCTCGAGAGCAAATAAATGATTACTAGAAGAGTTTGTCACCGCCCGAGATAAGCATATTTCGGTGGTTGGGCAATGTTTTCGCACTAAGCACCAGAGGTTCGCCTATCAAGGTTTGGATTCTGGGACGGACCGATCTGCGAGTCCCAGTGACTCGGAGCTCGGCCGATATGAGGTGGCACTGGCGGATCTCTTGTTAGAGAGATCTTGAGGTAGCCCCTTCTCGCTCTAATTCCATGAGGTCGACATATTCATTATCACTGTCTTTGAACTGAGACGAGTGTTCCAGCATTTTATCCGCGACGACCTACTCTAATACTTGAATTACCGAGCATTCCTCCACTTCGTCCGGGTACTTCATAGCATTGAATACATTAAAAGTAACCTTCTGATCATTTACCCTCATTGTGAGTTCGCCTTTTTGGACATCAATCAAAGTCCTTCCAGTTGCAAGGAAAGGACGTCCCAAGATAATAGGCACCTCGTGATCTGCTTCATAATCCAGAATGATGAAATCTGCAGGAAAGATGAATGTATCCACCTTTACTAGCACATCTTCAATTTTTCCTTCAGGATGAGCCATCGATCTATCTGCCAACTGCAAGATCACTGTCGTAGGTCTAGCTTCACCTATCCCTAGCTTCCTGAATATTGAGAGCGGCATTAAGTTTATACTTGCTCCCAAATCGCATAGAGCACGATCGACGTCGTGTCCTCCAATGGAGCATGGAATTGTAAAACTCCCTGGATCTTTCAATTTGGGTGGAATCTTGTTCTTTAACATGGTACTACTGCTCTCGGTCAGTGCCACTGTTTCGAACTCACCTAGACGTCTTTTCTTTGTCAGGATGTCTTTCAAGAACTTCACATAATTTAACATATGTTCCAGCGCTTCCACCAATGGAATATCAATGTGCAGTTGCTTCAAGACATCTAGAAATCTCCGAAACTGAGTATCTTGTTGTTTCTTTTCAACCTTTCGGGAAAGGTGGTGGTGAACGATAAACCACCTCGTCCAATTGCTTCGACAAGGATTCACTTGCAGCTTCTCAAGATCACGGGATTGCTTGGTCTTCCACTTCCACTTGCTTTTGTGTTTGAGGACTCGCCTTCTCTTCTTGGTTTGGCAACTCTGTTTCTTGCATCTTCTTTCCACTTCTCAGAGTGACAGCCTTGACATGTTCTTTATCTTTCCGAGGATTTTCCGTGTCACTTGGAAGATTGCCAAGTGGTCGATTCCTCATCTCGTTGGCTAATTGTCCGATCTGAACCTCCAAATTTCTGAGCGAAGTGGATTGTCCTCAGACATCGCATCTGTCTTGGCCATATACTCCTTCATCAAAGTTTCCATAGTTTTAGGCTGTGGAGCGGCCTGTTGCTGCTTTGGTAGGAAATTTTGCTGATACGTATTTTTCTCAAAATTTCCACCACCACTTGTTCCTGATCCTTGGCCTCCCCACGAGAAATTAGGATGTTGTCTCCACCGGATTGTATGTTTGTGAGTAAGGATTATTCCTCCGCCATTTGGATTTCCCATGTAACACACAAGGCCGGGTTTGATGGGCAACTATCAAAAGTATGCCCTTCTCCACAATAAACACATGACACCTCGTTCACTGCATTGTGGGCGCGACCACCGGAACACTTGTTGGTTGAACGGATTTAATGGAACAAACAACGGATTGGTTACTTGCAAGCCTTTTAACATATTGCTCATGGACGCCACTTGAGCGCTTAATGCCGCAAGGCATCGACCTCCAACACATCGGCAATAGATTTCTTCCCCATTGGAGCACGAGAATTGGACCATTGGCAGTTGTTATTTGCAATCCTTTCCAAGATCTCATATGCCTCATTGTAGGATTTAGAGAGAATAGCTCCATTTGCGGAGGCATCGAGCACCAAGCGTGTGGACGCGTTTAACCCATTATAGAAAGTCTCAAGTTGAATGCAGTGCGGAATGTTGTGGTGAGGACATTTCCGTAGCATTTCCTTATAACGTTCCCATGCCTCGCACACTGACTCATCATCATTCTGCTGGAAGGACATGATGTTGTTTCGGAATCTTGCATTCTTTGTAGGCGGGAAGTACTTCATTAAAAAAATTTCTCCGAGCTCGTTCCACGAAGTGATAGAATCTGATGGAAGACCATTCAGCTATGCTTTTGCACGATCTCGTGGCGAAAAGAAAACAACCGAAGTCTCAACGCTCGATCGAGACACCGGTAACTTGAACGAGTCACCGACCTCCAAGAAAGATCGAAGATGAAGATGTGGATCCTCCGTGGCTTGCCCACCGAATGCGCCTCAATGCTTGGAGCATTTGAACTTGACCGGCCACCCATTCGAATGGTTTGCTTGCACTCCGTCGGGTAATTCCGGATTTAACTCATTAAATTTGGGGTTAGCGTAATCGCACGATACCCTTTCCCTACCATCAAGAATGACTATGGAATTTCCTCCATTACCTCCTCCGGCGGCCATTTTAGCTTGTGCTCGCGGACGCTTTGACGTCGCCTTCCTCTACGAAAAGTGCGTTCAGTCTCTGGATCTAACGGGTATAATACCTGCGCTTTGGCTTTGCACATATACCACAATCCAGGAGCCCTGTTTCACGCAAAAGAAAACAATCAGAGCTAACCACTAATAACAATTAAACACAAAATTACAATATCAACGTAATTTATAATTGGCGATCCCCGGCAACGGCGCCAAAAACTTGTTGTGTGATAATATGTCGCAACACAATTAAATATACGCAAGTGCACGTAGTCAACAAGTAATACACGGAAATATTCCGAGATCGAATCCACATGGATCGCACTTTTTAAATCACGCCGACAATCAATTTTTGTTTAAGAGAACAACACAAGGGGAAATTAAACAAGAAGTAACAATTCAATAAAAACAGACGGAAACCAAAACTATGAGAATTACTACGAAGCGAGGTGAAATTTCAGACAAATGATAAAACAATTGATAATAAGAAGAGAAATAGACTTGACCTCTCGATTCCACCCATGCTCTGTATTAAATATGCTACAACTTTATCATTGCCTCATTACCATGACATGAACTTCTCCGATTCTTAGTATTTTTCAAAATCTAAGATTATATTCTATGAGTCATTCGATATATTCCTATACCAAACAGCTCTTAGAATATCTTTACTAATCCATTCATGTATGTCACGCAAGGTAAACATATATTCTATGCTATTCACACATAATATTTAAATCATGTTCTTGCGTCACTCTCTTGTTTTCCACTCTATAAGAGCTTCCCATAAATTATAGAGCTAAAATCCCACCCATGGTGATCAAT
Organism: Salvia rosmarinus; assembly: GCA_036937905.1. NCBI lineage: Eukaryota > Viridiplantae > Streptophyta > Magnoliopsida > Lamiales > Lamiaceae > Salvia > Salvia rosmarinus. The sequence goes on along the minus strand of CM072821.1, from coordinate 56,651,395 downwards.
CACAAGCAATATGAATAATCTCCAAGAGAACAATAGCAATTTATCAAGATAAGCGTAGAAATGAGCTCGTCACACGAGCATGGGTTTCATCAAAAGATCAAGTCCTACAAATTTAGCTCATCGCGAGTCGCTCAACAATATCCGAGATAAACGAATGCCATAACAAGGTAAAAGAATTCGAGAAAGAAAGTGAAACTTGCCGCCGAATCACGTGCTCCTTCTTGGATCGTCGCCTCTTCCGATGGCTTCTTCTCCAAGTTGTCGCTCCTCTGATTCCTCCTCCTTCTAATGATTGTGATCTTCCCCAGAATGATTGATAATCCCCTTCTTTTGTCTGTAGTCTGTCCCCCTTTTAATAACCAACTCTGGCTCTTTTTAGGGGTACAGACGGCGCACCTGCTAGCCCTTCAACCTCTGATTTTTCAGTCCTTTTCTGATAGCTCTGACAGATAACAACCCGCGCGTCCCTTTTATGCTGCTGTGGCCAGATGCCATGTGGCTGTGGTCCTGCAGATCTCCTCGCCTTTACCAAAACCTTTCATACTTCGTCGTTGATCATCCATCAGCACAGGCTCTTCTCCGTTTACGACCTGAGATTTCGACTTTGGTTGCTAGCTCGACTTAATTCACGAGCTCGGCTTCAGTCACGAACTCAACCTTGTCTGCTCTCTCTCTTTCCTGGAGTCTGGTTTCGCTTACGAGCTCGACTTTGGTTGCGAGCTCGTCCGTCTCGAGTTCGGTTCTCTCGCTTATGAGCTCGGCATTCTTGAGTTCGGTCGAGGTCGCTTATGAGCTCGTCATTCTTGAGCTCGGCTCGCTGCAGCTCGTGTGGTCGATTCTCTCTTCTCGAGCTCGGCTCAAGACTTCACTCCAAAGATCCCCGCCACTTTTCCTTTGAGCTTTGACTTCGCCTTCGACGACCTTGCTCCCATTACTCCACAATTGTTCGCTCTATCCTTCCTCGTATTTTGAAGTCAAGTTCGCCACGAGTTCGGCCTTGTTTATGCGTTCGACCGGAGCTTGGCTTCGACTCGGTGGACTTCAAGATCGACTTCACCGCCGTTCTTCCTGCTACATGCCATAGATTGATTAAATAAAGCTTTAAAAAGAACATAAAACCTCTTAAAGGCACCCAACTCAATCCTACAGCATACGCACGAAAACACAAGCATAAACACCGAACAACACAAACATAGAGCAGAACATACAAAACTAAAGGATATTATCATCAAAATGTCTATAATAACTCTTTATAAGAGTTATCAAGTCTTCAACTAAAATCCTCATGTGCTTTGTGGCGGATTCGATAACTTTTGATAAAGAAAATATTTCGACAATGAGTCCAGTACTTTTGTACTTAGCCACCTCATTTTTGATGTGCGGTTGAGCGAGATCGATGATGGGTGCGGTGGTGCGAGTGCGATTATTTGTTGCTTATTAGAAAAGTTTACAGACCTTGGGCATGCATCGTCATATGCATGTCCACGCGTTTATTCTTTGCCCTTCGATATTATTTTGATGTTTGATTATAACGCTTCATCGTATTGAACTTGAGGTCGTACCTCGTTCCTTGAATTGTGCTTTGGGTTATATTTGAACCTTGAACCTTTTAGGCAGTCCTATACTCGAGTTGGTATGATAGCTTATCCCTTTAGTCTATGCTTATCGAGTAGTTAAATGGTTAATTGCATCGATTAGTTATATTTATATCCATTAACTTTCCATACGCGGTGATCCATATGATCCGTATTTCTTGGAAGTCGTTCGTCACAAAGTGGTATTAGAGCACTTGTTAGCTCTGAACCACTAGAAACCATTTCTTTGAATCCTAAGTTGAAAGTTGAGTCTAGAAATTGTTTGTGTTGCTGCTTACGCATGCTCCATCGTCGTCTGTTCAGCGAGGAAGAAGGTTACTATCTCAACTAAAGTTGTTTTGAAATGATGGAAGTATATGAAATGTGAATTGGAATTTCAATATTTCCTCGTTGGGAAGTTGAAAAATATTTTGGAAAGTGAAAAATTTTGAAATTGAAAAGTTGTTTATTGATTGGTCATTAGTTTGAAAGAAAGTTTGACTTTAGGAGATTGTAAATGAGTAAAATGAGGATATTGATTGTCGCATAATGTACTGAATTGTTTACTATGATATCACAAGCATCTTAGAAGCGGTAAATGAGTATGTTCCCCACGGACATAGACTCTTAAGACACATGATCCCTTTACATGAACTGGTATGAGGCGTGAGGTATCCCGATTGAGCGAAATACTAAGGAGCGAGAACATAGAAATCTAAGAATCACAATCGAGCGGACTCGGAGGATGAGACACGAGTCACGATGATGAAGATTGCTTAGCGGAGGTTCGCCTTTGCTATGAGTTCAACCTTACTCTGCGAAGAATTAGAACACCTCGTGTTGCCTCTATCGTAACAATAATGAAAAGAATCAAGTACGCTTTAGAAGTATGAAGGAAATAATAGTTGTAAGTACATGATGAGAACGATATGATCGATCTTTATAGCGAATAGAAATAAGGAATCCGAACACGATAAGATAGGGTACCACGTAGCCTTCACGAAGAAGCTAGTCGCCGTTGCCTACTCTAAAACCATACGCTTCTCAGGAGACAACCATGAAAGTAGTTTCATAAGAACTTAGAAATATAAGATGGTTCGGACGGACTTTATGATAGCGCCTTTATCTTTTAGAGCCACACCCAGGAGGTCGTTTGCTCATACCTTCACCAAATGTCGCGGAGACAACCTTAGCGAGTTCATAGCGCATTTAACTGCGTCTTAGCTCACTGCCACAGTGGTATGTCATATTATGACGGTGTGCTTCAATGATCGTAAGCGCCATCAATGGCGAGGATATGCCGTGAGATATCGGCATTCATCTACGGCCAGAGAGCTTCGATCTTGAGGCGGACTTACATTCGTCGTCACTGAACTCGTACGTTCGGTATCTGGGCTGCCATGTGACCATATCTCGCGAGGAAGACACACTAGGTGATGAGATTCAGGTGGCCCACGGAGATTTCCACATTTGCATCCGATGGACCCGTATTCTTGTCCGGTCGTCGCAGGGGAACATGTTCGAGGTTGGACCTTCCGCCTTCGACGGTCACTTCCCACCGCCAAGATGAGATTCGAGCCCGTCATTAATGCGGCCAGGACCACCGCCCGATAATTCTATGTTAGCATCCATCTCACTCACCGACGCACCCCTCAGCTTAGCCACCGCCACCCCGCATGGACCCGTGTACCATGATACTATGGAGGTGGATGATCCATGTGGCTCAGGCTGCAGCACCGTGAGGAGAGCTTGTGCCGTCTTCTTTCTTTTCCGCTTCCACTACTTTCAGGAGATCACGATTGAGATCTATCGAAACCCCGGCTGTTATAGGAGAAGCTAGGGTCATTAGAGTCCGAGAGCCCGTGGCTCCCTACATTCGATCTTGAGTTCATAGAGGATGAGGATCCGGAGGAAGACCTTGAGGAGGACATACTCGACGACGATGAGATAGAATAGACAGCGGTAACCATACTCCCGTTCGACTCGACACGATGAGCCATGTCACACCCCGGGCATTATTGATCTAGTTATTAGGACAAGATAGTGTTTGTCTACATATACCCTTGTATATCTTTTGATGCCAACGAAACGATGAATCGTTCCGGCATGAAACCTTATTTTGATGACCACGGTAGCATTTAGATTTTTGTATGCACCGTGACTAGTACTAACCGAGTGATGTTGATGTTAATTTTGGAGCATCATACTCCGTGCACGACCTTTGTGGATCTTAAAAGCGATGATGAAAGTCTTCGTAGAGACATTTTATTAGATATGATGATAGCTCGAGAGCTTTTGTTTTTAAGGTTGTGATATGTGGTGTTCGATGGCGTGCTAGATTTATGCCGATGATCGTATATACATACCGTGCTAAGATATTTATGATCCCGACGGATGGTATAAGAAGATATTTGATTACGTATATTTATGAAAGATAGAATGCTGTCGAGAAACATTGAGGTAACACCCGAAAGAGATGACACTCTACCACCACCACCACCGTTGGAAAGAAGGGTTGAGGAACTATTCCTCGAAGAACCCATGACTTTCAGCGGATGGAATCCCGTGGATCTTGAACTTTGGATTCGTCACCGGGCGAATCTTTAACTTCCTTCATTAAACCTCTCAAGAGCGCTTGTCATGCGTTGCCTTCCGATATTTGGCCGTCGACTTACGGTGGGAGGCGAAGAGAAAGACTACATCAGCGAGGAATGGAAGATTTCTCTGGGAGGAATTTAAGGAGGAGGTACGAGAAGTACATTCCACGAGTTACTGGGAAGAGGAAGGAGCATGAGTTCTACAACTCACAAGAAGGAAAGACCACGGTCACATTACGACCGTGCGTTTTCTTCGAGATGTCGCGGTATGCGCCACACCGAGTCGACACCGACGATAAAAGGATGGAAAAATTTCGGCGGGACTCGCCATGAGATCAGGTGTGTCGCTGGTCTGGTCAAGAAAACTGACAAATGCGGCCCTCCCTCGGGCATTCGACATCGAGGTCGCTATCCGGGAGGATGTGATTGTCGCTGCACCCCCGAATCACCGCGGGATCGTTGAAAGAGAAGTGGGAAGGATCCCACCAAAGTCAAGGATCCAACACCGCCGCGATTTACGACGGAGGCCATGGCGAGGAACAACGTGTCATCTCGGCACGAGCAAGGAAATGGATCTCTATGGTACCCCCGCTGACCAAGGAAAACCGTAAATTTGTGAGGCTCTCAGATGCCCCAAAGTGCCATAGGAGTCACAATGGCATGCGATTTACAAATGACGGATGCTGAGTGTGGCCGGAAGGGCCACTACTCGAGACCGCCTCGATACGCCGAGGAAATGGCCGCCTAATGTGCCCAACCGAGTCCAAATTGATAAAGTATAAACAAAGATTCGAACATAAGACGTCGATCCTTATGTCCCAAAGGTCGAGTTAATATCCACGAAGAATTTCATCTATTCCTAAGTACTTACTTACTTACGATATAGCATGTGCACACTTCAATCATAAGTCAAGACTCTCTTTATTTTTCGTGCTAATATGACAAGTCGTCAGCATAACTTAATAGTCGTAACTACAAGCTCGCTAAGTCTAGTTAGTGGCTTGAGAATATCCTAATTTTTCAATCATAATTTGATCACCCACAATCTATAACGTAATAACGTTTAGAATAACACTAAGGTTATGAGTCGAGGATAGACTCGGAGTATGTGAATCATAAGTTGAAGTTCACCTATGAACAATGAAGTAATATGGTTTGGGAATTGGGAATGGAAGATAATAGAAATTATCTTAAAACAATCACATGAAATCATAAAGAAACCCTAACTGGGAGCCTTAAGTCGTAATTTATAAACGACCTTCTATCGATAGAACGAATCTAAGAATGGCTATTTTCTTATGATGGGTTTGAGCGACGTAGTCGGCAAGGAATGACAATCACACCGCCGCTTAGAACCACTAGCTTTGGATTAGCGGTGGGCTCTCAAACAAAATGATATGTATATCTATCTCAAAGCATGATTTACAAAAGCTTTATGAAATATTATTACATAAAATGTTATCGATCGCCAAATGTTTATGATTTGTTGTTATCCTATCCGAGATTGGTATATCCAATGTGGTATGTGAATGTGTTGGTCCACCAACGTTAAAAAGGTAACGATCGGATCCAAAGTTAGTTAAGGACTAACTCGGATTGTGTACACGCAGGATCGTGTGTGTTAAGATTAGCTACCTCGATCGTCACGGCGACTATGTGTAGGTGGCCACCCATAGTGCGCGAATGAATGAATGAATGATCGATATGGAAACAACGTGATTGAAATAGTCAGCCCGACGCTTTGAAATGATAAAATGTTTGATAGGCATGTAGTCTTCAATTAAAATCTCTTGTGCTATTGTGGGCGATTCAATAACTTTTGATAAAGAAAATGTTTTCAAAGAATGAGTCCATCGAGTACTTTTGTACTTAGCCACGCATCTCGCTTTTGATGTGCAGTTGAGCAAGGATCAATGATGGGTGCGGTGGTGCGAGTAGCGCTATTTTGTTGCTTATTAGAAAGGATTTCTAGAACCTTGGGCATGCATCGTCATATGCATGTCCACACGCTTATTGCCGCCAACTCGATATTATTTTGATGTTTTGATTATAACCGCTTTCATACCGTATTGAACTTGAGGTCGTACTCGTTCCTCGAATTGTGCCCCGATTGGGTTATATTTCAACCTTGAACCTTTGACGAGTCCTTACGTGACTCGAGTTGGTATGAATAACTTATCCCTTTAGTCTATGCTATCGAGTAGTTAAATGGTTAATTGCATCGATTAGTTATATTTATATCCACGCTTTATCATACCGATGACGATCCATATGATCCGCATTTCCTGGGAAGTCGGATCGTCACAAAGTGGTATTAGAGCACTTGTTCGCTCCGAACCCCAGAAACCATTTCTTTCAATCCTAAGTTGAAAGTCGAGTCTAGAAATTGTTTGTGTTTGACCGCACATCGCACCGCACTCCATCGTCGTCCCCGCTTCAACGAGGAAGAAGGTTACTATCTCAACTAAAGTTGTTTTGAAATGATGGAAGTATATGAAATGTGAATTGAATTTCAATATTTCCTCGCTGGGAAGTTGAAAATATTTTCGAAAGTGAAAATTTTGAAATTGAAAAGTTGTTTCAATTGATTGGTCATTAGTTTGAAAGAAAGTTACAAGCTTTAGGAGCTTGGTAAATGAGTAAAATGAGGATACTTGATTGTCGCACAATGTGCCTTGAATTGTGTTTACTATGATATGCAATGCATGCTAGAAAGCGGTCGTAAATGAGTATGTTCCCCCCTGAGGACATAGACTCTTAAGAAACATGCTCCCTTTTACGCCGAACCTAGTATGAGAACGTAAGGTATCCCCGATTGAACGAAATACTAAGGAGGAACGAGAACATAGAAATCTTAAGAATCACAACCGAACGGACTCGAGGATGAGAACAGCGACGAGTCTCACGATGATGAAGCGATTGCTTAGCGGAGGTTCGCGCGACTATGAGTCCCAACCTCTACGCCAAGGAATTCAACACCATGCGTGTTGCCTCTATCGTAACACTAAGGAAAAGAATCAAAGTAGCACGCTTAGGAAGTACGAAGGAAATAATAAATTGTAAGTACATGATGAGAATGATATGATCCGATCTTATAACGCGAATAGAAATAAGGAATCCGTAACACAATAAGATAGGGTGACCACGCTTTCATCCGAAGGCTAGACATCGATCGCCGCTCTACTCTAAGAAACCATACCGTCTCTTCCGGAGACCAAACCATGAAAGTAGTTTCATAAGAACTTAGAAATATAAGATGGTTCGGACGGTCTTTATGACTAGGCGCGCTTTATCTTTAGAGCCACAGGAGGAGGAGGTCGTATGCTCATACCGCTCCTACCAAATGTGCCGCGGAGACAACCTTAGCGAGTTCATAGCGCATTTCGTACGTCATTGGGCTACTGCACATGCCCGTGGTATGTCATATTATGACGGTATGCTTCAACTGATCGTGAGAATGCCATCCGACTGGCAGAGATATGCCCGTGAGATATCGGCAGATTACATCTATCGACGCCGAGAGAGCTTCGATCTTGAGGCGGACTTGCCTCATTTCGTCAGTCACCTGAGCTACGTATTCATGGTATACGGAGCTGCACCCTGTGGACCATATCTCCCTGAGCAGGAAGACACCTGGTGTGATGAGATTCCCGAGTGGCTTCACCCGGAGGTACCACTTTTGGCATCTGATGGACCCGTATTCTTGTCTGGTTGTGGCAGGAACATGTTCGAGGTTGGACCTTTCCGTCTTCGACAGCTCACTTTTTCGGTCCTACCGCTAGTAAGATTCGAGCCCCGTCATTAACTGCCCAGACCATCGCCAGCGATAATTCTATGTTAGCATCCATCTCTACCTACCGACGCTCCCCTAGCTTAGCCACCGTCACCCCCGCATGGACCCATGTACCATGATACTATGGAGGTTGATGATCCATGTGGCCTAGCCTGTGCACCGTGAGAGGTGCTTGTACCGTCTGCCATCTTCTCCGCCTTCGCCTACTTTCAAGGAGATCACGATTGAGATCTATCGAAACCTGGCTGTTATAGGAGAAGCTAGGGTCATTAGAGTCCGAGAGCCCGTGGCTCCCACATTCGATGCTGAGTTCATAGAGGAGGAGGATCCAGAGGAAGACCTTGAGGAGGACATGCCTGCTGACGATGAGATAGAAGGAGTTGACAGTAACCATACTCCCGGTTCTGACTCTGACACGATGAGCCATGTCTACACCCCGGGCGATTATTGATCTAGTTATTAGGACAAGATAGTGTTTGTCTATATACCCTTGTTTATCTTTTGATGCCAACGGAAACGATGAATCGTTCCGACATGAAACCTTATTTTGATGACCACGATAGCATTTAGATTTTTGTATGCACCGTGACTAGGTACATGAGTGATGTCGATGTTAGTTTTTGGAGCATCATACTCCGTACCTGACCTTTTGTGGATCTTAAAAGCGATGATGAAAGTCTTCGTAGAGACATTTGATTTGATATGATAGCTCCTCGAGAGCTTTTGTTTTTAAGGTTGTGATATGTGGTGTTCGATGACGTGCTAGATTTATGCTGATGATCATATATACATACCGTGCTAAGATATTTATGATCCTGACGGATGGTATAAGAAGATATTTGATTACGATATTTATGAAAGATAGAATGTCGTCGAGAAACAAAGTGAGGTAACACCAAAGAGATGACACTACCACCACCACCACCGTTGGCAAGAAGGGTTGAGGAACTATTCCTTAAGCAGAACCCGCCAACTTTCAACGGGACTGGGAATCCCGTGGATGCTGAACTTTGGATTCGCCCGCTGGAGCGATTCTTTAACTTCCTTCATTACACCTCTCAAGAACGCTTGTCATGCGTTGCCTTCCAGATGACTGGCGCCGTCGACTTCTGGTGGGAGGCGAAGAGAAAGACTCTTTCCGATGAGGAATTGGAAGATTTCTCCTGGGAGGAATTTAGGAGGAGGTGTCTGAGAAGTACATTCCACGAAGTTACCCTGGGAAGAGGAAGGAGCATGAGTTCTACAACCTGCGCAAAGGAAAGACCATGATCACAGACACGACCGTGTTTTCGCGAGATGTCGCGGTATGCGCCACAAACCGGTCGACACCGACGACAAAAGGATGGAAAAATTTCAAGGGACTCACCATGAGATCGGGGTGTCGCTATCCGTCAAGAAAATCGACTTACCGTGAGGCCCTCGATCGGGCATTGGACATCGAGGTCGCTATCCCGAGGATGTGATTGTCGCTGCACCCCGAATCACCAAGGGGATTGTTGAAAGAGGAAGTGGGAAGGACCCCAACAAAGTCAAGGATCAACATCGCCAGCCGACGAGGGAGGCCATGGCGAGGAACAACGTGTCATCCGGCACGAGCAAGGAAATGGACGCCCATGGTACCCGCTTTGGCGGAAAAAAATTGTGAGGCTCTCGATGCCCTGTGTGCCATAGGAGTCACAATGGGCATGCGATTTACAAATGACGGATGCTTCAGTGTGGCGGAAGGGCCACTACTCAGACTCGCCACAGGATACGCCGAAGGGAAAATGGCCGCCCCAATGTGCCCAACCGAGTCCAGCCAATAAAGTATAAACAAAGATTCGAACATAAGATGTCGATCCTTATGTCCCAAAGGTCGAGTTAATATCCCCGAAGAATTTCATCTATTCCTAAGTACTTACTTACTTACAGATAGCATGTTCTCACTAGAATCATAAGTCAAGACTCTCTCTTTATTTGTCGTGCTAATATGACAAGTCGTCACATAACTTAATAGGACGAACTTCACAATTGTTAAGTCTAGTTAGTGACTTGAGAATATCCTAATTTATCAATCATAATTTGATCACCCACAATCTATAACGTAATAACGTATAGAATAAACCTAAGGTTATGAGTCGAGGATAGACTCGGAGTATGTGAATCATAAGTTAAAGTTCACCTATGAACAATGAAGTAATATGGTTTGGGAATTGGAAATGTAAGATAATAGAAATTATCTTAAAACAATCACATGAAATCATAAAGAAACCCTGACTGGGAACCTTAAGTCGTAATTTATAAACGACCTTCGAGCGATAGAAAGAATCTAAGAATGGCTATTTTCTTATGAAGGGTTTGAGCGTCAGAGTCGGCAAGGAATGACAATCACACTGCCGCTTAGAACCACTAGCTTTGGATTAGCAGGTGGGCTCTCTTGAAACAAAAATGATATGTATATCTATCTCAAAGCATGATTTACAAAAGCTTTATGAAATATTATTACATAAAATGTTATTGACTGCCAAATGTTTATGATTTGTTGTTATCCTATCTGAGATTGGTATATCCAATGTGGTATGTGAATGTGTTGGTCCACCAACGTTAAAAAAGGGTAACGATCGGATCCGACTTAGTTAAGGACTAACTCGGATTGTGTACACGTGTGACTGTGTGTTAAGGTTAGCTACCTCGACCGGTCACGGCGACTAAGTGTAGGTAGCCACCTCCATAGTGCGCGAATGAATGAATGAATAAATGAATGAATGAATGATCAGATATGAAAACAACGTGAATGAAATAGTCAGGCATGACGCTTTTCAGAAATGATAAAATGTTTGATAGACATGAGTCTTTCAATTAAAATCCTCTTGTGCTATTGGGGGCAGTTCAATAACTTTTGATAAAGAAAATGTTTTCGGCAATGAGTCCACTGAGTACTTTTGTACTTAGTCCTGCATCTCGTTTTTGATGTGCAGGTTGAGCAAGGATCGATGATGGGTGCGAGGTGGTGCAGAGTAGAAGTTATTTTGTTGCTTATTAGAAATGATTTCTAGAACCTTGGGCATGCATCATCATATGCATGTCCACACGTTTATTGCTGCCTAACTCTGATATTATTTTGATGTTTTGATTATAAGCGCTTTCATACCATATCAATATGAGGTCGCACCTCGTTCCTCAATTGTACTACGATTGGGTTATATTTGAACCTTGAACCTTTGACGAGTCCTACTGTGACTCGAGTTGGTATTAAATAGCTTATCCCTTTTTAGTCTATGCGTTATCGAGTAGTTAAATGGTTAATTGCATCGATTAGTTAAATTTATATACGCTGCTTTATCATACCAGTGACGATCCATATGATCCGTACTTCCTTGGAAATTCGGGTCGTCCCAAAGTGGTATCAGAGAACTTGTTCGCTCTGAACCCTAGAAACTATTTCTTTGAATCGTAAGTTGAAAGTTGAGTCTAGAAATTTTTTGTGTTTGACTGCTACTGCACTGCACTCCATTGTCGTCATGCTCAATGAGGAAGAAGGTAACTATCTCAACTAAAAGTTGTTTTGAAATGATGGAAGTATATGAAATGTGAATTGGAATTTCAATATTGCCTCGTTGGGAAGTTGAAAAATATTTTGGAAAGTGAAAAATTTTGAAATTGAAAAGTTGTTTCAATTGATTGGTCATTAGTTTGAAAGAAAGTTACAAGCTTTAGGATCTTGGTAAATGAGTAAAATGAGGATACTTGATTGTCGCACAATGTGCCTTGAATTGTGTTTACTATGATATGCAAAGCATGCAAGAAGCAGGCCGTAAATGAGTATGTTCTCCCCTGAGGACATAGACTCTTAAGACGCATGATCCTTTTTACGCCGAACCTAGTATGAGAACGTAAGGTATCCCCGATTGAACGAAATACTAAGGAGGAACGAGAACATAGAAATCTTAAGAAACACAATCCGAACGGACTCGAGGATGAGAACGCGACGAGTCTACGATGATGAAGCGATTGCTTAACTGGAGGTTCGCACTGCTATGAGTCCCAACCTCTCTACGCGAAGGAATTCCGAACACCATGCGTGTTGCCTCTATCGTTACATTAATGAAAAGAATCAAAGTAGCACGTTTAGGAAGTATGAAAGGAAATAATGAATTGTAAGTACATGATGAGAACAGATATGATCTGATACTATAACGCGAATAGAAATAAGGAATCCAGAACACAATAAGATAGGGTGACCACGTAGACTTCACCCGAAGGCTAGACATCGACCGTTGCCCTACTCTAAGAAACCATACCGTTTCTTCCCGTAGACCAAACCATGAAAGTAGTTTCATAAGAACTTAGAAATATAAGATGGTTCGGACGGTCTTTATGACTAGGCGCCCTTTATCTTTTAGAGCCACACCCGAGGAGGTCGTATGCTCATACCGCTCCTACCAAATGTGCCGCGGAGACAACCTTGGCGAGTTCTTAGCGCATTTCATACGTCATTGGGCTACTGCACATGCCCGTGGTATGTCATATTATGACGGTGTGCTTCGACTGATCGTGAGACTGCCATCCGACTGGCGGGGATATGCCCGTGAGATATGGGCAGATTACATCTATCGACGCCGAGAAAGCTTCGATCATGAGGCGGACTTGCCTCATTTCATCAGTCACCTGAGCTACGTATTCATGGTATACGGAGCTGCACCCTGTGGACCATATCTCCGGCGGGAAGACACCTGGTGTGATGAGATTCCCGAGTGGCTTCACCCGAGGTACCACTTTCGCATCCGATGGACTCAGATTCTTGCCGGCCGTGGCGTGCATGTTCGAGGTGGACCTTTCCGCCTTCGACTGACTCACTTTTCGATCCTACCGCTAGTAAGATTCGAGCCCCGTCATTAACAGCCCAGACTATCGCCAGCGATAATTCTATGTTAGCATCCATCTCTACCTACCGACGCTCCCCTAGCTTAGCCACCGTCACCCCCGTATGGACCCATGTACCATGATACTGTGGAAGTTGATGATCTATGTGGCCTAGCTGCAGGCACCGTGAGAGGAGCTTGTGCCCGTCTTGCTGCTGCTCCGTTTCCAGCTACTTTCAAGGAGATCACAATTGAGATCTATCGAGACCTAGTTGTTATAGGAAAAGCTAGGGTCATTAGAGTCCGAGAGCCCGTGGCTCCGACATTCGATGCCGAGTTCATAGAGAAGGAGGATCCAGAGGAAGACCTTGAGGAGGACATGCCTGCTGACGATGAGATAGAAGGAGTATACAGTACCCATACTCCCGGTTCTGACTCCGACATGATGAGCCATGTCTACACCCTGGGCGATTATGGATCTAGTTATTTGGACAAGATGGTGTTTGTCTATATTCCCTTGTATATCTTTGGATGCCTACAGAAACGATGAGTCGTTCCGACATGAAACCTTATTCTGATGACCACGGTAGCATTTAGATTTTTGTATACACCGTGACTAGCTACACTGAGTGATGTTGATGTTAATTTTTGGAGCATCATACTCCGTACCTGACCTTTTGTGGATCTTAAAAGCGATGATGAAAGTCTTCGTAGAGACATTTTATTAGATATGATGATAGCTCCTCGAGAGCTTTGGTTTTTAAGGTTGTGATATGTGGTGTTCGATGACGTGCTAGATTTATGCTGATGATCATATATACATACCGTGCTAAGATATTTATGATCCTGACGGATGGTATAAGAAGATATTTGATTACCTATATTTATGAAAGATAGAATGCCATCGAGAAGCGGTGAGGTAACACCGAAAGAGATGACACTCTACCACCACCACCTGGTTGGCGAAGGGTTGAGGAACTATTCCTCAAGCGTAACCCGCCAACTTTCAACGGACTGGAATCCGTAGATCCATGCATTTGGATTCGCTGGAGCGAATCTTTAACTTCTTTCACTGCACCTCTCAAGAACGCTTGTCATGCGTTGCCTTCCGGATGATCGGCGCGCCGACCGGTGGGAGGCAAAGAGAAAGACTCTGTCCGACGAGGAATTGGAAGTTTTCTCCTGGGAGGAATAAGGAGGAGGTGTATGAGAAGTACATTCGTAAGAGTTACCGGAAGAGGAAGGAGCATGAGTTCTACAACCTGCGCCAAGGAAAGACCACGGTTACAGATTACGACCGTGCCTTCTGCGAGATGTCGCGGTATGTGCCACAGCTGGTCGACACCGACGACAAAAGGATGGAAATTTTTTTTGTGGGACTCCGCCATGAGATCGGGGTGTCGCTAGCTGGTCACAGAAATCTAACTTATCGAGAGGCCCTCAGCCGGGCATTGGACATCGAGCGCTATCTTTGTCAAGGACGGGATTGTCGTTGCACCCCGAATCACCAAGGGGATCGTGGAAAGAGGAAGTGGGAAGGACCCCACCGTAGGGAAAACATATGTTAAGCCCTCGCCCGAGGATCTATCTTGGATATTTAATTCACCATACATTGATTATAATCCTAGCACGCGCCTATTTAATAAATTGCAACACGTAGGGGTTTCTCGTGTTTACCTCGATCGAAGAGGTCGATTGAACGAGATGAATGGATCGAACGGATCGACTCGTGCTTTGACCTTCTGGACTGTATCCCGATTGCCCAATCTCCAACGTCGAGTGAGGACGATCTATGGAGAATGCTTCGGAAAATCACCCTTTGCTCTCTTTGCACAACTTTCGAAACTCTCTCAACTCTATGAGGGGGCCGAAAATTCTTGTTAATTATGTGAGCATTAACCTAGACTTTATCTCATACCTTATATTTATAATGCACTACCTTAATCCCATATGGAAATTACCATAATCCTATATGGAAATTACCATAATCCTATATGGAAAAATACCATAATCTCGTGGATTATTTCCATACTCGTGATTATTTCCATACTCGTGATTATTACCATAATCTTATATGGAAAGGATCTATGCATATACCATAAATATAATAATATCCTTGTGGATAAAGAGAATAAAATCTTGCCATAGGAGCAATAGGGCGCCGATTTCCAAGAGCTTACGGCCTGGACGGGCCACCTGTGGATCAAATGCAAGGAATAAAGATGGGCATCAAATAAATTAATTATCTTATGTTCAAACCGTAACATAAATTAATTTATAAACATTCGATCATGCCACTAGAGAAAGAATGTTGACTTACCCTTTATTACCGAAGTTGAGTCGGGCTTGCACTTAGACATTACGAATCCCGTATTTAAGATATCGAACGTCCATTAATCATTTATAGCAATCTGATCGCTAAAACGATTAATAACTTCATTTCTTAAGTAGTACCACTCAACCTTATTATTGTACTTGAGCTAACTCAACCGCAGGTTTAGTACAATAAACCTTTGAGCTCCTTAAGGGACGCCATCATCCTAAACGGATACGGTGACTCGACATGATAACTAGCGTGACATACAAGATCGCCATCACCCAAGACGGAGAATCTTGGGTTAGAACATATAACACTCACCCATAACAAGTCAAAGTGATGGACAAGAACTCATACTCACCTAATACTTTATCGAGGTTTAGATCATCGTAAGTCACCGAGATCTTGGTTCTTCACGACGGCCGATAGAAGAACACATCTCACCGTGATCCTTCAATACGTCGAGACGCATCGGCATAGACAAGTAACCGTGTCAAGTCACTTCTTATCTATATCAAGAACCTATACCGACAACTCGTCCTCAAGTTGTCTCGTTTGTGAAACTTTTTATATCTCATTAAGCTTGACCAATCATACTGACTTACGTGATCTTCTACACACCGTATGATCTAACTTATATATGAGATAAGGGACACGTATATATGCAATCAAGTATTCAATTCAGATAGAGATTGTAATAGTGGTAACGAGAAACATCAGATACAAGCTCAACCAAACCGCTTTCAAGATACAACCAACACCCACCAAAGTCAAGGATCCAACATCGCCAGCCGATACGAGGCCATGGTTGGGAACAACGTGTCATCCGGCACGAGCAAGAAAATGGACGTCCATGGTACCCAGACCGGGAAAAACCAAATTTGTGAGGCTCCTCGTATGCCCGGTGCATAGGAGTCACAATGGGCATGCGCATTTACAAATGACGGATGCTTGAGTGTGGCTGGCGGCCACTACTCTAGAGACTGCCCTAGGATACGCCAAGGGGGAAATGGCCTCCCCAATGTGCCCAACCGAGTCCAGCCGATCTGGGCTATCCAAGCTCAACCGTTCCAGCAACAACGCCCGATTCAGTACTTCCAGACGAATCAACGATCATATCAACCCCGGCGGCAACGACAATAACAATGGCGACAGCCACAGCAGCAGTACCGACAGCCCCAACAACAACAACAAAGAAGCAACGCGGCAACAACAACAACATCATCAACTACAAAGAATCGCCACGCAAGCCGTGGCCTACGCCTCAACCAATAAAGGAGTTCCGCAGAGCCGCCAAGGAACCAAGGAAACTTGGCGGTATGGAACTACTCCAATCGCTCGTTATCCTATTGTTCGACATCTTGGCGCCTCGATTCTTTTATGGTCAAGTATGCGAGAGAACTTAGGATTATATCCCAAACGCTACCGAACAAATCATGAGAATTTCTTATCCAAGAGGAGGCATAAGAACGATAACCCACATATGCTCGAACCTAGAACTTTGACTATGCTCACTTAAGGTCTTGACAGATAACCTTCATGTCATACCTATGACGGATGTGGACATAATCCTAGGAATGAATTGGTTAACCGAACATAATGTGACCATCCTGTAATTAAAGGAAAATTCTTTCCAACATCACGGAGAGAAACCTACAGACTTTCACGGGATCGGCATGGAAATGAGAGTCCCAATCATATCCGCACTACAAGCAGGGCGTTCTTTTAACAAGACGAAGAACCACGCCTACCTCGCCTATCTCCAAGAGGAAGAGCATAATGAGAGAAGGATAGAAGACGCCCTAATCACGAAGGAGTATCCCGATGTATTTCGGATGAACTACCGGATTACCTCCAAACCGACGAGATCGAGTTCACGATCGACCTCGAATCGAGTTACGCCCGGCATCGAAAGCCCCAAACGGATGGCACCAAAGAAACTGGAGGAATTGAAGATCCAACTGTAAGAACTCTTGGAGTTAGGTTTCATTTGTTGAAACGTGTATATATATATATATATATATATATATATATATATTATATGGTCAAGTTTCAAGAAAGCTACTTTGACCAAGATTTTGAGTGACGAACGCTTGATTTTGTAAAATTAAACGGTATAGGATCGATCTACGCTTTGAGTAGATGATCGTGGTGTATTCACATTCTCAAACCGATTTCCGTGAGTGAGAAATAATGGATCAAAGTTGGCCACTTAAACATGGAGTTATGTGATTAAGGAGATAAGCATGGATTAATTAATCCTTATCCCACATTGATTAATGTACCTTCATTAATTATCTATATAAGTGGTTCATTGAACACTTAGTATAATTATGCGAGTAAGAATGGCCGGAAAGACGCGCGCCGCCGCCGCCCGCCCGTGCCGTCCGCCCACGCCGCGCCGTGCCGTGCGGCCCGGCTCAGCCCGGTTCCATGGTCCGTGGTCCATGGATCTTGGATCTTGGCAATTGGTCTTTGGGTGGTCTTTGGCCATTCTTTGGGCTGTTCGTGGGCTTGCTTCACGGGCTCGGTTGGTGGCCCATTGTCCGTATATTTTGGATCAATGTTTGATCGAGCCCAAAGATGAAGTTGGTCCGAGGCCCAACTCGTAGCCCAATCCGTGAAGTTGGTCCGAGGCCCAACTCGTAGCCCAATCCGCTGGGCTGCAGGCACTTGAAGAGACGTGCGATACGTCCACGAACACTCGACGCACGCGTTGTCGATTTGTCGTGAATCGGTAACGTTCGACATGATGGCTCTGCGGGAAACGTGGGCACGTTGTCTCGAAACCGCCAAGGACATAACTTTGTAACACCCGACATCAATACGGTGTTGACTCAAAGATCTTCCCATGAGGGGACGACGCCTATAAATAGGACATGTCTTCCCAAAGATAAGCCACCCATCGCTAATCTGCATTCCAAAGATTCCAGCACTCTCTGCATACATAGTTCGTGTCCAAGCTCGCCTCACCTCGCTCCAGTTCACGGAGCTCGTTGGTGCGGTCTTTGCCACCACGAGATGTTGTTGCGTTTTATCTTTGGGATGATACGCGAGTAACCGAGAGCACCACCGGGCGTATCTCGTCTTGGAAAGAGGCCTCCTCGACTCGGCATCATTCTACGGTTTTGTTTCAATTGTTTTTACAACACAGCTTAGTCATTTGTTAGTTTGATGTCTTTCTGCATTTGTTTTAAGTTGTGTACCTTGCAAGTTAGACGTTTCGTACTACCTTTACCAACATCATTAGACCTAGTGTGTCCACAGGGAGCATCCGTCCTTTTGTGAAGAATAAGGATGGTACATCGAGAATGTGCATAGACTATCGAGAGTTAAACAAGATAACTCTTAAGAATAAGTATCATTTGCCCGAATCGACGATCCATTTGATCGCCTTAAGGAGCATGAGTCTTTTCAAAGATGATTTGAAGTCCGGATACCATCGGCTAAGGATTAGACCAGAGGATGTACCTAAAACGGCTTTCCGTACAAGGTATGGTCATTTTGAATTCATCGTTATGCCCTTTGGACTTACAGATGCACCAGCAGTATTTATGGATATCATGAATATAGTATTTCACCCATACTTAGACAAGTTTGTGTTAGTATTCATAGATGATATCCTAATATACTCCAAGAATAACCAAGAACACAAAGAGCACTTGAGAACTGTGCTGCAAACATTAAGGCAAGAGCAACTCTTCGCCAAGTTTAGCAAGTGTGAGTTTTGGTTAGGCGAAATAACATTCTTAGGTCACATCGTGTCCGCCGAGGGAATCAAAGTAGACCCCTCGAAGATCGATACAGTTCAAGAATGGGAATCACCAAAGAACTCGAATGAAATTCAGAGTTTCTTAGGACTTACCGGCTACTATCGAAGATTTATCGAAGGATTTTCAACGATAGCCCGACCCATGACCCAACTGTTGAGAAAGGGAATCAAGTACACTTGGACCGCCGAGTGTGAGGCTAGTTTCCAGAGATTGAAGGAGTTGTCGACAACAAAGACTCATCGATAGCACTGTAGCGGATAAGGAGTACACAATCTACACGGATGCTTCAAAGAATGGACTAGGATGTGTCCTGATGCAAGAAGGCAAATTTATTGCTTATGCTTCAAGGCAATTACGCCTACATGAATTGAACTATCCTACGTACGACCTGGAATTAGCGGTATGTCGTACATGCCTTAAAGATTTGGAGACACCACCTCTATGGGGTTAGATGTGAGATCTATCTCGACCATAAAAGCCTCAAGTATTTCTTAGAGCGTAAAGATCTTAATACGAGGCAACGTAGATGGTTAGAACTAGTGAAAGATTACGAATCGTGGTATCAATTACCACCCAAGCAAGGCTAATGTTGTAGCCGATGCTTTGAGTCGAAAATTCTACCCTAGTTTGGGATGTCTCCTCACCATGAGGAGATACTTATAAAGGAATTTCGGAGGATGAACATCAAGTCATAGACCCGTCTCTCGACAATAGAGGGTCAGATTGCAACGTTGATTGCAACACGGACTTAAGAGTCCGAATCTTTGAAGCTCAGAGGAAGAGCAAGAAGCTAGAGGAAATACGAGCTAAGATCAAGGACAACAACCACAAGAATTTCAAAGAAGCAACAAATAACGTTTTTGTTGTATGACGGGAGGGTGTGTGTCCCAGAAGACGAAGGGCATAGGAGCAAGATCTTGAAGGAAGCCCATGAGACTTCTTACACCGCACACCCCGGAAGCACCAAAATGTACCAAGATCTCAAAGAGAAATTTTGGTGGGATGGAATGAAGCGAGACGTAGCTTCATTCGTAGAACATTGTTTGATGTGCCAACAAGTGAAAGCACTCCACCAATGACCGTATGGAACCTTACAACCGCTAAACATACCGGAATGGAAATGGGATGATATAGCCATGGATTTTGTTACCGGGCTACCCAAATCACAAAGAGGAAATACCGCTATTTGGGTCATCATCGATCGTTTGACCAAGAGCGCACATTTTCTACCCATTCCGATAACACATGGATCAGACAGACTAGCACAGTTGTACATTAGAGAAGTCATATGTCTACATGGAGTTCCAAAGACTATCACGTCTGATAGAGATTCGAAATTTACATCCAGATTCTGAATGAGTTTATAAAAGGAATTGGGGACTCGACTACATTTCAATACCGCATTCCACCCACAGACGGACGGACAATCCGAGAGGACCATTCAAACGCTTGAAGACATGTTGAGAACCGTTGTCCTCGATAGAGGAGAAAGTTGGGAACAAGTGTTACCACTTGTGGAATTCGCCACAAACAAACTACCAAGCAACTATTGGAATGGCCCCGTACGAAGCTCTTTATGGAAAGAAATGTCGATCACCACTCTACTGGGATGAAGTGGGAGAAATGAGAGTATTAGGACCTAACTCTGTGGACGAAATGATCGAGATTTTGAGACAGATCCGCCAACGGATCAAGGAGGCCCAAGACCGACAGAAGTCGTACGCCGACAAACGTCGCACAGAGCTGCATTTTGAAGTGGGAGACAAAGTCTTCCTGAAGATTTCTCCGTCAAAAGGAATCGTGAGATTTGGAATAAAAGGAAAGCTACGACCACGCTTCATAAGATTCTATGAAATTTTGGAAATGATAGGACCAACGCTTACAGACTTCAGATTGTCGCCAAGTTTTGAAAACGCACAATGTGTT
The DNA here is from genome assembly GCA_036937905.1 of Salvia rosmarinus. NCBI lineage: Eukaryota > Viridiplantae > Streptophyta > Magnoliopsida > Lamiales > Lamiaceae > Salvia > Salvia rosmarinus. The sequence continues at coordinate 56,630,574 of CM072821.1, read as the reverse complement.
CCACGTTTCACAACTAAGGAAGTACATACATGACCCCAGCCATGTGATACCACCGATAGATATTTTCCCGATGACAATATGAGTTACGTAGAACCGCTACGAAATCTTAGATCGACGTATCCAAAAGCTAAGGAACAAAGAGATACCGTTAGTGAAAGTTCTATGGCGACACCATGGACAAGAAGAAGTAACACGGAGCTGGAATCAGTTATGAAGAAATACCGGATCTTTCCCAAGGTTAGCAAATTTCGGACTAAATTTATTTTAAGTGATGGTATGTAATAACCCGAAAAATTTAAAACTTTTATTTGTGATGTTTAAATCACTTATTTTGGTGCTTAGACCTTTATTATGTTTAAGGTAACCAACGAAACAATTAGAATCGATTCGAGATCGAAAACTAGAGAAATAAAAACTAGTGACTAGTCCTCTAGGATTAGGGTTTTCTGAATAGTCTGAACATAGAATGAAAGATCGAGAATGAATCTTAACAAAAGGATTTTATTTCTAGAATCCTCTCACGAAAACATGTGAGAAGCCAAAGAATGAGAATTTTCGGGCATATTTGTCCGGTCAGTCTTAAAAGCACTATTCACAAGCCGGAACAATTTCCAGTCCGTGCTAATCATGATAATTTGTGATAACAATAAAAATCATGAAGGAATATATTATTATGAATTTAGAAATTATAAGAATCAATTTCTGAAAGAATTTCCTGAAGAACTTAACCGAACGCCGAGAAAATATACCAGAAAAACCCTAAATTGATCTGAACGACCCGAAACTCGAACTAAGGGTTTAAATCAATAACATGTGATTTATAAGACTCAAATAAATTATGAAAGCTCAAGAATTCAATAGAATTTTGAATTAGCATAATTTAATCGCCGAACGCTGTTTTTCCGCGATAACTCGGAATTGACTTATCGGACGTAGATTCGAACTTCATAAAATTTTTATAAACATTTAAATAAGTCTTTAAAGGCTATTTAAGAAAATAAAACCTTAATGTTCCTAGAAATCAATCGAAAGCGTTAAAACTTAAAAGTCAAGATACCATGCGAAAAACGGTAATTTGACCATTCCTTCTCCCAACTACAACCAAGACCACCCCAAATGGGTAATGACAGCCCTTTAGGCTGCCAATACAGTAGCAAAGTCGTCCATTACAGCCTCTCATTCTTGGAACCAAATTTCTATCTTTTTCAAAAATTCTCTCTTGTTCTTCACACTTTTTAGTCTTTAATCCTCCATTTCAAACATTTCCAACCCTCAAATAATTATTCTAAGACCATAAAAAGGTAGTACTCATCATTCTCTCCATTTTTAATGGAGTAGAATTTTTTTTAGATTTTTCTTGAATTATTTCATGAAAAACACTAGTTTTGCTCCTCATTTTTTCGTGACTTTTGAGCAATCAAATGCTCTCAAGTCATGAATTAAAAATGCTTAGAATGCTTTTCTAAGGCTTTAGTTAAAATTTGAAATTTTTTGGAGCATGTTTGATATTTTTTGATTTATGCTTTATTTCTTTTTATATGTGATAAAACATGCTTTTGTGAATATTATTTGATATTGTTACTTTTTGATGTATTAGAAGCATGTATAATAAATATGGTAATTTTTAGAATATTTTTGGAATTTTCTTGTATTTTGTTTGATTTTATTTGTTGAGAAATAGTTCAGATATAATGTTTAATATATGATATGAACATCATATATTAATCTTGAAATTTTTGAAACACTACTCCTATTTTTAAAAAATGGGCAGAATTTATTTAAGTATTTTTAAGCCATTATTTGATTTTATTTGTTGAAAAATAGTTGAGATATAGTGTTTAATATATGATATGAACATCATATATTAATCTTGAAATTTCCGAGACACTACTCCTATTTTTATGAAAAGGCCGAAACTTTTTATATATATATATATATATATATATTTTAGGATTTATTTGATTTTTAGTTGTTGAGAATAATATGATATGTGATATTATATATATTGGTTGATGTTTAATGTTAATATTACATGTTTATTGCATATTATAAACATATGGTGAAGTGAATGAAATTTATTGAATATATATATATATATATATATATATATATATATGGTGATTACCGAAAATCATTCTATGGTGAAAAGCATAGGTTTAAATTTTAATGTATGGTATGAGATGATATTTCATGTTTAGTATATGATATAAGCATGATATGATTTTTGTGAAAATTATTGAACACCAATGTTCAATAAATTATAAATACCGAAAATAAAATGCTTGTTTGCCCATGATTTAAAATTTTATTTGATGGTATTGAGTTGGAAATTAAACTCTGTAGTATGAGAGGAGTATAACATGATTTTATTGGATACATATGCTAATTGTTGCTAATTATCGAAAACGTAACAAATTGGCTAAGTATGGGTTTAATTCAATGTTAAATGGTACTTTGATAGTTAAGCTATAAGCTTGGAATGAATGGTTGTGATTGTGATGAATGAATGGAACACTTATACACACATACACAATAGCTTTGCATTATGTTAGAAATTATGGTTTTCTAATGCTTTAGTATAGTTTATGTTGTGTATGGTGTTGTATGGTTTATGTTTATGTTAAAATCGACAAATAAAACCCCAAACGTAAACAACATAATACTTTATGTACGAGAATCCAAAAGAAATCGACCAATTTCGATAACTTAAGAAGGAGTTAACGAGAATCGAAGTTAGACATAAATTAGGGTTTGCTATTATTAAAAGGATACTCAAACGTGAGTTCCTAAGTTAGAAAAACCCAAAAGCCGAGCTACAACGTTGATACTCAATAACGACAACCCAATACGACGTTAGATTGAACGATTATACAACTTATACAATTCCCGACGAGTTAAGAGAAACAAACAACGTCGTAAAGTATAAACAAAGATCCGAACATAAGATGTCTATCCTTATGTCCCAAAGGTCGAGTTAATATCCCCGAAGAATTTCATCTATTCCTAAGTACTTACTTACTTACAGATAGCATGTGCTCACTTGAATCATAAGTCAAGACTCATCTTTTATTTGCCGTGCTAATATGACAAGTCATCAAGCATAACTTAATAGGACGTAACTACAATTGTTAAGTCTAGTTAGTGGCTTGAGAATATCCTAATTTACCAATCATAATTTGATTACCCACAATCTATAACGTAATAACGTTTAGAATAACACTAAGGTTATGAGTCTAGGATAGACTCGGAGTATGTGAATCATAAGTTGAAGTTCACCTATGAACAATGAAGTAATATGGTTTGGGAATTGGGAATGTAAGATAATAGAAATTATCTTAAAACAATCACATGAAATCATAAAGAAACCCTAACTGGGAACCTTAAGTCGTAATTTATAAATGACCTTCGATCGATAGAAAGAATCTAAGAACGAATATTTTCTTATGAAGGGTTTGAGCGTACGTAGTCGGCAAGGAAGGAAAATCACACATGCTCGTTTAGAACCACTAGCTTTGGATTAGCATGTGGGCTCTCTTGAAACAAAAATGATATGTATATCTATCTCAAAGCATGATTTACAAAAGCTTTATAAAATATTATTACATAAAATATTATTGACTGCCAAATGTTTATGTTTTGTTGTTATCCTATCTGAGATTGGTATATCCAATGTGGTATGTGAATGTGTTGGTCCACCAACATTAAAAAAGGGTAACGATCGGATCCGACTTAGTTAAGGACTAGCTCGGATTGTGTACACATGTGACTGTGTGTTAAGGTTAGCTACCTCGACCGGTCACGGCGACTATGTGTAGGTGGCCACCTCCATAGTGCGCGAATGAATGAATGAATGATCAGATATGGAAACAACATGAATGAAATAGTCAGGCCTGACGCTTTTGAGAAATGATAAAATGTTTGATATGCATGAGTCTTTCAACTAAAATCCTCATGTGCTATTGTGGGCAGCTCAATAACTTTGATAAAGAAAATATTTTCGGCAATGAGTCCACCGAGTACTTTTGTACTTAGCCCTGCATCTCGTTTTTGATGTGCAGGTTGAACAAGGATCGATGATGGGTGCGAGGTGGTGCAAAGTAGCAATTATTTTGTTGCTTATTAGAAAGGATTTCTAGAACCTTGGGCATGCATCGTCATATGCATGTCCACACGTTTATTGCTGCCTAACTCGATATTATTTTGATGTTTTGATTATAATCGCTTTCATACCGTACAACTTGAGGTCGCACTGCCTCGAATTGTGCCCCGATTGGGTTATATTTCAACCTTGAACCTTTCGACGAGTCCTTCCGTGACTGAGTTGGTATGAATAGCTTATCCTTTTTAGTCTATGCATTATCGAGTAGTTAAATGGTTAATTGCATCGATTAGTTATATTTATATATGATGCTTTCTTATACCGCTGACGATCCGTATGATCCGTACTTCCTTGGGAAGTCAGGTCGTCACAGATCAACATCTACATCCACGGACTGATTACTCAGTTAATCCACTGACTAGGATTTGGTCATGTTTATGAGTACAATGTGAACCTAGATACAAACTTTAACATTTATGTGTCCTACCGAACTGGACTTTCCTCCTACGCTTACTGGTGCTAGGAAACCTCTGATGCATACAGATGCAGTCGACCTAACCTCTTGCTTACATGTGTAAAATAACCAAACTTTCAGCAACTAACACTTTGTCGCCTACTTGTCCAAACTTCTACTTAAATTGGGGGGGTTTTGAATAAGGGATTTTCTACCTAAAAGTTGAGTTGACACAAGCAATAAACTCAATGAATTCTAGGCTTGAGATATACAAGGTAGTATCCTAGAACTTAAGGGAATGTATACTGAAACTTTGTGCTGATAGATATATTTGAGCTCTCTGAAGATTTACTCATAACACTGTAAACTCTCTTTCTCGAAATCGCTGGGTAAATGATATTGGGATATGAGCTTTGAGAATGTTTGAATGCCCAATGTTTTGGTAACATTCAAAGGTTGGATTCTACACGTATTTATAGAGGGGGTGATGAATAGTTTTGTTGAGGGAGCACCAATCACATCCATTTTATTTGTCGTTTGAATCCTTCCAGTTTGAATCCTCGTACGTCGCTGTCAGGGTCCACATCATCGTACATTGTAGCTCTGAGAATCTGAAAATGTAATCTGACATGTTAGGATCTTCTGTTGATACGTTACGATACATGGCGAGTCAAACACTCAAGGCTTAAATAACTCAGTGTTTCTTCAGATAGTTGACTTCGTGTTTTATCAGTAAATTGGCTTCAGGTTGGGCCAGTTGAGTCTGTTCCGTTTTTTAGCATCTGGTTGGGCTCCGTCTCTTATTTGTTTAGGAACTCGAGTTAGTATGACGCTTCAGCTTTGATGTAGACATATGTAGCATTAGCCTTTTTATCATCCAACTTTGACTATTCATCAGCAGCTTTGACTTGGTACAACCAACTTTGACTTGCATCAGTCAGCTTCGATTTTGATCAGTCAGCTTTGACTTGCATCAGCTGTGGGTATGACACTTAGTCATATTTTCGACATCTTTGTTATTAGTAGCGTCGAGTCTCCAATCTTGATATTCGTTTTCGGTCCGACGTCCGCCTTCGCCTTCGACTTCACTCTTCAGTAGCATTGTTCATCAGTATCGTAGTACATCAGTCTTCAGTCCGCTTGACTTCAATCTTCAGTACGCGATCTTCGCCGCTTTTCTTCTTGATTCGTTGGTACTGATACCCTTATCAATACGACCGGCTTTAAGATCGTTTGAACTCCATCGGTCTTGGACCTGTCCAATACTGGTAGCTCTTCTGCTAAAATATGTAACCAAAAATGTTATCTTCTCAACATATGAGCAGCACTATGTTACATCAACAGGGCAATCATCAGTAGGTTTTGGGATCTAATCAAAACACAGTTAGGACAAAGAATTTTCCCAACATAGACATTTTAATTTATTAACTAAATTTGTAGATATTTTTTAAAAGCTCGTCAAAGGTAAGGACACAAACTATAATTATCTCTATTACATTTAAGGAAGCACACAATTTCTCTCTCTCAATTGAAAATAAACAACTAGCTTTCCACAATAATCAAGATCAAGATCAATTTGTGAAATCAAATTAGAGATAAGTAGATGAATGACAGTTTAGTTATGTGTGTTGAGAATGTGCTTTTTTTAAACAATTGTAACAAACAGATCTTGCTACGAGTTCAATCAGTGGCTACACCATCAAGACCAATATGCGAAACCTAATGAGATATGAGTATATGAATGACATTAGGTGGTTTTCTCAACAATAATCTATTGCCACCACTTTCTTAAACAAACACAACCCTAACTTCTACAAGTTTTAAATTTTTAGATTAGTTTTAGAGGGTGTTTGGATAAGCTTATTTTAAAAGAACTTATAAGCTCTAAGAGCTTGTAAGATGTTTCAAGAGCTTATAAGACATAATGTTTGAAGAGTTTATAAGTTGTCAAAGTGTTTGGGTAATTTACCTTATAAGCTAGAGAAAAAATCTTGAGTTAGAGAGAGAAAATCATAGTTAGAGAGAGAAAATTGTCGAGATGTGAAGTCGATAGTATATATATAGATTATAACGAATCATAGTAAGATTATTTTGATAAATTCACTGTTACTTGCAAGCTTATGAAAAAATAAGTTGGGGTTGAGCTACTTATTTTTAAGGGAGCTTATAAGTTGTTGGAGCTTATTTTCACAGCTTATAAACTGTATAGGAGCTTATTTTGCCAAACACTTTGCATGAGCTTATAAGCTCCTAAACAACTTATAACCTGTTTTGAAGAGCTTATAAGCTTAGCCAAATACCCTCTTAAAGTACTGACATGTTTTATTAATACATTTCTTATCGCTCTTATTAATATATCATTTCTTAATATATTTATTTGATAATATATAAATTTATGTTAAAAATGGAGCCCTCTCCAAACTATAATTTTGTGTTTGCCCCTGGATACTCCATCATATAGACGTTCGCCTCACAATAGTCTATTGTGCTTGCGTCGTATAGTTTTGACGATTCTGTCATCTTAATACTATTTTTCCATGTTCAAATGATTATTTCAAGCACATTAATAAATGCTTAATTATATTTCATGAAATGATTTGTAGTCTGAGTTGAAAAAATTATCTTATCGTTAAAATATTCAGGAAAAAATTGTGAACTTATAAAAAATGTATAATATTCGGGGACAAACTTTTCAATATCAGAAATAAGCTGGATGGTTGGAAACCTATGTGAGCATTAAGTCGTATTTTGTGAAGTCATGTAAAGATGGTTATTTATATTTTATGGCTCAACTTGCAAAATGGCCCAATCTGTAAAAGAAAATATATAAAAATAAATAAACTATCTATTAAAATAATTATAACACAAATACTACCTTAGGGTCGACCCTATCTAAGGTCGGGTCATTTTGCGTGTCGACCCCATCCAAATCTTTACGATCGCGTCCGATCCATAAACATGTCATTGTATTACTTTTTCTGACATTTGGGTATCACTTGTTCTGATATTTGGGGAAGGGGTGGTGAAGATTGAACCTAGGCCTCTTTGTTAATATAAAGGATCTTCATTATTTAGATGTTCTCAAAGGAGCAACTTAAAATTCTTTTGAAAGTATAGTCATAGTATCTGACGGCATATGTGAGCTGATTTTATGTCGAAGTAGTCAAAATCAAAATATTTCTCATCAACTATTTATGTTGTGGACTATATATTGTATATATTCAAAAATGTTGTCTTGTTTTTGTACAACAAGGAATCGCACTCAACTAGTTCTAATTTTTGTGGTGGAATGTTGGTTGGGATATCTTGAAGTTTTGGATCGAATATCTTGAGGTATTATTGTTGTGTATGTCATTAAGGAACTTTTAACATCAAAACTGACATTGGGGGAGTAATTAACTTTGTTTATCACCTTGCTTCCAAATCTTTTAGCTATTAATTTTGTTTAATAACTAACATCTATCTATAGATGTAGTTGTGATTACGAAGTTATGAGTTTTTTAAAGGGCTAATTGCAAATTAATGCATGGATTTTCACCATTTTGCAATTTTAGCATAATCTTTGAAACGTTGCAATAATGTCATAGCCTTTCGATTTATTTCAACACCTCCAAATTTTTTCAGCCACTGAAAAATTGACGTGGCACATCTAATCGGAGTTGTTGTTGCCAAATTGTGATTGCACAACTTTCATATCTTCAATTTGGTCATGATTATGCTCGATTTATCAATTTTTCAATAACAAAACAAATCGGCGTGCTAATTTCGTAACAAATTAAAAGATGGCAACATAATTATAATATTTCAAATCGTGTTAAAATAGCAAAATAGATTAAAGTCCGTGTATTAGTTGACAATTAACTATTTGTAAACAAAACAATTTTCAAATGTAATATTTAAAATATAAAATGTGATATTACGAAGAAGTGAAAATGAATATACTTATTTTCGTAATATAAATACAAAAAATACTCATTAAAACCAAAATACATATAATAAAAATGTCCAATCTTATGTTTTTGCCCTCCATTTCCTTTTCTTCTCCAAAATGCAGAGAATCATATATTCCACTATTGAGATATAAGTTCTATGAGTCAATATTTGTTAAATCTTAAACTCCTAAAAAGATGGTGAACCAAGGTCTTGTATAGATATGGTCACATTAGACAAGTTCAGTTGTTAAGGAGATATAAAAATTAGACAATCTGTAATAGTATTCAATTCAAAGGAAACCTTACTAAATAAAATAACATAAGAAGCCTAAAGGCAACTTGATACGATCCTCGCTGGTACGAAGGATCTATCAGCATGCGAACGGAAGAACGAACAAGATGGAATATCCCAAACCTCTCGAATCTAACCCTCAAGTGATATAGGTCAAGATTTCGCCTATACCCCAACTAGATAGTTGACGCAGCAACTCGGGGACGATGAATGACACACAAACGAGGGATGAATGTCTCGTCGATACGTCGATAATTGAATTTCTTGGTAAATGCAAGAAAATTCAAGAGCTAATGAAGAGAGAATAAAACTCATATATATTCGTAAATCAAAAGTCAATATTTTCAGATGCTTACAAGCCTTTATATAGGCTGAAAAATGAAGTCTAATCCTTATCAAAGAAGGACTCATAATCAAAGTAGAGCTCTAATTTACAAAAGAAATTTTAATAGACTATGACTCTAGATAATCAATCCTAAAAATACTGCAAAAATCTTGATACAAAAACGTGGCCCATATGCCACATAATAATTAAATTCACAAAACTTGGGCTGCATCATTCCCCTTCTCTTGAAAAGGATTTGTCCTCAAATCCAAGTCGTCACCTATATCAAACGGACTCACCCACTTCAATTCACTAGCCCTCGCAAGAAAAGACTTTTGGGCGACTCCCTTCTCCTTACTTCCATCCCTTTGCCCAACCGACTTCACCAGCTCCGACTCTTTTTGCAACATCACTCACGGTATGGATAATGTATAATTATGATATGGATGAAGATAGGGATAATGTATAATCACGATATGGATAATGTATAAAGATATGGATAATGTATAATCACGAATACATAGCCGTAAATGTATTAACTAAAATGAACGATTTAACATATAGGATGGATACTCCAATACCTTTGAAGTCTACCCTCAAAGAACCGCAGGCAATACTTGATCCCTACAACCCAAAGAGAAACTCGCCTCAACAACACGGGAGCGATGAATGGATGGACGACGAACGAATGGATGGACGAACGGATGGCTCTGATACCAAATGATACGATCCTCGCTGGTACGAAGGATCTATCAAGACGCGAACGGAAGAACGAACAAGATGGAATATCCCAAAACCTCTCGAATCTAACCTCAAGTGATATATGTCAAGATTTCGCTTATACCCCAACTAGATAGTTGACGCAAGAACTCGGGGACGATGAACGACACACAAACGAGGGATGATTGTCTCGTTGATACGTCGATAAATGAATTACTTGACAAATCTCAAGAAATTCGAAGAGCTAATGAAGAGAGAATAAAACTCACATATATTCGTAAATCAAAAGCTCAATATTTTCGTATGCTTACAAGCCTTTATATAGGCTGAAAAATGAACTCTAATCCTTATCAAAGAATGAGTCCTAATTAAACTAGGAAACTAACTTATAGAAGAGATCTAAATAACTAGGAAACTATTTAATCTAACAACTAAATGGGCTGCGAAAATAATTAAAAAAAAACGTGAACCTCGGACTCCATCACAACTTGACAAAGAAGTGAAGAGCGAAGAAATAGGACTTCCTTAGAGATGATTAAATCAATGATGAGTTATGCAATCTCGCTTGTTTCGTTCTGGGGGTATGCCTTAGAAACAAAGGCATATTTGTTCAGTCTAGTACCGTCCAAGTCAGTCGACAAGACCCATTTCGAGCTATTATTTGGGTGTAAGCCTAGTTTAATCCATATAAGGATTTGGGGCAGTCTAGCACATATATTGAACAAGAAGGTTGATAAGTTGGAGGCTAGATCTGACGCAAGACTGTTTGTAGGATATCCTAGAGGAATTATGGCTAGTAAACTTATGGCTTATGGCTTAATAGCAAAAATTAGACAATTTGTACTAGTATTCAATTCAAAGGAAACCTGACTAGATGAAATAACATAAGAAGCCTAAAGGCAACTTGACAAAGAAGTGAAGATATTCCAGTAAAATTTCTTGATTCTTCTAAGTGGTCAAGTCAGGAGCATAAGTGAAGAGTCCATCCTTATATGTAGAGGTGGCAAAGTAGCGGGCCGGACCGGCCCGACCTCGGGCTCGTCGGGCTTTTAAATTTTTCGGGCCGAGCTCGAAATTTTTTGGGCCTAAAAATATAAAGCCCAAACCAACCCCGGGCGGGCTTTTTTTAGATAATTTTTTAATTTTTTTAATATATAAAATTAATATTTTAAATTAAAAAAAATAATTATTTAATTAAGATCTCATAACTCCTTAACTTAAATAAAGAATCAGTGATGAGAATATTTTGAGCTTACTTATTCTTATGATAATACTTCTTGTATATCTTGACCTATTTATGTATTCATGCGATGATATTGTAATGACATATGATTTTAATTCTTTAATTTAAGGAGAAAAAATTAGTAATTACAAATCAAAGTTAAATGATATTATTAAACGTCAATCCGACTTATACTCATAAAATAATAGAATGAAATAAATTAATTATATGTATATATTTAAGATCAATGATTCAAAATAGATTTTACATACTATAAGATCATTAATCATCAATGTATTTATTTTGGAGATCATTTTCTTAGGAATTATTTTGAATGATTTATGAGGTTATTATTTTTTCGATTTTATTTTATCGACCAAGATGTGAATTAGTAAGAAAATTGTTACTATAAAAATAAATAGTTATATAAAATATAATTAATATTATTAAAAAAATATAGATATGTATACTAAATAATATTATAAATATATATATTTAATTAAAATCGGGCAGACTTTTTTAGCCCAAACCCCGGCTTTGGCCAAAGTCCCAGTGGTCCTGGGTTTTTTCATGGCTTTTAGCCTGATTTTTTCGGGACTTTAATTTTGAAGTCCAAACTGCCCAAACCGGGCACCGGGCGGGCTTTTCGGTCGGGCTCATTTTGCCTACTCTACTTATATGATTAAGACTAAGGGGTGTTTGGTGAGCTTATAAGACAATCAACGAGTTTGACAAATTAAGTTGTTAGAGAGCTTATAAGTTTTCAAAATAAGCTCTATTAAAAAAAAGCTCCAAAACCCAACTTATTTTTTAATGATCTTATAAGTTATAATAAAACTACAAAAATAACCTTAATATATATTTCTTATTTCCATGATTACCCTTGTTATTCAAAAACTTTATCATCTTATAAGCTCTTAATACATAATATCTTATAAATTTTAAAACAACTTATAAATTGTTGGAGCTTATAAGCTTTATAAAATAAGCTTAGCCAAACACCTCTAAGTCTATGTTAACCTAAAGGTGTTGAAATCAACGTGAATATATATATTTAGTATATATGTGGTCAAGTTTTCAGGAAGCTACTTTGACCAAGATTTTGAGTGACGAACGCTTAATTTTGTGAAATTAAACAGCATAGGATCGATCTACGCTTTGAGTAGATGATCGTGGTGTATTCACATTCTCAAACCGATTTCGGTGAGTGAGAAATAGTGGATCAAAGTTGGTCACTTAAACATGGAGTTATGTGATTAAGGGGATAAGTATGGATTAATTAATTCTTATCCCACATTGATTAATGTACCTTCATTAATTGTCTATATAAGTGGTTCATTCAACACTTAGTATAATTATGTGCACAAGTGATGGGCTAGAAAGCCTGCCAAGACTGTGTGCTGCCGCCGCCGCCCGCCCGCCCGACACGCGCGCCCGCCTCGGCCCGGCCCGCCCGTTTCGGTTCCGTGGTCCGTGGATCGTGGATCTTGGCAATTGGTCTTTGGGTGGTCTTTGGGCGTTCTTTGGGCTGGTTCCGTGGCCCATTGTCCCTATATTTTGGATCAATGTTTGATCGAACCCAAAGATGGAGCTGGTCCGAGGCCCAACTCGTGTGCCCAGTTGGGCTCGCTGCGTGCGATGTGGTTGGTCCGAGGCCCAACTCGTAGCCCAATCCGTTGGGCTGCTGCAGGCACTCAAGAGACGCCCGGATACGCCCAACGAACCCGACGCACGCGTTGTCCGTATTCGTCAGAATCGTCTTAACGTTCGACATGATGGCTTTACGGAAACGTGGGCACGTTGCCTCCCGAAACCGCACAGAACCCTCTCGCACTCAATGGGGACATAACTCCGTAACACCCGACATCAATGCGGTGTTGACTCAAAGATGCTCCCATGAGGGGACGACGCCTATAAATAGGACATGTCTCGTAGGGAAATCTGATTTTAACCCTCTCTCGAGGATCTATCTTGGATGTTTAATTCACCATACGTTGATTATATGCCTAGCATGTGCCTAAATAATTAATTGCAACACGTAGGTGTTTTCTCGTGTTTACCTGTGAATCTGTCGGGGTAGAACGGATCAAGACTCGTGCTTTGATCTTCTGGACTGTATCCCGGTTGCCTAATCTCCAATGTCGAGTGAGGACAATCAATGGAGAATGCTATAGAAAATCGCCTCTTTCTTTTCTCTCAAATTTTCGAAAATTCTCACCTAATGAATAAGGTAATTCTCAAAAATAATGATTGAGGATTAACCTTGATTTTCTCTCTCACCTTATATTTATAATGCACTCTCAAACCCCATCTAGATAGGATTTATGCATATCTAATAAATATAATCTTATCCTTTAGGATAGAGAGGATCAAGCTGAGTCCCAGTAGGACTCTAGAGATAGAGAGGGGCGAATTCTACCTTAGCAACAGGCCTGGATGGGCCGGCCAGGATCAAATGCAAGGAATAAAGATGGGCCTCAAATAAATTAATTATCTTATGTTCAATTTTAACATAAATTAATTCATAAACATTTATTCATGCCACTAGAGAATAAATACCGACTTACCCCTTTATTACGAAGTTGAGTCGGGCTTGCACTTAGACTTTACTAATCCCCGTATTTAAGATATCAGACGTCCATTAATTATTTACGCTGCTCGATCGCTTAAAATAATTAATATCTTTAATTCCTTAAGTAGTACCACTCAACCTTATTATTGTACTTGAAATAACTCAACCTATGTGGTTTAGTACAATAAACCTTTGAGCTCCTTAAGGGACGCCATCATCCTAAACGGATACGGTGACTCGACACGGGTAACTAGCATGACATACAAGATCGCCACCACCCAAGATGCAGAGAATCTTGGGTTATCTCATGTAACCTCACCCATAGCAAGTCAAAGTGATGGTCAAGAACTCATACTCACCTAATACCTTATCGAGGTTTAGATCAACGTAAGTCTCCGAGATCTAGGTTCTTCATAACGGTCAGATAGAAGAACTCATCTCATTGTGATCCATCAATACGTCAGAGACGTACCAGTATAGATAAGCAACCAAGTCAAGTCACTTCTTATCTATACCGCAGCCTATACCGACAACTCGTCCTCAAGTTGTCTCAGCTGTGATACTATTTATATCTCATTAAGCTTGACCAATCATACAGACTTCTGTGATCTTCTACACATTGTATGATCTAACTTATATATGAGATAAGGGGACATAGATATATATGCAATCAAGTAAACAATTCAGATAAGAGATTGTAATAGTGGTAACAGGAAATATTGTATACAAGCTCAACCAAACTGCTTACAGTATACAAATCCAACAGTCTCCCAAAGATTAGTCACCCATCGCACATCCGCATTCCAAGATTCCAAACTCTCGCATACTTAGCTCGTGTCCAAGCTTTGTCCTCGCCTCCGTCCAGTTCGGAGCTCGCTGGTCCGGTGTCGCCACCTTCGAGACGTTGTCGCTTTATCTTTGGAGACGATACACCGTAACCGAGAGCACTATCTGGGCGATCTCGTCTCATGGAAAGAGGACTCCTCGACTCGGCATTAGAATACGGTTATCTGTAATTTTTATTCTGTTTCAAATTCATTGTTAGTTTTGATCTCCTACTTTTCTGTTTTTGAGTTGTATACGCCCGGCAAGTTCTGTACTATTTGTACATTTTTTCCAACAATCGCAAGACGAGATACGACTTGCCAAGGAGTTCAGACTATTAATTAACTTAAAACGTTCGAAACCTAAACCTTTGCTTGGAGATGTCGACTGCACCTGCCACCGACTCTGCTTCCACCGTCACCGCCGCCGCCGCTGCTGCCACCGCCTCCGCCGCCGCTGCCTCTACTGCTGCTGCCACTCGCACAATGGCTACGGCCATGTTTGGTTTGATGCCTTCAGGTCAACCATCGACCCTTTGGGTCGATCGTTGGTTCCACGCTTAGTGGTTCAACAATTGGTTCCACTTTAGTGGTTCCAGTGGTCGATCGCTGGATCCATGGGATCTAACACCGTGGTTCTCATTCGAGTTCCATGTTTCAAAGACACCCAAGTGGTGCTTTGGTGGATCCGATTTTGATCGATCTCGCGCCTATTCATACCGCAAGGATGATGCCGCCACGAGAAGCCACCAAGTTTGGAGGATCCGACTTCAAGAGATGGCAAGAAAGATGTTATTCTACCACGACGTTGGCTTCGCCAACTTGGTGGAAGATGAGCCCGCCGTTCGGGGTCAAGTGACGGACTTTCACGTCCGAAAGATATGATAATTAGCGACCGGCGACTATCTTTGTAAAAACTTCATACTTGGTTGTTTAGAAGATAGTTTGTATAGTGTATATCTTCGTTGTAACGACATCCAAATGTATGTGAGATGCGCTAAAAAGAAGTACCGTAGTGATGATGCAGGTAATAAGAAGTTCATTGTAGCCAAATATTTGACTACAAGATGGTCGATTCCGACCGATCACGGACTAAGTGCAAGAGTTTCAACTCATTGTACATGAAGTTCAAGCCGAAGGGCACATTGTTTCGGACGGCTTTGTCGTCACATGTTGATTGAGAAGTTACCCCCGGGTGGAGAGACTTCAAGGTCTACCTTAAGCACAAGCGAAAGGATATGACGCTGAAAACTTGATCGTCAAACCGCGCATCGAGTCCGACGTGAAGAAGCAAGATCAAAAAGCGAAAGGCTTGCCGGATGCTGGCTAACCTGTTGGAGAGAGGCGGTCCCTCCAACAAACGTGTTCGTCCTAAGGTCAATGACAAAGGCAAAGGAAATGTGGTTGCCCGTAAGTTTGACGGGGAATGTTACAATTGTGGCAAGCATGGCCACACAAGTAAGGACTGCCGTCAGCCTAAGAAGAAGAAGGCTAAGCAAGTTGCCAATGTTGTCGAGAAGGACTTCGACAAATGGGACAAGGATGACTTGGCTGCTGTGGTGACCAAGAAGTCAACCACGCCGAGAATCAAGGTGGATGGTTCATCGACATCGGCAAGAATCGCGCACGTCGCGCCGAAAAGATACGTTTCCACCTACAAGCTGCTGAGGAGGAAGCTCAACATGGGGAACCAAGTCATCCGAGGTTGTCGGAGTTGGTGATGTGGTGCTCAAGATGTCGTCCGGCATTGAGATCACGTTGAAGGATGTGTGCATGTCCGGACATTCGTAAGAATTTAGTGTCGGGCTCGATTCTAGTTAACAAGGGGTTTAGACTAGTTTTGAGTCGGACAAGTTTGTCTTGACTAAGTTTGGGAAGTTCCTTAGTAGGGGTTATCTCACCGGGTCTTTTCAAATTGAATGTAATGGTATGCGCGTGTACCCAAGATTGTTATGAATGAAAATGCATGTACTTCCTCTTACTTGATCGAGTGCTCGATTTATGGCATTGTAGATTAGGACATGTTAATCTAAATGCAATAAAAGATTAGTAAATTTAGATTTACTAAAGTTAAATGAAGTTGATACACAAACGAAATGTGAGGTTTGTGTGGAAGCCAAATGGCTAAGTTACCGTTTCATACGGTAGAACGAGTACTAAGCCTCTAGAACTTATTCACACCGATGTGTGTGATTTAAAGTTTGTACAAACTAGAGGTGGTAAAAGTACTTCATCACGCTTATTGATGATTTGACAAGATATTGTTATCTTTACCTTCTAAGAAGTAAAGACGAGGCTATTGAAGCTTTTAAAACTTCAAGAACGGCGAGAATCAACTAAGTTGTCGAATTAAGACTGCTCAAGTGATAGAGGGAGAATATGTAGTTCCGCTTGAGGCATTATGCAACGAAAGTGGTATAATACATCAAACGACGCTCCTTATTCACCTCGCCTAATGGCGTTCTTGAACGTAAAATCGAACACTTAAGGAGATGATGAATGCGTTGTTGATTAGTTCAGGTTGCCCTGAACTCATGGGGAAGTCGTTTTGACAAACCAACTACACACCGAACAAAATTCCACCAAGAGTAAGGATGTCACCCCACGAGTTATGGAAAGGAAGAAAGTCATCGCACAAATATCTCAAAGTGTGGGGTGTTTGGCGAAGGTTGAGGTGCCTCTTCCTAAACAAGTTACAATTGGACCTAAAAGCGATCGATTGTATTTTTATTGGGTATGCATTTGAGCAATCGCTTATCGTTTCGATCCACAGTCGAGGTACCGGATATGAGTGTGGGACGACGATGAATCAAGGAATGCTATATTCTTTGAAAGTGTTTATCCTGTAAAGACAATGATAAAGTGAAGCCACCCAGCAATAGAGCCGATGGTGAAGCTTCGAGTTCTAAACCTTGAGGAAGAACCGATATCGCATAAGCGATCGAGGTGCGATCCGAGGGTCGGAACCGAGACGAGGCGAGAGTCGAACGCCAAAGGATTTTGGTCCCGACTATATTGCGCTCATGTTGGACGAAGAACCAACATCGATCAAAGTAGCCTATGCTCGGCCAGACGGGATGCTCTGGCGAGAGGTCGCTCAGTGAGATTGATTCTATTATGCAAAACCACACTTGGGCGCCGTTGATTTGCGAAGGTTGTAAGTCCTTAGGATGCAAATGGATCCTTAAAAGAAAGTACAAGGCGATGGATCAATTGAAAAGTATAAGGCCCGCTTGGTTGTCAAAGGGTTTAAACAAATAGAGGGTACGATTTCTTCGATACCTATTCACCGTGACGAGGATTACGTCTATTCGGTGCTTCTCGCAATTGTCGCTTGCGCAATCTTGAGATTCATCAAATGGACGTTAAGACTGCTTTTGAATGGTGACCTCGAGGATGAGGTATATATAGAGCAACCCAAGGGTTTGTAGTACCGGGTCAAGAGGGCAAGGTATGCAAACTCGTGAAGTCTCTATATGGTTTGAAACAAGCGCCGTTGCAATGGCACTTGAAATTTGGCAATATAATGTTGGCAAATGGTTTCAAGATCAACGAGTGTGACAAATGTGTCTACGTTAAGAACAACGATAATGGTTATGTTATAGTGTGTCCGTATGTAGATGACATGTTGATCACGAGTAGTAATACTCAAGTCATAAATGACACAAAGCGTATGTTAAATAGAAATTTTGACATAAGGACATAGGTTTAGCGATGTGATTCTTGGAATCAAGATTCTAAGAAGATCGACGGAATTATTCGACACAATCTCACCACGCCGAGAAAGTGCTTAAGAAATTCAACGCGTTTGATAGTTTGTTGCTAAGACCCATTGGAGCTCAATGTTCATTCGAGTAAGAACATGGGTGAACCCGTTGGGCAAGAAGACTATGCTAAGGTCATCGGGTGTTTGATGTATCTTACAAATTGCACCCGACCGACATAGCTTGCACCGTGAATAAATTGAGTCGTTACGAGCAATCCAAGCAAAGAGCATTGGAAGTTTCTAGTGAGAGTTTTGAGGTACTGAAGTATACTCAAAATCATGGGCTGCATTTAACGAGATATCCCCGGCACTTGAAGGGAATCGTGATGCCAATTGGATATCCGACACTAAAGATTCACTTTCTACAAGTGGGTACGTGTTCATGATCGTGAGGTCTTTGTTTCTTGGAGATCCACGAAACAGACGTGTATAGCCCGATCCACCATGGAATCGAATTCATAGCTTTGGATAAAGTTGGTGAGGAAGCCGAGTGGTCTGTAATTTTTGGAAGATATTCCATGTTGGTCTAAACCGTACACGGTGATGATTCACTATGATAGCCAAGCCGCTATTGGAAGGGCTTAAAATGGTTTGTATAATGGTAAGTCTCGACATATACGCCTACGACATAATACAAATGAGGAATTTGATCTCGAGTGGGGTTATATCAATTGACTATGTCAAGTCAATAGATAATCTGGCGCATCCGTTAACCAAAGGGTTGAAGCGGGATCAAATGATCAAGTTGCTAGAGGAATGGGATTAAAATCAACATCTTAAGAACAATCATAGTGGTAACCCAACCATGATGACCGGAGATCCCAAGAACTTGGTTCAATGGGAGAAATAAGCTATAGGAGTTCGTGTAAACACTCGAGTTAGTCTGCTCCTAGAAAGCAAACGAGTGTTGAAAAACTTGCCTAGTGGTGAGGTTGAGTCGTTGATTCTTAATGATTTCTAAGATACTCGAGGAGGTTGAGTATGACAAGATACTCTGTTAAGAATCACCTATATAAGTGCGAAGTGGGGCCGCTTCAAACAAAACACTTATGAATCCAAAGTGGATGTACATGGCCAAAATGGAATCAAACGTGAGAACGGATGAGGTTGAGGTGTTAAAGTGTTAATACCATTGTCTCAGTGCACGTTGTGGGGAAATAGTTCAAGGCATCGTGTCCACTAATCCGCCTGTGTACTCGATGGTACTAACTATGGAAGGTTCAAGGCCATAAACCACCTGTCCAAATATTTTAACATCTCTTGAGGACTGAGCTGTGTCTGCATACATGCATATGGCTATTTCCACTCATGTGGGGGATTGTTGAAATCAACGTGAATATATATATTTATTATATATGTGGTCAAAGTGCCAGGAAGCTACTTTTACCAAGATTTTGAGTGACGTAACATTTAATTTTGTGAAATTAAACGGCATAGGATCGATCTACGTTTTGAGTAGATGATCGTGGTGTATTCACATTCTCAAATCCGATTTCCGGTGAGTGAGAAATAGTGGATCAAAGTTGGTCACTTAAACATGGAGTTATGTGATTAAGGGGATAAGTATGGATTAATTAATCCCGATCTCACATTGATTAATATACCTTCATTAATTGTCTATATAAGTGGTTCATTGAACACTTAGTATAATTATGCACAAGTGACGGGTCGAAAGCCCTTGCCGCCGCCGCCGCCGCCGCCCGCCCGGTGCGACGCCCGGCCTTTGCTGCGGCTCGCCGCCCGATCCCGCCCGCCCGCCCGGCCCGCCCGCCCGTCTCGGTTTCGGTTCCGTGGTCCGTGGATCGTGGATCGTAGATCTTGGATCTTCGCAATTGGTATTTGGGCCTGCTCGTGGGCTTGCTTCGTGGGCCTGGTTCCGCGGCCCATCGCCCTATATTTTGGATCAATGTTTGATCGAACCCAAAGATGGAGTTTGTCCGAGGCCCAACTCGTGTAGCCCAATCCGCTGGGCTCTGGCGTGCGATGGAGTTGGTCTTAGGCCTAACTCGTAGCCCAATCCATTGGGCTCGCGTGCACTTCAAGAGACGCCCGATACGCCCAACGAACCCGACGCACGCGTTATCCGTTATTCGTCAGAATCGCCGGTAACGTTCCGACATGATGGCTTTGCGGGAAACGTGGGCACGTTGTCTCCCGAAACCGCCGCAGAACCCTCTCGCACTCAATGGGGACATAACTCGTAACACCCGACATCAATACGGTGTCGACCAAAGATGCTCCCCATGAGGACGACGCCAAGAATAGGACATGTCTCTCCAAAGATTAGTCACCCATCGCACATCTCGCATTCCAAAGATTCCAAACTCTCGCATACTTAGCTCGTGTCCAAGCTTTGTCCTCGCCTCCGTCCGGTTCGTCGGAGCTCGCTGGTCTGCGGGCGCCGCCACCTTCGAGACGTTGTCGCTTTATCTTTGGAGACGATACGCCGTAACCGAGAGCACTATCGGGCGATCTCGCCTTGCGGAAAGAGGACTCCTCGACTCGGCATTAGAATTCGATATTCTGTAATTTTTATTCTGTTTCAAATTCATTGTTAGTTTTGATCTCCTACTTTTCTGTTTTCGAGTTGTATACGCCCGGCAAGTTCTGTATTATTTGTACATTTTTTCCAACAAAAGGAATATGCACAAAACTTTCAGCAAGGACCAATCAGATGTTGCTAACATTATACGACACCAACAGACTACTACAGAGAACGCTGAAAGCAAACATGCAAATGGAATGTATTCAAATACAAAAGAGATTCAAATAAGCATGTTATCTACTAGAAATAGATGTATAGATTTCTATATCTCCAACAAATAGAATAATCACCCACTAATAAATATAGAAGGCCTTGCACCCAAACAAGGTTATGGGAAATTCAAGCGCACAAGCTTTTTAACAACTTGATGCTCTCAGTTCTCGAAAGCATTCAAAACCAAACTTATTTCCCAAGTGCTTTCTAGTTAGACATCATAATTTAAATATCTACTATAATTATTGAGCGTACAACTCAATATCTAAATCTTAGCCAAGTGAACCTAATGTTGGATTTGTATACTGAAAATAGATTGGTTGAGCTCGTATACAATATTTTCAGTTATCACTATTCTGATATCCTATCTGAATTGTTTTCTTGATTGTATATGTTATCTTTTTTCTCATACAAAAGTTATATCATAGAGTGTGTAAAAGATTACAGAAATCTATATGATTGGTTAAGCTGGTTGAGATATAAAATGGATCATAGTTGAGACAACTTGAGGACGAGTTGTCGGTATAAGCTGCAGTACAGATAAAAAGTAACTTGACTTGGTTGCTTGTCTATGTTGGTATATCTTGACATATTGATGGATTACAGTAAGATTAGTTCTTCTATCTGACCATCGGAATAACCTAGATCTCATTGACTTTACGATGTATTATAAATGTCATTTTGTGCAGAAAATATAAAGAGATTGATGTTGAGGAAGTCGAGTGAAAGAAAGAAGAAAACAAATAGAATTTTGGGGCAAATATAAAAGATCTCAAAGGATGAATGATTAAATGGTGGATTTCAAAAATAAATAGATTTGGGCTTTTTATTGGCTTATGAACTCTAGTTGGCGGCAGCATGGATTGTATTAGGATTAGGGATTTCTTTAAGATTATTATTCTTTTCCTTGGCCATAAATTGTGAGGGCGGCGGTTTTGATGGGGGGATTAAGAATTTCTTTAATATTTTTATTTTCCTTAGCCATGATCTCAATTGGCGTCAGGAAGAGGTTGGCGGCGTGCTTACTGGAGTAGAATAGGCTTGAGAAATTAGTTTTATTTTGATGCTGAAAGTTTAACGAAGAATTTAGCTACTAGCATCAATTTCTTTCCTTATTATTTATGGATTATTTATTAGTTATGATTATAATTTCTGCTCATTATTCTATTTTGTCTTATTTCAATAACATTATGAGTAGCTAAATTTATTGATTTGGATAGAATAATAAAACACTAATTCAATATCTGTGATACCAAAATTATTGTTTAATTAATTCAATTGGATTTTGATTTGTTCACTGAGTTGAAAGTTTTAATCTGATTTTCTTAAGTCTGATTACCTTAAGTTAATTCATGTTAATGTCAATTGGTCCTCCAATCCGTAATTATTGGGCTAATTAGTGGCAAGTTATTGTATTGGTAATTGGGAATAAATTAGTAGACGAATCATTACTTACATTCTTGGGTAATTTATTTAAATTAGGTTTCTACAATTCTTAAAGCTATTAGAGTATTAAATCTAGGTTTGATGTTTCCAACTAGGTTATATTTTGATAAAAGAAATAATTAGTTCAACGTCTCTAGTTAATTATCGATAAAGTATGTCGGAACTGAGGTATGTCCGTGCATTCATGATACCCTATAACCGGTTGGTCTATGAAAATTAATATATATTTACATCGATGATAAGAGATAGTAACTAGTGTGGATTATTTGAACCGAATCCATTTTATCTTGATTTATTTCTTATTTCTTTGAGTTCTTTAATTGTTTCATTAGTTAATTCTCATTCTCTCCAATTTAAGGAGTGTTGGCTATACCAAACTCGATCTTTAGGAAATTGAATTCAGTAACCCGTTCTCTGTGGTTCGACCCTGCTTATTGCTATACTAATCTTGATTCTTAGCAAGATTGCATGAATTATTTGGTGGTGAACAGCGTCCATCACTTACCATCACTTGATTTATTATGAGTAAGGGTTACATGTGATAACTCAATATTCTCCACATCTTGAGTGATAGCAGTGTTTATATGTCATGTTGGGTACTTATATCGAGTCACCGTATCCGTTTAGGATGATGACGTCCCCTTAACGAGCTCAAAAATTTTATTGTATTAAACCATGCATGTTGAGTTAGCTCATTAAGCAGACATAGTGCTATAAATAATTAATGTATATGTGATATCTTAAATACAATAATTAGTAAATCTAAGTATAAGTCTGACTCAACTTACCAATGTGAAATGGTATGGATAATAAATTGATAAAGCAATGTATGATCCAATAATAAGCAATGTGAAATTTAAAAGAATCATGTGAAATGGTATGGATAATAAATCAATTAACATTACAAAGATATTGTTCATAAGAAAAAATCTTTAATATGGCAAATCCCATAATTCACGGGTTTTGATAGTTACAATTCTAATGCAATTTACCAATGTCATCATTTAATTTAAACCTTGACTAGAAAAATGAGTGGATACGATCGGTTTCCAATTAAAACATGGGGGATTGTTTTCATTTAATCCCTCATATATATAAATATAAAGAAGGTTTAACGTGAAAATTATTTTTATGGTGATAACGTGAGAATCGAAAAATAATAAATTCATTGTGAAAATTGATAAATCCATTGGAAAAGTTACTGAATTCAAAAAAATAAAATCTTCGCCCATCATGGGATTTGAACTTGAGTGAAAATTCTGAATTTTTGGATTTAGTAACGTTTACAGCAGATGCATGAACTTTCATAGCGAATTCATTTTGTTTGTATCGAATTTTCCTATTCTCACGTTAAAAATGATTCTTTTTTTGCGAATCTGCGAAATATGCATAATAGTGTAAAGTTGTTACACAACAATTTCGTTCTAAAATTGATATCTTATACACCAACTTTAGAATGTTACCATCGTGCATCAACTTCATATGAGTTGTGCATAGTCCACAGATTTGCAATAAAGATGTAGTTCTCACAATAACCAATTCCTATATATATATATATATATAAGTTTTAATAATTAGTTTGTTATGTGTAATTATTTTAATAATAACACTACTTTTCGGTTCTCCATGTAATATTGTGATTAGTGTACTTTTAACAAAGAACTTTATGCTCCTTATATAACACTAAGGAGCTCCTCACTTTGCTTACAAAATCAATGTGGGACAAGACTCTTTTATTTTAACACTAAGAAATTCCAACAATCTCCACCTTATTAAAATAAAAGAATATTTCATTGTCTTCACCGACAATCAAGATTCTTAACCCAAAGAAACATCATCCTCAAAAAAGAGAATAAACCTACTACACCATATGAGTAGAACACTTAAAATCAACCATTCTAAGAATTTTCTTCGGCACATGTCAAAATTTGCTGACAAAAATTATAGTGCAACTTCTAACTTTTGGTCATCCTAGAAGTTCTTCAGCCATCGACATAACTTTCACCACACACTTTGTATCCATGTCAAACCAATGCACATGCGGTCCAACTAACATCATCACATCCTCATTCATGGCAGTTGGACATGCTATAAGGATGTTCATCTCTTCAAAAGAGATCTTCTATCACAATATTAGCTTCATGGTCGGAGCTATTTGTTGGATCCGTTCCACCTTGATCAGCTCCACCTGGACAGTTTCCACCTTGATCATCTTCAGTTTTTCAAAAAATTGACAATGACTATAGAGTGACATCAGAGCTAACTTTATGCTATTTTATAAATTTTAATTTCATGTTAAAATATTAGGACAAATTATAGCTTAAATCCTAAACTATTGGTTTTGTACCAAAAGTATTGCTAATTACAATCAAATATCCAAACTATTAAAAAATTAAAAAAAATGTCCTGAAACTCAATTTTTGACGTTGGAAAATTGACGTGGCTCGCTGATGACAACATTTAAATTTAATAGAGATAAGTAAAAATACATTTATCCTTCCCTCTTTTTCTTTAGTTATTGTATTCTCCTGCTTTCCCTCTTTTATAACACATAGACTCATATTACAGTATTAATATGAATAGAGGCCTAGGGAGGAGCGGGGGACATGATGGTTAGAATCAACCCACTTCTTCCACAGACCAATAGTGTCGCCTCCATCGTTGCCACAACCACCGTGATCCTCATTCACCTGCGACCGCTATCCCACCGAGCAGTTCACCTGCTTATGCCTATCATTTCTCTGCGGACGCCTTACTACCCTAGACAACTCCTCTTCCTACACCCCTTCATCCTCCCGCTTTCCTTCATCTTTCAAAGCGGCGCCGGTGATAAAATCCTTCTTCTCATCCTCTGCAGTGAAACCCAAAAACTTCGCACCTCTGCTGCTGCCTTCAAAATTCTTGAAGCCCTCATCTTCTTTCCCTGAGTTGTGTCGTACCAAGTCATTCTCTACTACCAAGAACGAAGCTTTGGGACAATTCTTTGAGCCCCAGAGGAAATCATGTGATGTTAGAGTGGGAAACGCTCTTTGGTTTACCGTTGACCCAACAATATTCAACACTTGCGTGCTTTTGCCGATGAAGTTTGCGGCTCAAATGAGAAAGATAAATGGAAGGTGGATGAGAAATATGTTGTCATTTTTTTTTTATCGTTTTTAATAAATTTAGTTAAAATTTCTTGTCAGCAATGGTAAGCCATGTTAGTTTTCTGGTATCGTAAATTTACTTTCAGGACATTTTTGGTAGTTTTATTATAGTTTGAGTATTTGATTGCAATTATAGATAGTTCGTGATATTTTGATACACAATCAATAATTTAGGATTTAGTATGCAATTTGCCCAAAATATTACCATAGGATTAAAGTTCATAACTATAATTAAGAATAACTCTATTTTAAAAGAGAAATGGAAAAGAATTTACAAACATCCTATGACTAGAGCCGGTAAAATTAGCCCGACCAAAAGCCCGCCGGGGTACTGTGGTTTGGGCTTCAATTAAAGGTCGGGAAAAACCGAGCATAAAAGCCCCCGAAAAACCCCGGTTCTCGGGCCGCCAAAAGCTCGGGTTTTGGGCTAAAAAAGCCACCTGATTTCTATTAAATATATATATTTATAATATTATTTAATATACATATATATAATTTTAATAATATTAATTATATTTTATATAATTATTTATTTTTATCGTAATAATTTTCTTACTAATTCACATCTTGTGGAGGAAAATAAATTCTAGAGAAAATAATAACATCATAAATAATTCAAAAATAATTCATAAGAGAAATGATCTCCAAAAATCTATTTTGAATGACCTTATAGTATGTAAAATCTATTTTGAATCATTGATCTTAAATATATATTGTATAATTAATTTATTTTCTTCTATTATTTTATACGTATAAGTGGGATTGACGTTTAATAATATCATTTATCTTTGATTTGTAATTACTAATTTTTTCTCCTTAAATTAAAGAATTAAAATTATACTGCATTACAATATCATCGCATGAATACATAAATAAGTCAAGATATACAAGAAGCATAAGAATAAGTAAGCTCAAAATATTCTCATCACTGATTCTTTATTTAAGTTAAGGAGTTATGAGATCTTAATTGAGTAAATAATTTTTTTTAAATTTAAAATATTAATTTTATATACTAAAAAAATAAAAAATTATCCAAAAAAAAACCCGCCCGCCTGAGATTGGTTTGGCTTCATATTTTAGGCTTAAAAATTTCGGACCCGACCGATCCGAAAATTTAAAAGCCCGACGAACCCGAATCGGGCCAACCGGCCACTACTTTGTCAACTCTACCTATGACAGAGGAGATCATACACAGAAAATTCAATGGATCGACCCTTGAGAACCTCTCAAAGTAAATCATTTGAAAAACAAAGTAAATCATTTGAAAAAAATTGCCGTTTGGGAAAAAACTTTTAAGATGAACAGATAGTACTCGTTTCAGAATACGAGAAACAAGAAGCCAAAAAGAACAAAGAATTTAGCAAATATGAAAATAATTAAGAGGAAGTAATCATGACCAATAAGATTTTGAACAAAAAACCAGAAACGCGAGACCACCAACCAGCTTCCATAGATTGATCTATTATCAAAAAATAACTTGATTATTGAGTTCTGCTACATTATTTTTTGTTATATTAACTTGGATCACTTGACTTGTAATAGGGACCTAGCATGTAACATTGTTTTTTTGAAAATTAACTTAATTATTTAATAGTATTATATTATTAAAACTAACTTTCTAACTTGTTTTTTCTTTCTTTCAATAAATTGGATCCAAGCTATTCAAAATGCATGTAATTTTATTTTTATTCTGTTTGGGAGGAGATTGCATCTAATTAGATAAACGGTGTGCTTAGAAATAAGTTTTACTTATACTAGTATTTATGACAATAAAGATAGAACTAACCTTTGAGTGATATAGTATTATTACATTACATTAGAGGTGTTCACGGTCCGGGCCGGTTTCGGTTCCGGTTCGGAACTGCCGATTCGGCGGTTCGAAAATCCGGAAACGGAACCGGCCCGTTAAGGTGTATAAACGGTTCGGTTCGAATCGTGAACCGCGGTTCCGTTCGATTGCTGAATCGGTTCACGGTTCAGAACCGTGAACCGCCGCCTTATTTTATTTTATTTTTCAATTTTTGTATTCTTTAATTATATTTTGTATATATATACATAGAGATGACGAAAAAAATAATATTGGGACACAATAATTAGTAAATAAAATAAGAAAAATATTTTATTACACTTTCTTTTGTCACATTACAATTTACAACTTGTAGCAAAAATTACAACTTATAATAAACTAAAACTTATAAAAAAATTACAACTTATGCAAATAAAATCATACTTTAATTTAATTGAAGACAAAAAAAGAAAAAAGAAAAAGAAAGAGCTTGAGCTTAATTATAATATTGAAAAATATTATAATTAAGTTGCCTACGTATCCCCATTAAGGAATCAAAGCCCACGTAGTTCTCTTACCTTCATGTTACCTTTTACATGTCGAAGTCGAAGTCTTCGTCAAAATCATCGGCATCCGTATTACTTGATTGAGATGTCTCGGTGTCGTCGGTTTCCACCTCGGTTGTGCTTATAGGATACTCGTAAAATAAGTCATCCCACTTGTTCTCTTACTCTCTTGCTTCAGTCAATGTATGATCTTTAAGCAATACTTGAGTTTCGAGATTATGTGGTGTCATCACAGATCTTCGTTCATCGAGCATGTATCCTCCTTGGCTAAAAGCTTGTTCGACGGAAACCGTTGACGCCGGGACGGAAAAAATCTCTTTTGCCATAATTGCAAGAACCGGATATTGATATTGTTTCAACGACCACCATTGCAACAAATCGACGTCAATAGGACCTGCATTTAACAACTCATGAGACTTTGCCTCTGATAAGTATTGATCAAGTTCATTGCCTGCATTTCCCATTGAACTTGATCATTTGTTTACAAAAAAATCTTGAAGTTGTTGTGCAAAGACCTCTACTAGTGTCTATTCCTAACGAAAAAGTTTATTAGTCGTCCTAACACTAGTTCGATTTGGAAATTTATGACCATGTGCTACTTCATATTTAGTATAAAGATGTCTTAAATTCATTTTAAGAGTCCTTGCTACCATATAGGGATCCGTAATTGTATTCCTATATCCTCCGTAAGTCGCATTTCATTTAAAATTTATAATATAATTGTATTAACCCACAAACACCTTCGCCTTTTAAAGAAGGGTCTAAACATTTTGAAATCAAAAAATATCATGAATATTTGTAAAATATTTCAACTATTTTCTAACCATAACAGTTGTGCAAGCACATAAATTCAGATTTTGGCTACAGGTGTTAAATTGACATGCAATCAATATACATTGGTATAACACACGCGGAGAAGTAGGATGATAAACACCGGATAATTCTTTAGTTGCAACTTGAAAAGTTTGAAGAAGTTGCACTAAATCATAACATTCATCCCAATAAGAAGGCAATAAAATCATGCTATTAACTTCATTTGCAAAAAACTCAACTAATAAGTCTTTAAATTCAAAAGTAGAATTTAACATTTCATACGTAGAATTCCACCTAGTGCACACATCAATGTTAAAACATTTACTACGTCCCGTTTTTGCTTTTCAAAATTTAAGCCAAAGCCTATGCAACTTATGTCTATCACGCAACATTTCTACGGCTTTTCTAATCGGTGAAATTGAATTTTCTAATAATTTTAAATCATCTTGAACACATAAATTAATAATATGACATATACACCTAGTATGAAAATATTTGCCGCGTAGAGTTGGATTACATGCTGCAATTAAACTTGGTACACTAGCCGTATTAGTACTAGCATTATCAAAGCCTATTGAAAATATTTTATTAGTCAATCTAAATTGTTGTAAAATTTTAATTATACATAAAGCAATATTTTCAGCAGTATGTTTGCAATTAAACTTCTTAAAACATAAAACACGTTTATTCAAAGATCAACTTTTATCAATCCAATGAACAGTTATACCCATATAAGAATTCTTTTGAAAAGCACAAGACCAAATATCCCAACAAATAGAAACTCGATGATCAAAACTAGGCAACATAGTTCTTAAATTGATATTATATCTCTTAGCTAATTTGACAATAGTCCTAGTCATGGTTGCACGTGAAATTTTTTTAGCAGAAGGACAATAAGCAACTTTAATACTATTTTCAAAACGCATGCTATCGGCAAATTGAAAAGCAAGAGATTCAGTAGACAAAAATTTAGCCATTACTTCCCTAGCAACTAAATCATTATACTTAAACAAAGAAAGTTCAGACGTACCTGGATTTTGTCCTTCCTTCAAATGAATTTGATTTTGTTTACCTTTATCTTTGGAAGGAGGGTGCTTTGCTGCGATATGGCGCCGATATGTGACATATCCATTTCCCGGCTTGTGCACATATTCCTTCCTGTAAAAATTGCAAATTGCGTACGTTTGCTCCAGGCCGCCATCTCTTCCCGGTGCTTGAACTTTTTTGAAGTAGATGGTAAAAACATCGGAATTGGATGCTCGATTCTTCTTCGGTATTGGCGTTGGGGAGCGTTCGGAACCCGCTTCGTTCATTTCATCTTCGAAATCCAAATCAATTGGAGCGTCGTCGTCTTGTGTTGTATTATTGTTGAAATCCGCATCCTCCATGGCAGCAAGACGCTCCGCCATTTCCCGATCTGCAGCAATTTGATGGTCATCGTGCAGCAAACCTTCATCATCATATTGCATCTCCATGGTTGCTCGATTTCGAATCCTTCGAGAAGGAGATGGTCCAGACGGAGTTTCTTCGTTGACATAGTACTCCTCTTCAGGATCTTGAGAAATATTAATACCACAAGCTCGGCGATCGCCTCGGCCTCGTCTAATCATAGGGTTACGAGAACCAGATCCAGAGCCAGACCCAGAGGTCATTTTTAGAATATTGAGAGAGTGAGGAGAGTAAGAACTAAGAATATTGGGAGAGTAAGTAAGGAGAGTAAGAATATTGAGAGAGCAAGAGAGTAACAATAATTCGCAAGTATGACTATGAGTAATGAGAGCAAGAATTGAGAGAATAAGAGAGTAAGATAATATAAATTGGTGTGTTGAAATGGTAGGATTGAATGGGTATTTATAGATGAAATTGTATGATTGGGGATTTTGAAATTTGAAATTAAAGAGAAGTATTTGGAAGGAACCGTCGGTTTGGCTCGAACAGTGTGAACCGCATGGTTCCATTTTTTTTTGTCTTTTGTTTTTGTTTTAGATGTTATTTCATGTGTTTTATGTAATAATAATTGTATTTTGATGATATTAAACATATTACATTACAAAAAAAACCGAAAAAAAATAAAAAAAAAATAGATGAACCGACGGTTCAGAACCGCCTGTTCAACGGTTCGGGATATACCAACACGGAATCAGAACCGTGTAGGAGGCGGTCCGGTTCGGAACCGGAACCGTTGACCACGGTTCGCCCGAACCGTTGACCTTGCTCGAACCGATTCGGTTGGTTGAACGACTACATTACATACTACCTACCATAAATAAAATATATTAAATCATATCTACTAGTTAGTACTATCTGCAGATGTATCATCATAAAAAATGTGTAAACTTAGAGGGTGTTTGGCTAATTATTTTAAGAACTTAAGATATGGTATATTAAGAGCTTATAAAATGCTAAAGTGTTTGGATAATAAGGGTAAACATGGAAATAAGATATATCAGGGTTATTTTTATAATTTTGTTGTAACTTATAAGATCATTAAAAAATAAGTTGGGTTTTGGAGCTTTTTTTTAATAGAGCTTATAAGCTCTTAGAGCTTATTTTGAAAACTTATAAGCTCTCTAACAACTTAATTTACTAAACACATTGATTGAGCTTATAAGCTATTTTAAAGAGCTTATAAGCTCAGTCAAACACCCCTTAGTCATTTCAATATATCCTTTGTCTTTTATTTTCATGATTTAGTAGTTCATACTTTCATAAGGTATTTTCATAAGTACGAAAAATCAAGCTCGAATATATTAATATTCAGTTCAACTCGGCTCATTTAGACCACCTTTAGTGGGTGTTTGGCTAAGCTTAATTTGGAGAGCTTATAAGTTCCAAGAGCTTATAAGATGTTTCAAGAGCTTATAAGAGGTAATGTCTCAAGAGCTTATAAGTTGTTAAAATGTTTGGATAATTGATCTTATAAGCTAGAGAAAGAATCGTGAGTTATAGAGAGAAAATCATAATTAGAGAGATAAAATTGACGAGATGTGAAATTGATAGTGTATGTGTAGGAAATAACGAACTATAATAAGATTATTTTGGTAAATTCATGATTGCTTATAAGTTTATGAAAAAATAAGTTAGGATTGACCAACTTATTTTTAGGAGTTTTATGTTCGTCGGAAGATATTTTCACAACATATAAGTTTATTTATGAGCTTATTTTGTCAAATATTTTACAATAGCTTATAAGTTCCTAAATAATTTATAAGCTATTTTAAAGAGCTTATAAGCTCAGCCAAACACCCTCTTACTCACAAGGAATTGAGATTTGATTAATGCTAGCCGACAAGAATTTGTAAAAAAAATTATAGATTATTTCCATCCAACCGATTGTTGTTGGAGTTGGAAGCTAACTTAGCTAACAACTCATGTCATCCATTTATTCTTTGACATTTGGCTAAATTTAATTAGATAAGTACATTTTTTATCTGCTCAATTTGGATAATGCTTTTCATTTAAAAAATATATCATAATTTGAACAATATTTTTGACTGCATAATGAGTTCTATATTGGTATATAGACATACTACTGAAAAATATCCACATTTGTAGTGTGTTATTTTTTTTCATTTTTGTATTTCATATCTTGTATTTTTCGTATTATTATTGAGTTTATATCTTAATTTACGTGTATGTAACTATTTCAGTATTTTAATGATCAATTTAAAATATCAAATAATTTTATACCTTTAAAAATATAATAAAATGATTATAGATAATATGCAATTAATATATATATATATATATATATATATATATATATATATATATATATATATATATATTAGTTGTGATTATTGACAAAGTAAAAAGTGATAAACATCGATTGTGGTGTAAATTGTGTATATAAAAGAGAGATAAATAAATTTGTAATTAAATGATTGGATTAGTGACTATTATTGATAATTATAGTCTTAGAAGCCTAAGTATGGATCATGGCTTCATTTCTTTATTTCATCTTTTCAGACTTTTAGTATATTTTTTATTATTCATATTATATTTATGAATTCGGGGTGGGGTGTGGGGTGGGGTTAATTTTTCTAAATATTTTTGTCAGGTTAAAGGAAGCCGATTGCATTCATTATCGGAAACGATTGGTTGTTTAGTACCATTAAACAATACAGCAATATCATATATATTGTCACATCATCATCTCGAGTTTTCTGCATTTCCGGATAAAGATCAATAAGTGATTCTAATTTAGATTTATTATATTTTGTCATACTATGATACTATTAGTAGACCTAGAAACGCCACCAATCATATCGCTTATATTATATATATAATTATCATTTATTGAATTTATTTTTATGATTGAGGTGTACTTAAGATATCACATCATATTCCATTACACAGTACAAAAAAAAAATTATTTGATAGGAGCAAAATGTAAGCTTGGGATCTCCCATAAAAAAAATATAAATGGCCCAAAGGCTCATGGCACAACATCATTTTAGTGACCAACAAACAAAACCCATATCATTAGAGCAGGGTGGCAGGATAGCTTTGGATAATAAGATTAAGAAGGTATTTGACTAAATTTATAAGCTCTTCAAAACAGTTTTAAGCTGTTTATGAACTTATAAGCTCATGCAATGTATTTGGCAAAATAAGCTCATAAACAATTTATAAGTTTTGAAAATAAGCTCTCCTAAAAATAAATAGCTCAGCCTCAACTTATTTTTTTCATAAGCTTATAAGTAACAATAAATTTATCAAAATAACCTTATTATGATTCGTTATAATCTACATATACACTATCGACTTCATTTATCATCAATTTTCTCTCTCTAACTATGATTCTCTCTCTCTAACTCACGATTCTTTCTCTAGCTTATAAGCTCAGATATCCAAACACTTTGAAAACTTATAAACTCTTCAAACATTATGTCTTATAAGCTCTTGAAGCATCTTATAAGCTTTTGAAGCTTATAAGCTCTTTAAAATAAGCTTAGCCAAACACCCTCTAAAACTCTTTCTCATCAGAGTCGGGGTACGTCAGAGTTAACCCTAGCATCATAGCCAAGCCCAAATACTCATATGAGGCATACTTTTATCTATTAGCAACACCATTTATTTATACTTTTTATCACCCATGACCTAAAGACGATATAGGAATGCCATCTCACATTACCCGATAACATGTCAGCATATTAGATACCTCGACTATCTATCCACAACCATCTATCTTGACTCTTGTAGCTTACAGTTCGTTATCAATTCGGGGTGCGAGTAGCATGATGCATGAAAATATTGTATTGCCACGTTGACGACTTCTTCCTTTGCTCGCCTGGTAGGACATTAACATAGGTAAATGACCCCAGTTTTGTAGTGGTCATCGAATGAGGTGAGAGTCTATGTGATAAC
Organism: Salvia rosmarinus; assembly: GCA_036937905.1. Classification (NCBI taxonomy): domain Eukaryota; kingdom Viridiplantae; phylum Streptophyta; class Magnoliopsida; order Lamiales; family Lamiaceae; genus Salvia; species Salvia rosmarinus. The sequence continues at coordinate 56,596,483 of CM072821.1, read as the reverse complement.
TTGGAATTGTTAAACATGCAGAAAAGAAAGAAGAAATAGAAAATAGAGAGGATTTTGAGATTGACGTGATTTTTCATTAGATTAAAACTGATTACAACAGAAGCATTTATACATATACAAACGAGTTGGAAGCTTCTAGCTGAAAGAGATAAAACTGACTAAGATAACTAACTAACAAGACTAACAAACTTGCTGACTCGGCTAACAAACTAACAGATCTAAAGAACAAATAATAAACTTAACATACTCCAAAAATATATTCTTTTCTTTAGCCATGATCATTTTTGGGATGAAGATGAAGCTTATCACATAAAAGACAAAAACGCGATTCAGCAGGGGTTTAGTGAAGATATCCGCCACTTGATCTAGCGGGCACATGACCAACATCAAGAAACTTGTCATGCACATTTTCACAAACAAAATGGACATCAATCTCGATATGTTTGGTTCGAGCATGAAACACAGGATTGGAAAACAATGCAACATCATTTGAATTATCACACTAAAGCTGATGTGGTGAACAAATCGACAAACCAAGCTCAGCACAAAGAGCATCAAGCCAAATAATTTCAGACACAACATTAGCCAAGGATCGATACTCAGATTCAGGACTACTTCGTGAAACAATATGATGCTTCTTGGAACTCTACGATACTAAGTTATCACCATAATGCACATAGTGACCTCCAATTGATCTTCTATCATTCAGACAACTAGCGTAATCAGCATTTGAAAATCTTACCAGATGCTTGGGTGGGGAAGGTATGAAGTGAAATGCCATATATTGAGTCCTTTTTAGATATCGTAACAACCGTTTACATGCAGCCCAATGATGAGTAGTGGGATTTTGAAGATATTGACTCAGCTTATGTACATAAAACGCAATATCATGTCTTTTATGAGTAAGATACTATAATGCACCAATAGTGCTTCTGTACAGTGTGGGATTAACAAATGAAAGACCACCAACTCTAGTGAGCTTTGTTGCAGGAGTCACAGAAGTAGGAACTGGAGCGAGTAACCTCAAAACCAAGAAAATAGTGAACTTTCACAAGACTATAAGGATCAAACTTACATTTAGAACAACAAAGAGTTTGAGAATATCATATTGACTCTCGCCAATGATTAGAATATCGTCCATATATATTAATATGAGAGTAAGAACACTATTTTCGCATCTATGGAAGAGGGAGAAATCAGAGTTTGAGCGGTGAAAGCCAAGCTGAGTTAAACAGTTCCGCAACTTATCATACCATGCCCGAGGAGCCTGCAGTAGGCCATACAAAGACTTTTTAGTTTTGATACATAATCAGGATGATCAAGATCCTCAAAACCCTTGGGTTGTGACATGTAGATAGTATCGTCAAGATCACCATTTAAAAAGACATTGTTGACGTCTATTTGCTAAATTGACCATCCTTTTGTAGCAGCGAGCGCAAACACTAACCTTATAGTAGTTGACTTAACAACATGATTGAACACTTCAAGAAAATCAACACCAGCAAGTTGTTCAAAGCCACGGGCTACTAGTCGAGATTTTAGTTTATCCAATTCTCTTGTGGATAAGGTTTTTACTCTAAACACCCATTTGTTGTTGACAACTTTGTAGGTAGGAGATGAAGGAATAAGAATGCATGTACCTTTGATATTGAGATCTTGTAATTCCTTGTCCATAGCTGAAAATCAATCAGGATTGGCTAGAGCCTCTTCAGTCGAAATAGGAAGAGAATGCAACTTAGCAGTAGTAATGGTGGTTAATGCCTCATTACTAGGTCCAACAATGAATGCCAAAGTCTTAGTGTTAGAAACTTGGTGAGCAATGAGACTCTTAGACTTTAAAATACCATGCTTGGCCCGAGTAATCATGTTGTGAGTAATTGTGAGATGAAGCGGAGGGGATGAATGAGATGATTGAGATGATGGATGAGAAATAGTGCTGGGCGAGGAACAATGTAATGGTGATAGAGAATGAGATACAAGAGAGTTGTGAGATGTAAATGAGTGAGAGGAAGATTGAGAGGACGAAGAGGAAGAAGATAAGCTAGATTCAGAAATTGGCAGGAGTGGAAGAGGTTGTTGAGATGTATAAGAGGAAGAAGACATTTGTGAGGAAAAGAGAAATGCATAGGGAAACTCATGTTCATTGAAGTGCACTATGTCAGCCACATAGATTCGATTGGCGGGACTAAGGTATTTGTAACCTTTATGATAGTCACTATAACCCAGAAACATGCATTTCGTAGATCTATATTGAACTTTATGTTGGTTATATGGTTTAAGATATGGAAAAAAAAAGCACAACCAAACACTTTAAGCATAGTGTAGTTAGGAGGTTTGTGATAAAGAGCAAGAAAATGGGAGGACTGATTGAGGCATGGAGTTGGTAACCTATTTATAAGAAAGGTGGTTGTTTGAAAAACATCCCACCAGTAGGCAAAAGGGAGAGTAGACTGAGCAAGAAGGGTGAGACCTGTATCAACTATATGTTGATGTTTTCTTTCTACTCTACCATTTTAAGTATGAATATATGGACACAAATGTTGAAAGTGTATGCCAAGTTTGAGACGATGATCTACAAGAGGTTTGAATTCACCCCCCCTCCCCAATTAGATTAAAAGTTTTTGATTTGGACAGAAAACTGACATTGAATCATAGAAATGAAATTTTTAACAGTTTGAGCGGTATGCGAATTGAGGGATAAGGGATAGATCTAAGTGTATCTATTGAAGTTATCTAGAAAAATGATATCGTAGCTATAAACTTTTGTGGAAGGAACAAAATTGGACCCCATAAGTCAGAATGAACAAGATCAAATGGTGATTTAGTTTTGATTGGTTGTGATATATGAGCAATTTGTTGTAACTTTCTCACTTTGCAAGCTTCACAAAAATGTAGCATATTTGAATTAAAGGGAATGTGAAGCTTTTTACATACTTGAGCTAATAAATGAGGACCAGAATGACCCAAAGATCTATGCAAGATATCTAAAGTAGTACAACTTCTAGGAGTTGAAGAACTAATCTGATTATTACAGGCTGAATGGATAGAGAAAAGAAAAACAGCAATAGGATCACGAGCTGAGTCAGGCTAAGTAGTTTCGATGATGCTCTTGGTGCAGAGAGGAGATAACTCGAGCTGGTACAATCCCTTAGACATAATGCCCTTCAAGAGTATCATGTGTGTTTTATTGTCCTTGACAAAACAAGAGTTGGAATTAAATTCTATAGTGACTCGATTATCTTTGGTTAGCTGTGATATACTCAATAGATTTTTTTGTGTTAGGTACATAGAGAATGTTGTTAAATAACAAAGATGTACCCGGAAGAATGAGAGATAGCTAATGATCGATCTTAATTTCGTAAGGGAAATAAATGCGCAAGAACACCAAGGATTTACGTGGTTCGATCTATGAATAAGATCTACGTCCACGGGGAGAGAGAGAGTATTCGTGTATTGAATGTGTAAGAAGCGATTACAAAGAGTGTGCATCCATCTATTGTAGGGAAAACGTATGTTAACCCTCGCCCCGAGGATCCATATTGGGTGTTTAATTCACCATACATTGATTATAAACCTAGCATGCGTCTATATAATTAAATCACAACACGTTGGGGTTTTCACGTGTTTACCTTTGGATCTATCGAGGTGGATCGAACGGGATGAACGGATCGAACGGATCGAGACTCGTGCTTTGACCTTCTGGACTGTATCCCGATTGCCCAATCTCCAACGTCGAGTGAGGACGATCTATGGAGAATGCTTCGGAAAATCACCCAATGCTCTCTCACAAAACTCACGAAAAATCTCTCTCAAAACTTATGAGATGGCCGAAATTTTGTGTGTGTTAATGAGCATTAACCTAGACTTTATCTCATACCTTATATTTATAATGCACTACCTTAATCCTATATGGAATATTACCATAATCCTATATGGAATATTACCATAATCCTATATGGAATATTACCATAATCTTAGGATTATTTCCATACTCTCAGGATTATTTCCATACTCAGGATTATTTCCATAATCTTATATGGAAAGGATCTATGCATATACCATAAATATAATTATATCCTGTGGGATAAAGAGAATAAAATCTTGCCATAGAGAGACATAGAGGCGCCGATTTTCCTCCACTAACGAACTCGGATGGGCCACCAGGATCAAATGCAAGGAATAAAGATGGGCCTCAAATAAATTAATTATCTTATGTTCAGCCCAGAACATAAATTAATTTATAAACATTCGATCATGCCACTAGAGAAAGAATGTTGACTTACCCCTTTATTACCGAAGTTGAGTCGGGCTTGCACTTAGACATTACGAATCCCCGTATTTAAGATATCGAACGTCCATTAATCATTTATAGCAATCTGACTGCTTAAAACGATTAATAACTTCATTTCCTTAAGTAGTACCACTCAACCTTATTATTGTACTTGAGCTAACTCAACTGCGGGGTTTAGTACAATAAACCTTTGAGCTCCTTAAGGGACGCGTCATCATCCTAAACGGATACGGTGACTCGTCTGAGATAACTAGCGTGACATACAAGATCGCCACCACCCAAGATGCGGAGAATCTTGGGTTAGAACATATAACCCTCACTCATAACAAGTCAAAGTGATGGTCAAGAACTCATACTCACCTAATACCTTATCGAGGTTTAGATCATCGTAAGTCACCGAGATCTTGGTTCTTCACGACGGTCCGAAAGAAGAACTCATCTCACCGTTGATCCTTCAATACGTCGAGACGCACCAAGATAGACAAGTAACTAAGTCAAGTCACTTCTTATCTATATCGCAGCCCAAACCGACAACTCGTCCTTAAGTCGTCTCATTTATGAAACTTTTATATCTCATTAACTTGACCAATCATACGGACTTGTGATCTTCTACACACCGTATGATCTAACTTATATATGAGATAAGGGACACGATATATGCAATCAAGTATTCAAAGCAGATAGGAGATTGTAATAGTGGTAACGAAACATTGTATACAAGCTCAACCAAAGCGCTTCAAGATACAAATCCAACAATCTCCCACTTATACTAAAGCAAACTTTTAGTATACAATGTGTCTCTACTAGCTATTACAAACAACCATCACTTTGCTTCTCCCACTTATACAAAAGTTTCCTTTCTAAGTGGGTGCCATCAAGCGCAATCCAAGTCCTCTAACGTGTTCATCGTAGACTTTTGCGGCGTGCTCTTCGTGAATGGATCCGCTAGATTTTCCGTCAGATCAATCTTTTCAATCAAGACGTCACCTCGCCTAACGATTTCTCGTATGACATGGTACTTTCTCTATGTGTTTTGTCGCCAGGGTCCGTGGTTCCTTCGAGTTTGCCATCGCACCGAGTTATCACGAAGAAACTATGATACTCTTGGGCAAACCAGTACCACACCTAGATCCACGAGGTAGTTCTTGAACCATCTGACCTCCATAGAAGCCTCCGAGCGGCTACATATTCGGCTTCCATGGTAGAGTCCGCAATGCATCATTGCTTTGCACTCCGCCAGGATCGGCTCCACCTCCCAAGGTAATAACATAGCCCGAGGTTGACTTTTTCTCATCACGGTCCACTTGGAAATCCAGTCAGATAACCCAAAGGCATTAGACTATCTCGCATGGTAAACTAGCCTATAATCTCGAGTCCTTTTCGTGCTTGAGTATATGCTTTATCGCGATCAATGAGCTTGTCGAGGTTAGATCGATATCAGCTACTATGCCTACCGCATAGCGGATATCGGTCGTGCATAGCATTGCAGACATGAGACTTCCCACGGAAGCGTAAGGAACTTGTCTCATTTCCTCTATCTCGCTGCGAACATAGTGATGCGTTTTTAGATAAAGGCAGCCATGTCCGAAAGGTAGCAATCCTTTCTTGGTCTCGCATACTAAAACAGTAGTCATCATAGTATCAATGTAAGACGCCGAGATAAGCTCAACATTTTCTTCTTGCGATCTCGGTAAACCTTGATCCCAAGAATGTACGCTGATCTCCTAAGTCTTTCATTTGAAAGCGATCGGATAGCCAACTCTTTACGTCGATAATGACTTCACGTTGTTGCCAACTAGAAGGATGTCATCTACATAAAGTGCAAGAAATACCACATCACCGTTGACATCTAACCGATACACACAACTCTCGCTAGGCAACTGGGTAAATCCATGGGACTTTACTACCTCGTCAAAGCGTAAGTTCCATGATCGGGAGGCTCGCTAAGCCCATAAATGGACTTCTTAAGCTTCCATACTAGATGCTCTTCACCCTTTACCACATAACCTTGAGGTTCTTTGCATATAGATGTCTCTACCTTCCTCAAGGTAACCGTTAGAAAAAGCGGTTTTAACATCCATTTGCCAAACCTCTAGGTTCAAGTGGGCTGTTATGGCTAGAAGAATTACGATGGACTTGAGCATTGCTACGGTGAAAAGGTCTCATCGAAATCGATGCCCTCAACTGAGTGTACCCTTTCGCCACAAGCACGGCTTTAAAAGCGAAACCTCTCCATCGGAATCTCTCTTCCTCTTGATATCCACTTACTACCTACGGCTTCCTTGCCATCCGGTAGAGTGTCTTTCATATACATCCATAGCCGTTATGGACTCCATTTCTAAGTCCATAGCGGTGTGCCATGATCTTGCATCAATATCTTGTATCGCCTCCTTGTATGTCCATGGGTCGATTATTGCATGTTAAATCTTTGGGACTAAATCCGAAGATTCACCCACGAACATAAATCGCTCGGGTTGACGAACAACCTCCCACTACGACGAGGTCTCTGAGCACAATGGCAACGGTGGGTGCAGATACTTGTGGTTCTCTAACTTGCACAACTTGCTGTGTAGGTACCACTTATGCGGTCGGTATCTCCGGTGGAACTCGACCCACTTCAATTTCTTGAAGTATCCGGTGTCGATCCTCCCACTAGACTCGACATCTCGTGCCTTTCGCCTAATCGGTGGTGGAATACGATCATCTTCTAATTCTTGAAGAATGATTTCAACTTTGGACTTATGATTTTCATGTAGTCCTCTTCTAAGAATCGAGCATTAGTGCTAATAATGACCTTCCGATCCTTGGGACTATAGAATAAACCACCTTCGTTCCTCTAGGATAGCCAATAAGCGTAGCTTGCGTCGGATCTAGCCTCCAACTTGTCGCCTTCTTGTTCAAAGGCATGTGCCTTTGGGCCCTTATATCTTATGTGGCTTAAAACCGGCTTCGCCCAAACCACAACTCGAAGGGTCTTTTCGACCGACTTGGACTAGTACTAGATTTAGCAAGTATGCCGTTGTTTCTAAGGCATACCCAGTAATGAAATAGGCAATGTAGCATAACTCATCATAGATCTAACCATTTCCAAAAGAGTCCTATTTCTTCGCCTCGACACACCATTTTGTTGTGGTGTGCCGGTGAAGTCTTATTTGGGATCCCACACTTCACTAGATAGTCCATAAACTCGTTCTTGAGGTATTCGCCACCGCGATCGGACCGCATGATGACTTGATACTCTTACCAGCTTCGTCTCCACTTCCGCCTTAAACTCTTTGAATTTCTCAAAGCATTCGGACTTGCGGTGAGCGGTATATGTATCCGCACTTGAGTGTCGTCGATGAAAGTGACAAAATACTGCGTACCCTCCACGAGCTTGTGTGGACATTGGTCCACACAGTCGAAATGGACTAACTCCAACATTTCTTTGGCTCTATAACCCTTCGCTTTGGAAGGGTCAGTCGACATCTTACCTTCTATACGAGATTCGCAGATGGGAACGGAGTAACCGTGAGATCACCCAACGCCCATTCTTAGCCGGTCTTTGGATCCTATTTAGATTGATGTGACCTAATCTAAGATGCCGAGAGAAAAGTAGAGTCATCTTGCTAAGAAAACTTTCTCTTTTAGGGTTTGATGAAGATGCAACATAGTTATAGGTATTATGTTTTGCGAAATAGTATAAAGCGAATTATATAAGGTGCCAACACGAGATAACTTCGTCATTTCTTATGATAGAAACACCACTATCAAAAATAACGAATATCCATGAGTAAATAATTTCAAACGAAACAAGGTTCCATGAAAATCCGGCACATATAAAACGTCTTTCAAAACTAAGCTGTTGTCCCAAAACATAAAAAACATCTCCAATGCGCAACAACCGACTTTACGCGCGTTGCCCATGGAGATCGTTATCTCGCCATCAAACGACTCCTTGTCCGGGGACCCCCGCAGGTGTAACAAACATGATCGGTTATACCAGATCTACTACCCAAGAATGGGTAGAACAAGTCGTAAACATGTTTCGTTACTAAAGCAAACGGCGTACCTTGAGCCTTGAGCATAGGGCATGGCCTTGATGCCCGTCTTACCGCACTGAAGCACTTGCCTTCTCCTTTGGCTTCTTCAAGCCTCCGGTGGCAACCATGTTCTTGTTCCCATTACTCCCACTATTTGCCTTGCCTCTACCACCTTTGGCACCCATTTTCTATTTCCATTTTGCGATGAAAATTTTGGGCCCTTAGATGTGCTAGCAAGAGCATGTGCTCCTTTTCCCATAACTCCTTCCGCAAAGAACGAGATCATTAAGCAAGCGACTAAGTGTAAACTCGGTCTTGCTCATGATCGCATTCACGCCGAAAGTTCTCAAAAGACTTGGGCGGTGTATTGAGGATGATATCGACCTTGGCTTCGCGTCAATACCTCCTCCCAACCGATCAAGACTATCCATGAGATGAGTCATGGGAGACATGTTCATGGACCGAACTTCCTTCTTCCATCTTACACGCCAAGATTTCTCTCATTGTGTGGAAGGATCGTGTCGATCCGATCGCCCAAACTTACTCTCGAGACTTGACCAAATATCGATCGCGTCTACCATCGATCGATGTCTTTGCGGTGCAAGCCTTTGGACATCGTAGTCATCATATAGCATTTAGCCATATTGTTTGACTTATTCAAAGTCCGCTTGACTCTCGCCGCTCATTAGTCGATCGTCGATGAGGCATCGGGTTTAGAATAGTGAGAACAAACATGTGTTCTTCAAATGATAAGAACATATTCCATGTTTCGTTTCCACTCGATAAAATTTGGACGGATAACGGATTTTGTGCGAGCATATTGATAATCGCGTAAGAGACATATCTCAAAGCGATAATGTAAAACACATAAGCATACGATCGCAAATAATTCGTAACAATAATATTGTAACCTTTGATAAAACAATATTAATTGAAACCTCCAATCGCCCAAGGAATTCCACATGCAAGCCACGCGTGTGGGCGTTTACACATGAACCCCGACTGGACTAAAATATACCTTTTAGTCGTTTAATTTCAATCCATGTCGACTTATCCTTACGACAAATGAAATTAATGATTGGACCTTACTGAACCACATCACTATCGCAAGAAGGACTTGGCGGGAAGTTGTACTTGAGGTGATGTCTAAGCAATGACCACAATTTTAACAAAGAAGATGAATTCTTAGAATTGGTATACTCACTCGGACCATACCGCCCAATTCAAATTCTTTTGTTATCTCATTTTATATCTATCTCTAGAGAACTTATGAAAATCGCACATGCAAGCCGCGCGTGTGGGCGTTTACACATGAAACTCCCACTTCTCAATAGATTTAAAATGTTTTATTTAGAAATCTCATCTAACAAACTTATGATAAGCAGTGCAAGCAAGCCACGCGTGTGGGCGTTTACTCACGATCAGCGTCTCACTTTGTTTAGAGATCAAAAGGTGGAGGTCTTGACATTTTAATTTGAAAAATTAATTTGTCGGGTTGCTTGCTTAGTCTTTTATTCAAAAGGTTTGTCCATGCGGATCACGTAATCTAGCATGCTTTTCTATAGAACTCAACATGTAAAACATGCTGTGAGTAATTCTAAAATATGCTTGATAAACGCGATGAACCTAGCATGCTTACTATGCGCGTCAATTCGTAAAACACTTAAAGGTTTGTCAACGTAATATAAACATACATAGCATGCTCTTGCATTATTTAAACATCCATGACATGCATATGAGCGATAAAATAAAATAAAAGCGTTCATCGCGCCCAATCGTGAAACACTGCATTTAAATCTAATCTATTACATAGATTTACAAAGTGCAATTAAACTTCAAAACGGGCCTCGCGTGCGGGCACGGACGGATTCAACAATTGGGCCTCGCGTGCGGGCGCGGGCGGAAAATCTGGAACGGGTGCGGGCGGGTCGGCCCAAAATGTCTTTGGGCAGCGCTGGCGAAAGCCCAGCAGCGCCTTGACCGCAGCCGCCGCCCGCGTCTTTCGCCATGGCTGCCTCGCGATCGCGGGCGACGCGCGACCGCCGAGCACGTCTTGCGGCCTTCCCCGAGCGCCGAGCGTGCGCCGAGGCGTCGTCGCCAGCGGCGAAACTTCGCGACCATGATGCGCCGCGAAGCGCGGGTCGCTTCGCGCCAACGCGCATCCGTCGCCCGCTAGCTTGCTCGCTCGCTTGCTTGCGCGGCCGTACCTCGCGATCGCTCGATCGCTCGATTGCTCGCGTGGCGCCGGAGATCACGTCGCCGCCCGCGCCCGCGATCGTCCTAGCGATCGCGAGGCTCTTTCGCGAATACCGTCGAGGGCCGCCGAGCTACTGTTTTCCGTCGTTTAGTTCTTCGTTCTTTCGTCTTCGTTCTTCTTTTACGGATAAGATTTACATGATAAAATCTAATCTAACCACGGATTTTCTCGTGGTGTAAAACAAAACCAACAAAACAAAGCGAGCCACGATGAGCGACAAATCCACAATTATAATAACGCGTAATAATCAAACGTGAATTAATCCAGCGAGCCGAGATTCTCGATCCCGGGCTCGATACCAATTGTAGGAAAAGCGTATGTTAACCCTCGCCCGAGGATCCATATTGGTGTTTAATTCACCATACATTGATTATAAACCTAGCATGCGTCTATATAATTAAATCACAACACGTTGGGGTTTTCCGTGTTTACCTTTGGATGCAGCCGAGGTGGATCGAGCGGGATGAGCGGATCGAACGGATCGAGACTCGTGCTGACCTTACGGACTGTATCCCGATTGCCCAATCTCCAGCGTCGGTGAGGGCGATCTATGGAGAATGCTTCGAAAATCACCCAATGCTCTCTCACAAAACTCACGAAAAATCTCTCTCAAAACTTGTAGGATGGCGAAATTTTGTGTGTGTTAATGAGCATTAACCTAGACTTTATCTCATACCTTATATTTATAATGCACTACCTTAATCCTATATGGAATATTACCATAATCCTATATGGAATATTACCATAATCTATATGGAATATTACCATAATCTTAGGATTATTTCCATACTCGGGATTATTTCCATACTCTCGGGATTATTTCCATAATCTTATATGGAAAGGATCTATGCATATACCATAAATATAATTATATCCTTGTGGGATAAAGAGAATAAAATCTTGCCATAGAGAGACATAGAGGCGCCGATTTTCCTCCAAACTAGCAGACTGGATGGGCCGGCCAGGATCAATCTGAGGAATAAAGATGGGCCTCAAATAAATTAATTATCTTATGTTCAAACCCGAACATAAATTAATTTATAAACATTCGATCATGCCACTAGAGAAAGAATGTTGACTTACCCCTTTATTACCGAAGTTGAGTCGGGCTTGCACTTAGACATTCTGAATCCCGTATTTAAGATATCGAACGTCCATTAATCATTTATAGCAATCATTGCTTAAAACGATTAATAACTTCATTTCCTTAAGTAGTACCACTCAACCTTATTATTGTACTTGAGCTAACTCAACTGCGGGGTTTAGTACAATAAACCTTTTGAGCTCCTTAAGGGGCGTCATCATCCTAAGCGGATACGGTGACTCGTCTGATAACTAGCGTGACATCTACAACCTTGCCACCACCCGAGATGCGGAGAATCTTGGGTTAGAACATATAACCCTCACTCATAACAAGTCAAAGTGATGGTCGAGAACTCATACTCACCTAATACCTTATCGAGGTTTAGATCATCGTAAGTCACCGAGATCTTGGTTCTTCACGACGGTCGAAAAGAAGAACTCATCTCACTGTTGATCCTTGATACGTCGAGGCGTACCGGCATAGACAAGTAACTAAGTCAAGTCACTTCTTATCTATCTTGCTGACCCTAAACCGACAACTCGTCCTTAAGTCGTCTCGACTATGAAACTTTTATATCTCATTAACTTGACCAATCATATGGACTTACGTGATCTTCTACACTGTATGATCTAACTTATATATGAGATAAGGGACATGGATATATGCAATCAAGTATTCAAAGCAGATAGGAGATTGTAATAGTGGTAGCGAGAAACATTGTATACAAGCTCAACCAAACCGCTTCGATACAAATCCAACATCTATTTCGTCTAATCTAGCCTCTATTTATACACAATTATTTAGACTTAGATCTTAAACCGAGGTCTTTTCTAAATAGGATTCGAGATCTTGGATAGGATCTTAATCCTATCCCTTCTCGAATTAGATTCCTTTAGATATGGCCGAGCATGCGTTCCCACCGGTTTGAGGGTCTTCTTGGGCGAACTTGTCCAGCCGAGCTTGATGTCATTTTACTTGTATTGGACACGATGCTTGGGCACAGCGGTTGGGCCATATCCTATCACAACCCCCAAAAAAGACGCAGTCGTAGGTCGTTTTGGGTTGTTTATGCCGAGGCGGGCGTGATCGATCCGACTTGGTATGTGTCGATGTTTCAAGTCATATGCCGCGTTTGCGAGGCATCTGCCGAGGTTGTGCACTGCTGGTACTATCTCTTGCCGAGGTGTTAAATCGAGCTTTTATTTGGGTTCACTGACGAGGCGCGTTAAGGTATATCTGGCGAGGCATTGCCGAGGTCTCTGGCCGACTTCACCCGCCGAGGCGCATGCCGAGGTCTCCGGCCGACTTCACTGTCGAGGCGTTATCGAGGTCTCTGATCGACCGCACTGCCGAGGCGCTAAGCCGAGGTTTCAGGCTGTGTTTACGGCGAGACGTTGAGCCGAGGTTTTGGTGGCCTCTCACGATGAGGCGTTAAGCGAGTTCTTACATGGCGCCACCGACGGGCGTTAAGCGAGGCCGAACACGAGATTTTTCTGCCGTCGTTGAGCACGGGACACGGGATACAGTTTAATGCGGCAGGTTGGATTCCGATAAAGCGTATAATGGGGAATATCTTCCTTGATCGCCATTTCTCATATCACTTTGCTATTTCAAAATTTGGACTTTCAAAACTTACGAAAAAGCGTATAACCGAAATCGCCATTGTTGTCTCGGGTTCATCACCATCTTCTTGAAAAACCAAAAGTAAGTTATGGCTTCCTCTTCTAAATCTTGAGCCAGTATCGTATGCGTACCGCCGTCGGATTCGCGGCGGTTTTATGTCTCTCCTTCGGGATTTCGGTAAAGTGTCTTTTTTCTTCCATTTTAACAACCTCCGATATAAAGGAGATTATCTCCCAATACGTATTTCGATATAATTTATGTTGCCCCGTCGGAGCATAGGGCTTGTGCCCTCGGAAGGTTTATCCTTGTGTCGAAGGCGGCCTCAGGGCTGGTCTTCGTATTCCCTATCCTCGTATATGTCGAACTTGAGCGGATGTTCGGCATATATCACTGCCCAACTTACGCCAAATTCTTTCCGGCATTTGGTGGGCCTAGGTGTCTATGCTCATCGACATAATTTTCCTTTTACTTTGGGGCTTGTTCTCCGTTTTTGCAAGCGAAGGGTGGTTGGGGTGGTATTATTTATCACCCGTCAGAAATTCAGCGAAGATAAAGTAGAAGATCTCGAGCTGGCGAAGAAGTTTTTCTTTTGTCGGTTTGATGGATCTCTTGAGTTTACATGGCGATCGGAGAAGATCGCCGATGTGGTGGTTGATGAGATTGATGGTGGCACGGAGGAGGCCTTTGGACAACGAGGTCTTGTGGATGAGGCCTTTACAGAGGCCGAGCTTGCGGTGCGGGCTTAGCCCCTATGATCCCACCACCGAGGTGGAGTCGGTGAAGGGTGAGGCCCTCGCCTTCTTCTCGTCCTTTGTTGCATGATTATTTGTGTGTACATGCTTGACTTCTTGTATTTATTTGCGATGAACTTGATCGTGGGTAAGAGGAAGAAGAGGAAGGAGTCGGGCGCGGTGTCGAGCTCCCTCCCTCTTTTGAAGGAGGTCGAGCTCTCTCCTCGATTTTGAAGGATGTCGAGGCTATCCCAAGCGGCGAGGAGGCTTCAAGTCTCTGAGCCGCAGCCTCTTAGGCGATTTAAGAGGTTAAGCGTGCTATTCGAGGCAGCGGTTGCCGACCGAATGCGTTGTCGTTGGCTCTCGCCTTCCCTACCTTCCCGAGGTGGCGCACTTATCTTCTTCCTTGTGAGTAATATAAATAATGTATTATTCGACTTGATGGGATTACGTATAGGGGTTGAGGTCGTGTCGGCCGGTGGCCAGATGTCCGGGATGGCGGATGTCGGTTTGATAACGGACTTCTTGAAAGGGCCGTTAGCCGGTTTAATGGGTGGCCCGGTATGCTCGAGGAATGGAGGAGAAGACTCTCCTCGTCCAAGAGATTAGCGAGGCGAAGCAAAGATCACGGGACCTCGTCAAGCGGATACGGGCGGATCGGCGGTGTCGGCCGGCGGAGGCGGCGGGCGGCGGCGGCGATGGGCGGCAAGGCTGGGGCGGTGAAGCCGCGGCGAGGCAGTCGCCTAATGAAGGCGAGTTGGAGGAGGCTCGGCGCCGGGAGGCCGAGGTAGCGAGCTCGCAGGGGAGATGCTTGGGCATTTGCGGAGGCTATTCTCTGCTGGGGCTTCTCGGGATGGTTGGCGTGCGGCCGAGGTCCTCAATAAGCGCCGTTTGGATCTGCAATCGAAGAAGTCGCGAGGACTACCTGAGTGGATAAATCAGTATGGGTATGAGGAGATAGAGGATGATGTCTGAGGCGGGCCTATTTCGATGTCCTTGTCCGCGGCTGAAGGAGCTTCCCGTCTGCGGACCTGACTTCATCTTGATTCTGCCGACCGCCATGCATTCGCGCTTTGCCCGTGGACGAGATCACGACCGGCGCTCTAATGGCCGATCTTACAAAGGGTCGGGGATGTTGCACTGGGGTTTCAAGGCGGCGAGGCTCGGCGGTTCTGAGGCGAAGCGGACTAAGCGAGTTAGGCGAAGAGTCCGAGGCTTTCGAGCTCGGGAGGCGGTGAGGTGGGCAGCCGAAGCTTACGGAGGGTCGATTGATCCCCTTTTTTTTTTTTTTGAATGTAAATGTACCTTTGGTTTACACTAAGGGCATATTAATAGAATCACAAGTTTATATGAAAACACTTGTCTTTTATTGATTATGTCTTTGAAATGCTTGATGCTTCTCCTGGTTGAATCGAGGCGAAGACTTGTCGCGAACTCTGGAATTAAAGAATTCGAACTCCTCCATATAAAGGGACAATTGGGCCGTATGCGCGTAGTCATTATCAAGCATAGAGTTGCCGGAGGCGCGTGGACGAGCTCAGGCTCGTCTTTTGCATTGGAGGAGTCGTTCGAGTCGCGAGGAGAAGGCTAAATTAATAGGCGAGGAGCATGCCTGATGCGAGGAGGCCATCCATCGAAATGGTGGGATGACTATCTCGGAAGTTGAAGCTAAGGTTGTCGAGGCCGGCTGCTCGTTGTGCGGTGCCGGCGTGAATATGGTGGGACCTCACGGCGATTCACTGGGCGATCTGTTGAATTAAAAAGGCTCGGAGGTATATCTGAGACCGTCGTTGCTCGACAACCACAGCTCGATGAAGCTGCTTGACGGGACGCGAGGCCTCTTCTTGCGAGGCTTCTCGGTCTACAATAAATGAGCAATTTTGATGATCCGGCGTGGATAGCTCGAGGCGTGCTATGGACCTCGAGCGACGTGGATGCTCAAGGGGCGGCAGGCGTCATCGGTGGCGGTCGAGCTAGCGAGCCCATAGTGTAGATCGAGGACGAGGTAGGGGTAGGATTAGTATAGATGATTTGTTGAATCGCGACTTTTCTAGAGATTGGCTCGGTTTTCCCGATCTCCTCCGCCCGTAATATGTAATCAGTATAACTTATTTTGAAATAAGAAAGATGTACTTGCCATTATTGACTTTATATTGAACTAAAGTAATATATGAAGTCTTCGAAGGAATCCGTTCTCGTATAAGGGAGTTCGTCCTTGTAGAGAGTTCCGTCTTCGGAATTGATGATTTTTTGCCAAGGTCGTCGGGAGGGGTGGTCCCCTTATTTCGTCTATATAGAAAGAACCATTTTGAAATAAGCGAAGGTAATCGATCTCGTATGTAGGAATGGTTCTGTTTTTCGAGGTCATCGGGAGGGTGGTCCCTTATTTCGTCTACATAGAGAACCGTCTTGAAATAAACGAAGGTAATCGATCTCGTATGTAGGAATGGTTCTATTTTTTGCCGAGGTCATCGGGAGGGTGGTCCCTTATTTCATCTACATAGAGAGAACCGTCTTGAAATAAGCGAAGGTGTCGATCTCGTATGTAGGAATGGTTCCTATTTTTGCCGAGGTTATCGGGAGGGATGGTCCCTTACAGCGTTTAAATTCATCCTCGTATGAAACAAAAGTGTCGACCTCCGTCGAGAATTTGTCCTCCGTAGAGGGTATAGAATAATATTGAAGATTAATTATGCATTAGTGACAAATAAAACATGCACAAAAATAGAATTTTATTGATAAAAGGCGACATAACAAAGTAAGACTCGACTCGATTAAGCAGGACTACGAAAACACGATCGAACAAGACTCGACCTTTGACACTTATGCATAATATCTCTTGGATGAATGATGTGCCATCGTTGGGTAATTGCTCACCGGACAATTGGGCGAGCTTATAGGCCCTTTCTTTGAGGACTTAAATCGACCGGTGAAGGTCCTTCCCATGTGGCTTCCAGCTTGCCGAGCTGCGGCTTTCTTGACCTCATTATTTGGAGTACGAGGTCGCCCACTGGAATTGTCGGGTTTTAACACGCTGGTTGTAATGCCGAGCTACTTGTTGCTTGTGCTGAGCTTCCTTGATGTGGCGAGGTCTCTTTTTCTCGAGTAGATCGGATCAGCTCGTAGATTTTCCTCATTGCTTGACGGAGAAGTCAATGGTGCGAGGACTCGGTACTCCAACCGCCGGGATCACTGCCCGTTCCATACACCAAAGCGTAGGCGTTTCTCCGTTCGAGGTCCTAGGTGTTGTTCGGTATGACCATAAGACACTGTGGTAAATTTTTCCACCCAAGGCCCTTAGCTCGGTCGAGACGCAGTCTTGATCCTTCACGATGGTCTGTTGGTGACTTGATCCGACCATTTGCTTGAGGATGGGCCACGAGGTGAATTTTGTTGGATCCAAGCTCTTGACACCCTCTGCGAATGTCTTATCGGTGGTGTGTTCCGTTGTCCGAAAGGAGGATATGAGGGATGCTTGAAGCGATACACTATGTTCTTCCGCACGAAGTTGAGGCGTTCTTGCTTGTGATTTTGCCAAGGCTCGCCTTCCACCCACTTCGTGAAGTAGTCAATCGCAACAATTAGGAATTGGAGCGTCACGGTGCTTTACAAAAGGGGCTCGATGTCGATCCCCATTGCATAAGCGGCCAAGGGCTGCAGATTGAGGTGAGGTCGGTCTGCGGTAGCCTCGATGCGTTCCGTGGAGTTGACACTTCGGACACCTTTTCACAAGGTCAATTGAGTCACGGAACATCATTGGCGATAGTATCCCCATCTCATCACTTTTTCGACAAGGCTCGGGGTCCGATGTGACTTCCGCATGATCCTTCGTGCACTTCTGCAGAGCGTAATCAGCTCGGTTCGGACCCAAGCACCTTAAGAGATTTGGAGATATGACTTTACAGATAGGACCCCCGCTCAATTGTATATCGCATAGATTTGTTTAGGATCCTCCTAGCTTCCAGCTTGTCTTGAGGCGATTCGCCATTCTCGGGAACTCTCGAATGGGAGTCATCCATTGGGTTCTTCATCCGAGACTACGTTGACCTCGGCTCCGTCATCGGCATCGTCTATGCTTCTGCTTTGGACTTCTTCTACTGGCGGGCTCGTTGACGACGAGGCCAATTTACTTAAGATGTCAGCTCGGCTGTTTTGCTCCCTTGGGATGCGAACTATCTGAAAGTATGAGAAAATCCGTTGCAGGCTTTTTGCTTTTCCAAGGTATTTCTTCATCCTGTTGCTTTTTGCTTCGTATTTCCCCAACATTTGGCTTACTACGACCTGAGAATCACTGTGAACTTGCACGGCTCGTATTTGGAGATTTTGAGCTAGGCGAAGTCCTGCGATCAAGGCTTCATACTCTACTCGTTGTTCGTATTTTCAATGTGAACGGTGAGTGGGTGATCTCTTGGCCGTCCGGGCCTGGGAGTAAGATTCATGCTCCGCTACCCGTTTTCCCAAGCCCGTCAACGTAGGTTGTCGGCCTCCTTTGGTATTTCATCCATTGGTTCGGCCGTCGTAAATACGTCTGGACTCGGTGAGCTTGGTTTTCGACGAAGTTAGCCTCGGCCAGAAATCCGCTGGGCTTGACCTTTGATGGCTGGCGAGGGCGAAGGATATATCGTGCTCGCCTGGAGTTCGATTGCCCATTTCGCGATTCTCCACGAGGCTTGGGGCCGTCAATACTTGAAGTGGGTAGTCGGTGGGGACTTGTATGGGATGTGCGTGGAAGTATGGGCGTAGTCTCCTCATGGCGTTTACCAATGCTAAGGCAAGCTTCTCCAGGGCGATACCTCGTTTGTGGCCTTTTAGTGCTCGGTGATGAAATACAGGGAGTTGGCGCCCTCCTCGTATCAGGCGTGACTTATGGATTCGTCAGGCGGCGAGGTAGAGGAAAAGGACCTCTCTCTCTCGGAGACGGATAGAGTGGGAGTTTGGCGAGATAGCTCTTGAGATCTTCAAAGGCGGACTTGTGTACATCATCCCATGAGAATTTGGGGCCTTTTGAGTGTCTTGAAGAAGGTATTTGTTTATCCGCGGCTTTTGAAAGAAAGCGGCTCGATCTTGACTATCGACTGTCACCATGTACGTCATGGATGGTCTTTGGCATGTTCATTTCCAAAATGGTTTGGACCTTGGGCGGGTTGGCTTTTAGCCCTTCTTGTGAAACTCAAGCACCTAAGAACTTTCGGACGGATTGCAAATGTGCACTTTTGGGGTTGATTTCGGGTTGATTTTTCGGAGAAGGCGAGGGCGATCCGAGGTCGGCAACACATCGGCTTCCTCCTTGCTTTTGCGACGATGTCATCTACGTATACCTCCACATTCGACCTATGTAGGGCTTAAATATTTTGTCCACCATCCTTTGATAGGTGGCCCTTGATTCTTGAGGCCGAATGGCATCTTTTATACGCAAAGACTCAAGTCGGAATGAAGGCCATCTTGGCCCGTCTTAAATCGTCCATCGGGACTTGGTGATACCTATTGTATAAGTCCAAAGCGAAGACTTCGTATCCGACCCGCGTCGACCTTCTTGTCGATGTTGGGAAGGGATAGCAATCCTTTGGGCGATGTTTGTTGAGGTCGGTGTAGTCGATACACATTCGCCATCCTCCTCCTTTCTTCACCATCACGGGTTGGCTATCCGGTCGGATATTTGACCTCGAACAGATGCGAGCTATTAACAGTTGGTTCACCTCATCGTGAATGACTTGGTTCCGCTTGCAAAAATTCTTTGCTTCATCGAGGCGGTTTTATCTGGTCTATGTTGAGCGGTGGTGATGATACTTGGTGAGACTCGGTCATGTCGGGGAGACCAAGCAAACACATCTCGAATTCCGTAGGAGTTGGATGATCGATTCTTTATTTGGTGCCTTGGTTCGACCAACTTTGACGACCTTTAAGGGCTCATCTTCGCACAATGCGACCTCTTCCGCTGGTTGTGCTGGGAGTGTACTTCTGACCCAACTCCTCGGGTTCCTTTAGTTGCTATGCTGCGGGTCTTTGGACCGAGGTCCCCGCACTCGTAAGGCAACCTGCATACATTCCTTGGCTTGCTTTTGATCACCTCGGATCACGATTGTTCCCCTCGCGGTGGGTATCTTCATTGTCGGGTGGCACGTTGAGCATACCGCTTTACAAACAGATTCAGCCAATCTCGCCCTAGTATGATGTTATATGGCGGTGGGCCTTCACTATTTAAGAATTGCACCACCTTGGTGGAGCTTGTTGGTGACTACCCACCGTGACGGGTAGCTCTATTATCCCTTCCCGCGCTCTCTTGGACGAAGCTTCGAGTGGCGGCGCTTATGCCGAGGCGCGCTTCTTCTATCCCTAGCTTGTCAAAACATTCCTTGAAAAGGATGCTTACCGACGCCGTTGTTGTCAATGTACACGCGTTTCACCAACTTATTCGCGACCATCGCATGGATCACGGTGCATCACGGTGGGGTATTATTATGGTACGGGGTCGTCCTCGGAGAAGGTGATCGCCTCGTCCTTCTGAACCTTTGTTGTTAGGCTCACCGGTTCTAGGACTTGGGCTTGGCCTTGAGGAAGACTTCGTGACTCACCTGGGAGCCCGTAATAGTGGAGATCACCCCATCATATTGGGACTCGTCATCTCCTTCCTCATCGATGTCGCGCTTGCTTTTTTTTGTGGGGCAATTCCCCTCTTCCTTTGCTTTCTCTTCTCTCTCTCGGTCGGCTTGGCGACCACGTGTTTGGTACTTCTTGAGGGTCCATCCCGAACCAACATCTCTATCTCTCCCATGAGTTCTTTGCATTCTTGATGTCGTGCCCATAGTCTTCATGGAATGAGCAATACTTATCCACAGTTGGGCGCCTCTTTCCTCCTGTCATTGGTCGAGGCTTCTCGAAAAGGTTCATATGGAGTGCGTGATTTACGCCCTCGGCCGTCAGCGGGGTGTATTGAGGTCGCTCGAGGCGTCACGCGGACCGAGCACGGACCTTATAGGCGATGTAATCTTTCCAAGCGCTTCACGACCTTGGTTCCGATCTTCCTTCCTTCATCTCTTCTTCCTTTTTCCGAGGGCCTCTTATGCGCTTGGCGCTTTCTCTTGTCGGCCTCGTCCGCTTTGGCGAACCGGTTGGCTATCATGCGCCATACTGTCGCGATGCACGGGTTCGTGCATTGCGATCTCTCGAGATAAGGCCCGGCAAGATGCCGTTTTGGAAGGCCGAGATGACTAACAGGTCGTTCACGTCTTGACCTTCAAACACTCCTTGTTAAACCTCGTCATGAAATCGCGATGGACTCGTTACGGCTTTGCGCTTATGGTGAGAGGTGTGCCGACGGCGTTTTGACTCCCATACGGAAGAACCTTCGATGGAAGGCGCCATCAGTCGCGATAGGGCGATGCTTCCGTGGGTAGACCGTCGAACCACTGCGGGCGTTGTCGACGAGTAACTCAGGAAGAGTTTGCACATATGAAGCGAATCGAGGCGTTGGTTGATCATGTTGTATTGGGCTGCGAGAGGAAGTTACGTGGATCCTCACCCGTCATAGGGGCGATGCTTGGTACCCGTATTTATCCGGGGCGAAGTGTTGAGTATCCTATTTGAGAGCGGGTGACTATTTTCCCGTACTCCATCGGCCGTCCTCACGGAGATTGGGACGGAGTTCGACGATCGAACTCGTTTAGGTGACTCGGACCGACCTCACGGTGGCCATGATGCCTTTTCCCGCTGCTCGTCCCTTGGAGGCGGGCGGAGTTAGCTGAATGGATTCGTTACGCGATCGGGGCGGCCAGCGGCGGTCACGACGTCCTCTCCGCGTCGCTCGTTTCTGCTGGCGGTCGGTTTGGGCCCCGACCTCTCGTTGTGATACCTCGTACCTAGATGAGGCTTGGCGTTCTGTCTTCGGGGCGTGGCCGACCACGTGCTTCTTGAGGTCTTGGAGAAAGCTCTCCTTATTTTCTCGAGAAACCCTCAGCGGCGTCGTCAAGGTTTACTATGAGCGGATGTTCCCTCGATTATTCTTTGTGGTTCCTTCGCTATGGTAACTCGCCTCCTGCAGGCGGGGTGTCCGTGCTCGTCGAGACTTTGGACATATCCTTGGGGTTTCTTCTTTGATTGGGCTCTTCCCGAGTTGAGCTCGGCGTTCCCTCTCGCCGTCAGCGTTGTTGTTGCCGGCGACGGTCCTGGATGCATGGCTTCTGGTGTACCTGGTCATGATTACTTCCACATAAACGGTGGTTGATCGAAAACACAAAATTTCGTTTCCATGACGGCGCCAAATGATCGATCTTAATTTCGTAAGGGAAATAAATGCGCAAGAACACCAAGGATTTACGTGGTTCGATCTATGAATAAGATCTACGTCCACGGGGAGAGAGAGAGTATTCGTGTATTGAATGTGTAAGAAGCGATTACAAAGAGTGTGCATCCATCTATTTCGTCTAATCTAGCCTCTATTTATACACAATTATTTAGACCTAGATCTTAAATCCGAGGTCTTTTCTAAATAGGATTCGAGATCTTGGATAGGATCTTAATCCTATCCCTTCTCGAATTAGGATTCCTTTAGATATGGCCGAGCCTTCTGCGTTCCCACTGGTTTCAAGGGTCTTCTTGGGCCGAACTTGTCCAGGCCGAGCTTGATGTCATTTTTACTTGTATTGGACCTGATGTTTGGGCCTGGCAGTTGGGCCATATCCTATCAGCTAATGTAGTTGAACCAACAGAGGTGATGGAAAGAGAATTACCATTGCCAACCACAAGTTTTTCAGTGTCATTGTAGTAATTGCTCACAACAAGATTCTGCATGTTGTTTGTGATGTGGTAGAACCACTGTCAATATACCAAGTAGGATCTGCAGCACTAAGGTCTTGATTGAAAGTATCAGCAGAAAGACCTTCGTGATCAACCTCTGCATTTGAATCTGATAGATATGCCTCAGGAACAACATTTGAATTATCAGTAAAATGCACATCAAATCTCTTGAAGCATTTTATATCAACATGGCCAGGTTTGCCACAAAGTTGACACACAATTCCTATAGAAAAACCACCAATGTGATTTGAACGACCACGGTTTCCAAAGTAGATCCACCATGGTTGCCTGAATGAAAGGTTCTTCCTTGACCTCGATAAGTATTATGTGCAGTCAGATAAAACAAGGAAAAAGAATTCTGCTGCTGAAGTCGAAGTTCATATGCTTGAAAAGCATATTGGATTTCTTGCAGATTAAGAGAATCACTACGATGCATCATATTGACAACTGAGGCTTCATATTATGGACCAAATCCTGAAAGCAGGTAATTCACCAATTCATCATTCAAAATAAACTGTCCTACAACAATGAGATTATCAGCATATCCTCGCATTTTGAGGAAAGACTCCTCTACATTCATAACTCATTTCTTTGTGGATTGAAGAAGTAAGCGAAGTTACATGACTCTAGCCTTTGATTGAGACATGAAGAGGCGCTCCAAAACTTACCAGAATTCACATGATATAGAGCATCGAACGACATGTCCAAGCTGAGTAAAAACTGATCTCGACGCATCTAAACTCCAATGCTGGAGATGGAGCATTTTCAACAGTAGAAGATGTAGATGGAAGAAATATAGGAGGCACTAACATTGTTGGAGAATGAGCACAAATAGTTGTGATAGCTTGTGCTTTCCATAAGGAATAATTCGAGCGATCCAGTTTGATGATGGATGGAAAGTGAGGAAGATGTGTTGTAGTAACATGAGAATCCATGAGAGGATAGAATGAAGATATGCTAATTGTGAAAACTTAGAATACAGAAACAGCTCAAAGAAAAAAGATTGCTCACTTAGAATTGTATAGATTTGCACAGGAAGTTTGCTCTGATACCATGTTAAACATGCAGAAAAGAAGGAAGAAATAGAAGATAGAGAAGATTTTGAGATTAACATAATTTTTCATTAGATTGAAACTGATTACAACGAAGCATTTATAGAGATACAAACGAGTTGGAAGCTTCTAGCTGAAAGAGAGAAAACTGACTATGATAACTGAATAACAAGACTAACAAACTTGCTGACTCGGCTAACAAACTAACAGATCTAAACTGATCTAAAGAACAGATAATAAACTTAACAAACATGAACTATAAATTGCACATGGTTTCGATATATATATATATTTTTTAGTAGAAAGTCACACCTATATATATATATATATATATATATATATATATATATCAGCCTTTACAGATTGTATATTCATCAGAATTGTGAGCAATGCCAAGAGTAGGTCTCTTGGTAAATAAGGTGATTACTGATTAGATACATGATGTTAACTTGTGTTGATATAGTTTCGTTTTGGAATTATAATTTACATACTTCCACGAGAAGATATATGTCTTTTTCTTAAAAGAAAAATTGTGATAATGCAAGTGCTACTTGGGTTGTGCCTATGTTTATCAGTGGCAATTGTTGAATTTAACATAAAAAATTTATTTGGATCCTTGTATGTGGTTTAATGAAGGTAATGTGACTATATGTTTCATTGCCTTCATTATAGTATAAAAAAAATGTGGGTTTTTTCTTTGTTCTCCTCTCATTCTTTCCCAACGATGTAAACTTCTATTTTTGTCTTTGGTTATTCACCAATTTTATTTTCTAACTTTTACGAATGACAACTATAAGTTCACTATTAATATTATATCAAATCAACATTCAAGGAAATGTCAGAGTAATGTACGTGTGTCTTGTTGGAATGCTATAATTTTGTAATGGTTATTGATAGGATACGGCCCAACTACTAGGCCCAAGTATCAGGGCCAATATAAATAGGCCCCGACATTAAGCTCGGCCTATGCAAGTTCGGCCCAAGAAGACTCCTAAACCAACTACAACTCAAATCACAAGTGGAGACGCAGAAGATTCGGATGCATATCTAAAAGAATTCTTATGAGAGAAGACTTCGTATTAGAGTACAACTCAATATAATGGTGTATAAATAGAGGCTAGATTAGACGGAAGAAGATCAACTACACTATTTGTAATCGCTTCTTACACACTCAATACACATATACTCTCTTGCTCCGTGGACGTAGATCTATTTCAACAGATCGAACCACATTAATTCCTCGTGTTCATTGTGCATTTATTACCTTACGAAATTAAGATCGATCACTGGCGCCGTCTGTGGGAACGAAAATTTTGTGTTATCGATCAACTTTTTCTCAGGTAACAATCACAACGATGAATACAAGAAGCATTACATCCAGGGATGCTACTGTAACAGGCCTCTAATCCTAAGGACGGATTAACGAGGACTAATACTTGGAACAGTGATCAAGGATTATGAAATACAATTAATCATAGAATTGTGGGACTAAATTCAAGTAAACTAAGAAGCTTTAACCATTTTATATACAAGACATACATAATTTACATATGAGAAGAGACCTCTGATTCTTAACACGAGAATTCATATAATCGAAGGTGATCAATTTGTCAACATCAAAAGCTAACTTAGTTCTATTGCAGCGGAAAGACGTGTGAATACACATATGACGATGTGTAGTCGAGGTTTCTAGCATATCATTATCAAAGGGCTTCCACCGCTCAACACGCCCATCCATCATCATCGCTCAACTGCACATTTAAAACAAACATGCGGTGAGTACAAGAATGCACTCGGTGGACTCATGCCAAAACATTTCCTCATTTTAAATTACATCGCCCATCATGGTAAGACACAAGGGTTTTATTTGAAAGGCCTTGTGCTTACTAAAATATTTTCATCATTTTCATAAACGTCGCTTGGCCAAGCATTTTTCCTTGTATGTATGATCCATATCCCTTTCATTTCTCATATCACATCATCAATAACTCATCTCATAAATCATTCCGCACCGGAGAAGGCCTCCTCCCACGGACGCCGTGACCGGCCGAGCACCCTTTCAGCACACAGTCACAAAATAGTGCACAAAATCCTTGCCACTCCGGCACAGGATACGAATTCTCAATCATCCTTGTGGGTACTTACAAGGATACGAATTCAAACATTTCATAAGTGGGAGCTACCCAACAATATGCATCATTCGATCATGGATAGGATACATACATAAAACATAAACAATTTGGGCAGGTAATTAAATAATCATTTCCTCATCATTTCTTGCAAATAAGCATCGTAAATAAATCATTTGATAAGCATTTATCATTTTGAGTATAGTAAAGCCCACCTGGATCGTCGATTCTCAAAATATGATTTCTTTTTACGTCTCTTGCTCACGTCCACGTCCAACCTTTACGTAAAAACTATTTTAGTACATCGGTCACGTTTTTCGTGAACATCAAAGTTTAAATAAAATTTGATAACTTATAAAGTAATAACTCAAATTCCTTTAACGAATTTTAATACGTCGTTTCAACGCGTATCTTAACTAAGTATTTCTCGTATTTCGATAGAGACATAATATGATCTACGATCTCATATTAACCATTTTGGTTAAACGTTGAACTCATACCAACGTCTTTCGATAAAATGATTTCAATTATGAAATCTTTTCTCTCAAAAGAGATATTCTTATAAATTTAATACGTTTTACACGTATTAATGTATTTATTCAACGTATATCATACGTGTAGACATAAGTCAACATTTTTGACTTTTCTTAACACACCTTTCGAATTATTCACGTATTTGTTAACCAATTTCCATCTAAATCGATTTTCAATCGATTTCTTATCATCTAACCATAATTTTCGATTTTCACGTTAATCAATAAACATGATCAATATTTTTCAAGTATGTTCTAACTTGTACTTTATTCATTATTTTTCATATCCAACGTTATATAATATAACGTTTTACCGTAAACATAGTATACTATGTTTCTAAAATCCCATAAATTCTCAATGGTTCTAAAATATATTATAAGGACATAATATATGAATTTTCTTGAATAGAAGAGTTTAAAACCCTTAGACCTTATATCTTAGCTCTCGGCCATCATCAAACAATTTTCAAGACTTCTCCAAAAATTCTTATAAAATCACATAATGTTCTATATTATCATAGTGTCAATAATATGTATTAACATTAGCTATAGGAACATTGGACATCATTTTCCTATACCTATAAGCTTTCGGTTTTCACACTATGTATAGCAAACATTTTTCTAAATTTTTTATAAATTCACACAATGTCTATACATTATCATATATCACCAATATATCATAATATACAACATTTACAACTTACACATCAAGGTACCAATCCTTAGGCCTCTCGAAAATTTCCAACAATGAACAATCCATTTTTCAAAAATTCTAATAAATTTACATAGCATTTAACCAAGGCCCTAGATCAATAATATGTTATAAAATCACTTAAACATTAATTATACATTAACATATGAATTCCTTCCATTTTCGGTAATTACATAATTATAGCATATGATTTCCCAAAATTTCCAAATAATCACCATAAGCTTAACTATCATCATAGATCACTAATCCATCAACATATTGAACATTAATAATTTCGAGCATTACTATTAAATCATAGCATGCTTAAGCTTTTAATTAAAACACACTATTTGAAGCATAGACACTACATTAAACATTATTAATGAACAACTTAGCATGATAGCAATATTTCCATCATTTTTCACATTATGAACCTAAGCATATATATATATAAATCTAACCGTTAGAAAACGAAAATCTTAACGCGTAATTAAAGGTCGTTCGATTTCTAACCTTTTAACCGTTGTCGATTTTTAATGCAAAGAATTTTGTATCTAGGGTTTGGGATATTAAAAGAAGAACACTCCTCTTTCTTTCCTCTCAAAACACTCACCGCAGTAGCAAGGAAAATAGGAATGAGAATTGTGTTTCAAGTGTTATATCCAATCACTTTTAAAACACAAAAGTTAAAGGAAATAAAGTTGATTACCACACTTAACTCTTGCCATATCTCACGGTACACACACAACAATTTGCAAGATATTGTAGTTATGACTCATCAACTTTATTACATCATTTAGACCACATTTACTACCCATCACAACACATTGAAAGAAGCAAAATAAATCCTCAAATTTGATCCATGCATGCGTCGACTATCTTGAAGCCAAAGGAATGAGTTTAAATTGTTTGTCTTATTTCATAATAATATGCGACACACTAACACATGCAACCATCACCTCCTAAGAGTTGTAAAATTTCTTCCAACCTCAAAAGTCCACAATATCATGCTAATTAATTAATTTTATCATCAACTAATAAAATGGAACAAAAATAATCCTTACTTTATTCCATCATGCACGTCGGCCACTTGATTTGAAAAGTGATGAGTTTTTATTATTCTTCTCACTTAATTAGTCAACAATATCATGCTACAATTAATTCAAAGCAAGACATATCCTTTTGGTGACTCACTAAAGTGATACATCACTCTTACACTATATTAACTACATCTTGAACAAAGCAAATAAAAACCTCACTTTTGATTCCAAGCACTTACACGGCTATGTCATCAACAAGAGTTCTAAAAATTCCTCCTACATTTCTTAGTCAACATTCACGGCACTTTACCAAGCCAATACACCTTTACTTGATTTTCATTTAATACTCTTGGTTTGTGCTAAAAATATCATACTACTACCCTTATTGCACATCATTGACGCAACATGAAAAAAATTTCAAAACATTGGACCTATATTAATATAAGCTCACGACAATTTGCTTCCCAAAAGCTAAATATTTCATTTTATTGCATTTAATAGCTATATGAAATAATACATGTCTTAGATGATAAATTATATCATAGGAAAAATAATTAAGATGATCCATGTGTGAAAACCCTAATTTTCGAAATTAGGGTTTTCGAAAATTGTACACTTTATCCCATAATTATTCCTTAAATCTCTAGCATTATTTTAATTATAAATAATGCTATAATTACATAAAATAATCATAGGAATTTAAATATTATAATTCCTTGATCATTAGACTTATTTCTCTAATCGTCTCTAAACGCCGACGTTTGAAACGTCTCAAACGCTCATAATCGAACCATCTCAAAATGGTCGTAATAAAGTCGTAATCACTTTATTAATTCATTCCATTAATAATGAAATTTAATTCTAAGCTTCGTCACTTAGAAAAATTATCGTAATATTAACTATCGATATTCTATCGACGTTAAAATATTACTGCCGAAAGAATTTGTATAGACTTTATTCTTTGATTCACTAATCATTAGTGAATAAGATACAATAATTTATTATAGCATAAATAATCAAAATCGAGCTTTGATAATTTATTATTTCAATTATCGAGATGAAACCCTAATTTACGATTTTAATTATCGTAATTGGGCTTTAAATCTTCGGGATATTACATTCCACCCCTCTTAAAAGAAATTTCGTCCCGAAATTTGTATACCTCAAAAAGTATGGGGTATCTTGGCATCATAACATTCTTAATTTTCCACGTGATTTGGGTCATATTCGTATTTCTTCAACCGCGACACGTGGAAAACATTACGTACATTCCCCAATTTAGTGGAAGTACCAATCTATAGGCTACTGGGCCTATCATTTCTAGGATCTCGTGATTCCTTGCACCTTAAACTTTATAATCTCCCTCGATGGAGAAATTTTAAGGAGCTTTATTTTCGCATTCAAAATGCAATTCGGATCTACGCGTATCAGCGTAAAACTTTTGTCTGTCCTGAGCGTCTCTTATTCTTTGCCTCATTTGGAAGATATCTTGATCATTTCATTTACGTGGTCAGGACCTTATACTTATCTCACCTACTTTATTACAATAAAGTGGTGGTCGATACTTCTTTCCACATAATATCTCATATAGCTATATTGATCGTTGCTTGACAGCTATGGTCGTACGTGAACTTAACAAGTGGTACTACATGTTCCCACTAATACCTTGCTTTAAACATTAATGTCCTTATCGTATCCTTAGACGTTCATATTGTCCTTTTTATCGTCCATCTGTCCGTGAGGGGACATCTATGTTAAGGTTCAATCTCGTGTCTAACTCCTTTTTGGTGAGCTAGTTCAAAATCTAGGGGTAAACTTGGAGTCTCTATCTGAAGTGATAGGTTTTGGTACCCCCTGTAATTATACGATTCCCTTTATGTACGACTGAGCTAACTTATCAGGTCCATGAGTCATCTGAACAGGCAGAGATGAACATAATTGGTGAGTCAATCCACTACTACCCATATAGCAGTGTTACTTCTTTATGACTTTGGCAAAACCCTTCATAAAATCCATTGCTATGTCATTCCATTTTCATTTGTGTATCTCTAGAGACTATAACTTCTCATAAGGTCATTGATACAATGCCTTCACTTTATTGGTAACCGAGACAATGCTCGACAACGTGGTTATATCTCATTTCATTCCTTTCTATCTAACTTTTCTCGTAAATCATAATATACTTAATGCTGCCTGGGTGGGCGGTATGAGGAATATCATGAGCTTCATTCATGATTTTATTTCTAAGCCTATTATTGCTTGAAATATATATATCCTTTCTTTAGACAATATGACATTGTCCAACGCTTCTTTAAAATCCTTCAGCCCTTCGTTCCTCTTCTTAGCTCGTATTCTTTCAAGTCTTTCAAACTTTCATTTAATACCCTTTTTCTCAAGTTTGACGTAATCGTTAGTGTGGCAATATAGCTCATGATCGTCTCTGGTTGCTCCACTATTTTTATATTCATTTTCTTAAACTCTCCGATGAGTTTTCTTTTTCTATAAGGACATACTATGACTTAGACTGAATTTTATAGCTTAGGCATCAGATTCTACATTAACTTTCCGCAGGTGATAATTTATATCACAATTGGAATATTTTACTGATTCGAGTCATCTTTTCTATCTCATATTATTATAGGATTCTATGTCCCTGAGTGGCCTTCGTCGGAATCGTACTCCTCATTTGGAAATTTGCCTTCTTCCAGGTACGTTTTTGCCTCATATATCCGACGATCTATCTCTTTCAGAGAGACAGGGGTCAAACTTGTAATACCGATTTATTAAAAACCAAATTACGATAATTAATATCGTAAATTAGGGTTTTGTCTTGATAATTTGATTATTAAAATATCGAATAATGATTTCGATTATTATTGGAATAATAAATTCCTATGATTTATTCACAAATGAATGTGAATTTAGAAATACGAATATGTGACGTATTTTAACAGTATAATTTCAACGTCGATTACGTATCGATAATTGAAATTTCGTAATCTTTTCTAAGTTTTAAGCTTAGAATTTAATTCCATTATTATTGGAATGATTTAATAAAGTAATTACGACTTTATTACGACCATTTTGAGATGAGTCGATATTTAACGTTTCAAACGTTAACGTTTTGAGATGACTTGAGAATCAAGTCTAACGATCAAGGAATTATGATATTTAAATTCCTATGATTATTTTATATAATTAGAATATTATTTTAGCATTGAATTAATGCTAGAAATTTTGGAATTATATTTGTGATTATTTATGATTCTCGAAAACCCTAAATCGAGAATTAGGGTTTTCTACCTATGGTTTGATTCCAATAATTTTTCCTATGATATAATTTATCATCCAAAACATATATTATGATATATATGTATAATGAGCATGGAAAATAAAATATTGCCTCTTGTAAAATGAAAAAGTCGTGAGCTTCTTTTGTTCAATGGGTAATTCACGTAAGTTTTACCATTGAAATACTATGTTGTGTATTAATTAATCCAAGTGTGATATAATTACATATAAATCAAGTAGAAATCAATTGAGGTGTGTTTGGCAAGTGGTAGCCGATTTGTTTGACTAGAATTACACTTGATGATGTATTATATATATTTGGGATAGAGGGTAAAGGGTTTATACATGCAAGAGGCATGCAAAATCAGATTTTAATTCTTATCCATGTGTGTGGGTCGTGACAATGTGAAGAAAATTTGTCAAACCAATTGTTTCTTTCAAAAACTTTATTCCATGCATTAACTCTTTGTAAGGGATATTTTCTTTAATGACATATACATGGTGAGTCATAGGAGAAGAAAACTTGGTCTTCCTTGTGTCTTGCAAGAGTGTCGATGGCTATTGCATTCAAAATGCAAAGGATTTAATTGTTTTAACCAATAAAGCTTTATACATAGTAAGTGTGATGATGTATTCAAATTATGAGTCATAAAGTAGATGGAAAAAGGCTCTCAATTATGTTGTGTAAGGGTGTGACCGAGAGAGAGAGAGAGAGATGTGTATTGATAATTCATTTGTTGTATATATTAAGTATTAAGTCTTGAAAACCAAAATCCCTTTCATTTCCCTTCTCAAACAAACACACTACCGAGAGCTTCTTTAAGAAAGAAAAGAAAATGTTCTTCCTTTCATTAGCCCTAAACCTTGATCATAAATCCTTGCACTAAAAATCGACAACGGTTAAAGGTTAGGAATTTAACGAGCTTCCTATATCGTTAAGATTTTCGATTTCTACGGTTCGATTTTAATATTTATGCTTATGTTCTTAATGATAGAAATATGAAGAATTATGCTATCATGTTTAGTGGTTTGTAAATATTGTTTATTATGATAAGTATGGTTCATATGTGATGATTTAATTGAAGCCTAAGCATGTTATAATTTTTATAGTAGTGATCGAAAATTTTGTGTTCAAAGTGTTGATGGATTTATGTTATATAATAGCAAATGATCTCATTGTGATTATTTGGAAATTTTTAGGATTTGTTTGTGATTATTTTATAAATACCGAAAATGGAAGGGAATTGTAGATTGATGTACAAAATTTTACTTAAGTGATATCTTAGCATATTATTGATCTAGGGTATTGATTAAGTGTTGTAGGAATTTATTAGAATTTTTGGACTTATATAGCTAATTTATTTCAAAAGTGCCGAAACCTATAGTCTAGGAATTAATGGGTTGTAATGTGTTATTATATGATATTATGATGTATTAGTGCTATATGATAGCATATAAGCATAGTGTGATTTTATAGGAATTTATAAAAATTGTTTGGTATGAAACACCTATGAACCGTGAGCTATGGTTTGAACTTAGGTGTATTGTTAGATTATTTTGAACCTTAGGTTATAATTATGTTATATATTAATATTGGAGCCTTGTGTATTATTATTAGAATTTTTGAGAATTTATTGGATTAATTTTGAGTAAAAACCGTGAGCCTATATTATATATAGGTGTGTTCCAAATTTTTCGATAGTGATATTAATACATATTAACGATCATAGTGTAGAATAATACACTATATGGATTTAGAGGAATTTTTGGAACAAGTTTGAAAATTTTACACAATAGCCGTGAGCTATGTGATGAAAATAAGGAATTTTAATTCCTTTTTAATCAAGAATAATAATTTATTTTATGTCTAAAAATTATATTAGACATAATTGAATTTTCGAGATTTATTAAACATAGAATATTATGTTTAAGGCGAAACGTTATATTAAATAACGTTAAAAGCATAAAATAATGCTTAAAGTATTAAAAGATTAATATTGAAAGAAAATATTAATCAGATTTATCGATTTGCGTGAAAAATCGAGAATTGAAAAGAAATCGATTGAAAATCGATTTATATTGATTTTATTCATTAAAATATGTTTTATTGAAGATTTATAATAAAAAGTCAAAATGGTTGACTTTCGAAATTAACGTACGAAATACGTTCGTTAAATATGCTAATACGTGAAAAACGTATTACTTTTATCATAATATCTCAATTGTGAGAAAAGATTTCATAATTGAAATCATTTTATTGAATAACGTTATTATACGTTAATTATTTAACCTAAAAGGTTAAAATGAGACTGTAGATCATATTACGTCTCTCTCGAAATACGAGAATTATTTTTATTGAAATACGCGTTGAAACGACGTATTAAGATTATCAAAACTTTGAATTATTATATTATTTATCAAAGTTGAATGAACTTTGAAAATCTCGAAAAGCGTGCCAACGTGCTAAACGTAAATTTTTGCGTAAAGGTGGGACGTGAAAGCTCACACGCAACCAGAGGAGAGCACGCGTATCGAAATTCGAAGTTCCAAAGTAAAGGTGGGCTTTACTATACTCAAACTGGTAGAATTTACCAAATGATTTATTTATGATGCCTTATTGCAAGCAAATATTTATGAACTGATTTATTTAATTACCTGCCCAAAATGTTTATGTTTTATGTATGTATCCAATTCATGATTGTTGATGCATAATGTTGGGTAGCTCCCACTTTATGACATGCTTGAATTCAGTATTCTTGGAAGTACCCCAAGGATGATGGAGAATTCAGTATCCTGGCCGAGACGGCTGGATTTTGTGCATTGATTATTTTGTATTGTGTCTTTGAAAGGGTGCTCGGCGGTCACGGTGTACGTGAGAGGAGGGCCTCAAGTATGAAGAATTGTTGTGGAATGAATTATTGTGATGAATATGGATCATACATACAAGGAAAATGTCGGCCGATTTAATCTTTATGGAAAATGAAAGAAAATATTTAGTATGCATAGTATTTCAAATTAAAACCTCGTGTTTCTTGTGATGGGCGAGTAATTCAAATGTGATAAATTATTTTGGCATGAGCCACTGAGTGCAATCTTGTACTCAGCCCTGCATGTTTGTTTTTAAATGTGCAGGTTGAGCAGATGATGGATGGAGATGTGTCGGAGCAGTCGGAACCCATTCGAATACAATATATTTAGAAACCTTGAATACACATCGTCATATGTGTATTCACACGTTTTTCGCTGCAATTGAATTAATTTATTTTATGATGTTGTTAGTTGAATACGTCCAGAACATATGAGTTCTTGTATATATATTGGTTAAAGCTTTCTTGATTATTATTCAAGTATTAGCCCTCGCTAAATCGTACTTAGGATTTAGGGGTCATATAAACTGCTCCCCTGCTTCTTCTTGAGCATCGAAGTTTTGTTGCTTTTATCGAAAGTAAGGTTGAGTTGGTAGCGGTAATTCTCCTAATCTGCGAGGGCGGTAAGATCCTGTCCTTTGGCCATTCTCATCTCTTTCAGGTATAATTGACGGCA
Organism: Salvia rosmarinus; assembly: GCA_036937905.1. NCBI lineage: Eukaryota > Viridiplantae > Streptophyta > Magnoliopsida > Lamiales > Lamiaceae > Salvia > Salvia rosmarinus. The sequence goes on along the minus strand of CM072821.1, from coordinate 56,561,403 downwards.
CAGGACGTGGGCCGACGTTTGGAACATCAGGGTACAACCATTCATTTATACCATGCTGTGTAACTTGCCGGGGACCAGGATAAGTGCTTGTGGGTGCCGTTCCATACACATTATATGTATACTTGAGCCTGTTGACAAATCCTGGTAAGTCTGCCCAAACTTTGGAATTTTCTACATGGAGAATATATTCTCTTGATACTTCTTTTGCAAAACCCTGCCAATCTGTTGGCAAACGACGGATAAGTTGTTGGATACCATCCTCATCCGTCACTCCATGGTTACAAGCATCCTTCTAAAGGTGCAGAAATTCCTCCAAAAATTGTCCTAAATCCATGTCCAGTTTATAATAAAAGAGTCGATACGCCCGTGTGAGTTCTAAGCTTGTAGGCCTTGTGGTTAACCTTTTTCCCGTCAGACTCCCTTTTCCTGCCATCTGTAAACAGATAGTTCTAGATGAGCCAACCTTAAATTAAAGCGATAGAAGTAATTTAACCAAGAAAGATCTCTTAAAGAATTAAACACTTTAAGCCGTAAGTTTGTAAACAACTTACAACATAACTCATAAACACTTATCTTATTTCTCATTTAATATTTTACACTCCATTCATATATTGCTCTAAATTAATTCGTGAAAGCAATAGTGGATCAAAAAATCCCATCGCGTAGAATTTCAAATGGAGAGACTATGCCCATGTCTCTAATCACGTGAGTGACCTTCGTTTCCGAAGCTCCCATTTCTCGAATTATATCTACGTTCCACATAGATATTGTGATCCAAATCATTTGTTAGAACCTTAGGCGATTATGGGTCCAATTCTAAGTTTGAGCAATACCTGCGACGACCATAATTCTCATATAGGTGAAGAGACTTTTATTTTCTTGATTCGTTTATCTCGAATTGGGTTCTATCGTTTCTACACATGCTTGTGCGATGTTAGAATGTGAAGCACCTATATCAAACAAAATATTATAGGTATTCTGAGAAATTTTCTGATACCCATCGAGCACTTCGGTTTTGTTCTGCATTTTGCGGTGGGAAGTTGTGACGACCCGACTTTCCAATAAAGTACGGATCATATAGATCGTCATCGGTATGATAAAGCAGCGGATATAAACATAGCTAGTCAAGGCAATCAATCATTCCTTACTCAATAACGTATAGGCTAAAAGGGATAAGCCATTCAATACAGACTCAAGTCGCAGAAGGACTTGTCAAAAGGGGTTCAAGATTCAAACATAACCCAATCGGGGCAAAATTCAAAGTACGAGGTACAACCTCCAGTTCAATACGGCATAAAAGTAGTTATGATCAAAGCATCAAAAATTATCAGAGTTAGGCAGCAAATAAACGTGTGGACATGCATATGACGATGCATGCCCAAGGTTCTAGAAACCTTCCTAATAAAGCATCAAAATAACTGCCACTCTGCACCACTTCGCATCCATCATCGATCCTTGCTCAACCTGCACATCAAAAACGAGATGCAGGGCTAAGTACAAAAGTACTCAGTGGACTCATTGCCGAAAACGTTTTCTTTGTCAAAAGTTATTACTGCCCACAATAGCGCATGAGGATTTTAGTTAAAAGGCTCATGCCTATCAAACATTTTTCATTTCTCAAAAGTGTCAGGCCTGACTATTTTATCACGTTGTTCCATATCTGGTAATTCATTCATCATTCATTCGTTCATTCATTCGCGCACTATGGAGGTGGCCACCTACACATAGTCGCCGTGACCGGTCGAGGTAGCTAACCTTAACACACAGTCACACGTGTACACAATCCGAGTTAGTCCTCAACTAAGTCGGATCCGATCGTTACCCTTTTTTAACGTTGGTGGACCAACTCATTCACATACCACATCGGATATACCAATCAATTCTCATCTCACATTTGGACAAACCAACCTCGATATGGACACAACAAAACATAAATATTTGGCAGTCAATAACAGTTCATGCGATAATATTTCATAAAGCTTTTGTAAATCATGCTTTGAGTTATGCATAATTATTTTGTTTCAAGAAAAGCCCACCTCAAGAATTGTCCTTCTTGAAGTATCGCTAGTGGTCCTTGTCGTTTCGTCACGCCCACCGGACCTTATCAACGTAAGAGATATAATTTAGTATGTCATTCGTTTTTTTCGAGAAGTATTGCTAATATTTAACGTACTCGATATCCTTTAAGTCCTTGGGTTTTAGGATTTTGTTATCGATAAGACTCTATTATCAATTATATTTCGTCTATTCGATTAGTCTCGTCATAGCGATAGAGCGACACTTTGTCGTTACATTCTTCTCCGCGATCGATGTTTCTTCACGTCGTTTTGTTCAATTATGAATCCTAAGTTCATAACTAATATTCGCTCGCTTGTTAATGCGTATCAACGAATTCGAGTTCCAATAACTCATTCGTTAATATCATTTCTCGTCGCGTTCTCACCTCACACATCCCATATATTCTAACAGAGAAACTCTTACACAATCAATAAATATTTCCCGTAGTTCAATCATCTAACAAACGTTTTACAAATTAAAGTTGCCAATATTTCTTAATCATCTACTTGACATAACCAATGTCATTAATTAATTAATTAAGTTCTTTAATTTAATTAATTAAATCCACAATTTAAGTTAACTAAATGGATTAATTTAAAAGCCCATATCAATATTAATTTTAATTGATCAACTCCACATGACTTAATTGGTCAAAGACCTATTTAAATTAAGTAATTAAGGCCCATTGCTCTTAATTAATTAAAGTCATTCCAAGCTAATTGATTAAGTTTAAGTAACTTAATTAATTAATTAAAGTCTAGTTCAATTAATTATTAAGGTCTATCTAAATTAATCAATTAAGTTTAAGTAACTTAATTAATTAATGTCTAATTATAATTAGTTAAAGCTTATCAACTTTATTTAATTAAAGTTGATCTAAATAATTTCTTAAGTCTAAAAGATTTAATTAATTAAAGCCCACTTCAATTAATTAAAGCCCAATTAAAACTTGATAGTCCAATTCTACATGTACTTATGTCCAACACATTTAAATTATAAGAGCCCAATGCAATTAATAAAAGAGGCCCATATTTGGGAGCCCATCCCTAATAAAAGTCCAGCCAATTAATTTAAATGGCCTACTGTTCGGCCCAATTCGTGAATTCTTTATCTCGGCCCAATTATTTAATTCTCGTTGACTTAATTAAATCTTGGCCCAACTAATTATTTTCGGTCCACATAATTTAATTCAGAAGCCCATTTGTTTGGCCCAAAGAATAAAGCCCAAACCATTAAAATAAAATAAAATAAAATAAAAACAAAACCTAGCCTTTCTACCCTTCACCCCTTTTCCCAAATTAGATCCCTCTCTCTCTCGTCTGTCCTCACACTCACACACACGCATGCTGCCGTCGCCGCCTCCTCTCCGGCCGGCCATATCGCCGGTCGGCGAGCCGCGACCACCTCCCTTCTCTTTCCCCACTCACGCAGTCGCACACCTACACGTCGTGCCCACGCCGCCGCTGACGTTCCTTCTCCAACAATGCGTCTTCGTCGGTAAGACCGCCGCCGTGTCGTCATCTCCGGCGAGTCATCGTGACCGGCGACACCATGGTCGCATCACTGGCCTTCGTCCAGCCTTCCCTCTCATTCTTGCTACTCACGCACACGAGACACACACCTATACGCGCACAAAGCGCACGTTTCCCTCTCTTGGTAACACTGCCGCCGTGTCGTCGTCTCCGGCCGTGTTCCAGCCACCGCGCGACGTCTGAGCCAATGGCGCTTGTTGTCGAGGAGGCGTTGGCGTCGCTGTCGCCGCAGCCGCCGGCTTTTCTGTCGCCGTTGGTTTAAAAATCCTTTTTTTGTTTCGTTTGTATTAGATTCATATGTTCTTGAGCTTAACAATTTCCAGTTCTATATGTTTGTATATGTTTGTATCAGTGAACGATCTATGAAATTTTAAATATGAGGAATATGTAAAAGGAGCAGAACCTTGGTGAGGTTTATGGGTATCCTTTTCTTCTTCTGCTATTTCAATCGAAAGCACCGTGGAGGATTTGCTTCAAGAAAGGAAATTCAATTGATTGTTTGAAAAAATAAACAGGTTGAATGTTCTAAATACTGAAATTATTACCTTTGTTCTGCCTTTCTCTCTTTGCTTCTTGAGGGTGCTATGAGGTTGTAAGATGAGTTTTGAGAGTGAAATTGTAAAAGAAGTTCTCGTATGTGTTGAAGTAATAGGGAATGAATAAGGATGAGGTTTGGAAAGTGAAAAGGAAAAAAAAGAGTTGTTTGTCTCATCTTGTAGCAGTAGAATCTGGGTGGGTTGCAGAGGTGAGAGAGAGCCAAAGATTTGGTTGAATTTGTTTGTTTACTCAAAACACACATTTTTTTTGAAATAAGATTTTTGGGGATAACTCACGATAGCGACATATCAACCGTTTTGTTCGAACGAGGATCGATGATTGCGACTCGTCCATGACGATTAGGATATCGAGAAATTGTTACCCCGATTGTCACTGCACACATTCGCGATCCGATTTATCGGCTCTGATCGTATTACATTATCGTTCGATTATTAATCGACAAAATTTCTCGTTTATTCAATTAAAAGGAAAAGATCTAATAACAATTTGGATTAAATTCTTCGTTAACAAAATTTTATTTTACGGGTTGTTACTGTGATACAGCCTCACGGTCTACCGTGTTTCCGTCTATTCGATTAAACATCTATTTCATATATTATTGTCCTTTCCCTTGGGAAATTATGTTTCCTTTCTATGGCCTTCATTTACCTCGCTCACCATATCCTTCTTGCATCGATCTTATGCTGCTTTTATCAATAGCATTCTGTAGTTAGGTTTATATCAACCTATCTTTGATATTGATATCTCGATAATTTAATCTTATCGTAGAGATCGCGATGTCTCTATCACTATCATTCATTCCTAATCCAGTATGAATGATTCAATACCCTTTTTCATTTTATCGATCTTAGGAATATATCTCTCATATATCCTTACTTTAAACTCTTTTCCAGAGAAATCCTTATACCGGCATTTAGCGCCATCATTTGTAATATCCTTTTAGGATATACATCATTTCTTCTTAATCTTTATTGATTTATCATGCAATTTCACATAGGGCAAAATCCTTTGTCCACTGAGGACGTATTATACTTTTGCCTTGACGTCAAATATCTTTACCATTTTCTCGACATTCAATGATTGCTTCATTCCCATGTCAGAGATACTTAATATCTCACTTTATTGATCGTCACAAAAGTATGAGGGATAAACTTTCCAATTAGATTCACCTTAAGATCATTTCATGTGAATCTTTTCATCATTCTCTTCGATGTATTCCTTTGCAAGGTCTATAGAAGCTATCTTGCTTGTTAATTACTAAGACACACAAGACAAGCGCTTTGTGTCAAAATAACTTAGAGTACTAAGATTCATTTCAAATAATGAATCTATTTCTTAATCCGTTCTTTACTTCAAGGAATTACCTTACTTATCAAGTCGTAAAAGCTTACTGACTTATATCATATCGTGGCTATCTCATGATTGTATAGCTTGTAATTTCATCACTATTCTCGACTTTGTCCCTTTTCTTGAGCATGGTATCTGAAAGTAATATTACTTTCATTATATTTCGGTCCTTACTTTCAGGAATAGAACCGTCATTATTGTCGTATTGCTTGGTAAAGTAGTACATTTGTACACCATAATTTAAATTCCAAGCATCCTATTACCATGTCTCGACTTGGAGATATCCCCTCCATACTTAATTTACATGCTAGGGCTATCCTAGCTGTTCACATATCTCAATGATTATGATTCCTCAATCATCTTATCATTGATTTAACCAAGTCTCAATTACATGGAATCGATTATGCTCAAGCATAATTTCATTGATTGAGGTATAAACCGAGAGATTTATTATCTGAGATGCCATCATTTCTTTATAAATATATCCTTGAAAAGAATATTGTGCATCTTCATTCTTTAAACATGCCCAACCTACTAACGAGGTTTTAGGGACAAACAACTATCTTAAAGATAAGTTGTAATTTCTCTCGTTATGACATAATAAGGGGAAATTATATCCCAATGATATCATATACTTTCCTTTACTTATACTCTTGCATTCTATGCTAAAGAGTATCTCATTCATAACATTTCATCATTATAACAGTCACATGAAGATATAATTTTACTGTTATCAATATTTGAAAAGCCCATCAAGGGTCATCACATCCATGTGTATCATAGGAAAAATATCTCGTCTCATTGAGATCTTATTTACATCATAACTTCTTGATGTCTATCACTTTACTGATCTCAAACTTTTAGGTGACCCAAAATAAGTCAACCTACACTATACCTGATGTTTATCATTTTACTACTTCGCACTTAGGTGACAAGGTAAGTCAACCTTCATCATCTTATTGGTTCCAAAACTTGAAGAAAATTCATCCTGACAGTTTACAAGAGGTACGGTCTCACAAATCAACACAACATCTTATAATGATTGAATCCATATGCTCTTTGAACTGAATAATTGGGATCTAGGGTCCGAAGACCAGAATGACGACTACTGAGATTTCTTTGGTCATATGGGCTGGTCAGATCCGTCACAAATATTTTCTCAGTCACACAAGGACTTGGTTTCAAAAGGACGCTTTATAAATCTTTGGGTTAAACATTTTTCTTTCAGAAAAAGGTGAGAAACTCCAGTGATTTCTCAATTGGAACTAGGTCATAGAGTTAAACTCAATGACAAAAATTGGGTAATGAAATTGAATTTGAAACCTTATATAACTCGTAATAGATCATCATCAAAGGTTCTCATGTATGTTATAGCTCTACTTGTACTACTGGGAATCTTACCTTCTAGTAACTTTCTAATATTCTTATCATACTGTAAAGTTCTCATTCTATATAAACCATAGAACTAACTTCAACTGATTCTCGAAACTTCTGGAGAAGGAATCAGGGATTTGGTCCTTCTTAATAAATAAATTACATCACGTTAGGAATACATAGGCGAAAACCATACGTAAATCGGAGTTCAAACGAATGAGAACAGGTCAAAACAAACACACTGCGCAGTGCAGAAAAACCTGCGCCGAATTCATTCTTGTTTTGAAAACTCACATTGTTTTCGTTTAATTTTTGCGTTCGTTCCCGTATCCATCCTTTTGCTTTCGATCTCAAGTCTAACTATACTCACATCATTGAACTAACTCTTCGATTTATCTTATCAAAAAATTTCTACCACATCGTGGTCTCTTCTTTTGTAAAAATTCACAACACTTGAATCAATTTATTCTTCGATCACATTTTTATTTCGTTTCTAACGAAAAGTCATAGTCAACTTGGAGTTCCGTCGTGTGTGAACGTCCAAATACAAAGACTATACTCATGTCACTTATCGCATAGTGACATTTATCATCTTGACATCATTTCCATTTCTGCACGCAAAATTTCTTCTCATCTTTCATTTCGAGATTCTCATTTTGATTTCGCTTTTGTTCTTAGGATGGAATAAAATTCTCATAATTCATCTTCCTATGTTCTTTCGCAAATGGGATCATGCGTCTTAAACAGTCTACGTTCTTTTGGGATAACATACCCATCATCATAAACAACTTTAAGATTTGAAATAAAATTTCAAATATTCATAACATAGCTCATTTTGTACTTATGTACTTCTTTGAATTTCAAGAATTCAACATATCATATTTGACATATAAATGTCAATTTTTGAGCATTTTCATACATTAATAACAATAAATCTTGATTGAATTTCATGAATTCAAACATTTCATTTTGACATATCTTTGTCAATACTTTCTCGTATGACATAATCATACATTATGACACGTTGGTAGCGAACCAACAACTTTCCTTATCATCTCAACATCCTCCTCATATACATCATCAAACAATCCTCCTCATCAATTCTCAACCCTTCACAACATAAAATTCATTTGCAACATTTGCAATAACTTTCACTTTTCATGAAAAATTCATTTTCCACCTTCAAACTTTTCGTTTTCAAAACCGAGAAAATCATTTATCTAACATAAATCAAATCCTGTAATTTTTCTTAAATATGCAGTCCCATTCCTGCATATTGTGGGAATCTCTTTTTATTTCAAAACTTTTGAAGAGAAATCATTTACCTCATTCCGGTTAAGCTTGATGTGATGGAGTGTTGAGCATAGTCAGCTGATCTCTAGAAGTCTAGTGACTCAGTCTAGACTTAACTTAAAGGAGATTTGGGATTCAAAGAGCGAACCGCTCTGATACCACTTTGTAACAGCCCTCTAATCCTAAGGACGGATTAACGAGGTCTAATACTTGGAACAGTGATCAAGGATTATGAAATACAATTAATCATAGAATTGTGGGACTAAATTAAAGTAAACCAAGAAGCTTTAACCATTTTATATACAAGACATACATAATTTACATATGAGGAGAGACCTACAGATTCTTAACACAAGAATTCATATAATCTGAAGGTGATCAATTTGTCAACATCAAAAGCTAACTTAGTTCTATTGCAGCGGAAAGACGTGTGAATACACATATGACGATGTGTAGTCAAGGTTTCTAGCATATCATTATCAAAAGGGCTTCCGACTGCTCAACACGCCTCCATCCATCATCTGCTCAACCTGCACATTTAAAAACAAACATGCAGGGCTGAGTACAAGAATGCACTCAGTGGACTCATGCCAAAACATTTCCTCATTTTTAAATTACACTGCCCCATCATGGTAAGACACAAGGGTTTTATTTGAAAGGCCTTGTGCTTACTAAAATATTTTCATCATTTTCATAAACGTCGCTTGGCCAAACTTTTTCCTTGTATGTATGATCCATATCCCTTTCATTTCTCATATCACATCATTAATAACTCATCTCATAAATCATTCCGCGCCGGAGAGGAGGCCTCCTCCCACGGACGCCGTGACCGGCCGAACACCCTTTCAAAGACACAATCACAAAATAGTGCACAAAATCCTCGCCACTCCTAAGACAGGATACTAATTCTCAATCATCCTTGTGGGTACTTACAAGGATACAATTCAAACATTTCATAAGTGGGAGCTACCCAACAATATGCATCATTCGATCATGGATAGGATACATACATAAAACATAAACAATTTGGGGTGTAATTAAATAATAATTTCCTCATCATTTCTTGCAAATAAGCATCGTGAATAAATCATTTGATAAGCATTTATCATTTTGAGTATCGTAAAGCCCACCGGATCGCCGATTCTCAAAATATGATTTCTTTACGCCTCTTGCTCACGCCCACGCCCAACCTTTACGTAAAACTATTTTAGTACGCCGGTCACGTTGAGAACATCAAAGTTTAAATAAACTTTGATAACTTATAAAGTAATAACTCGAATTCCTTTAATCTAATTTTAATACGCCGTTTCAACGCGTATCTTAACTAAGTATTTCTCGTATTTCGATAGAGGCGTAATATGATCTACGATCTCATATTAACCATTTTGGTTAAACGTTGAACTCATACTAACGTCTTTCGATAAAATGATTTCAATTATGAAATCTTTTCTCTCAAAAGAGATATTCTTATAAATTTAATACGTTTTACACGTATTAATGTATTTATTCAACGTATATCATACGTGTAGACTTAAGTCAACGTTTTTGACTTTTCTTAACATACCTTCAATTATTCACGTATTTGTTAACCATTTCCTTCTAAATCGATTTTCAATCGATTTCTTATCATCTAACCATAATTTTCGATTTTCACGCTAATCAATAAACATGATCAATATTTTTCAAGTATGTTCTAACTTGTACTTTATTCATTATTTTTCATATCCAACGTTATATAATATAACGCTTTACCGTAAACATAGTATAATATGTTTCTAAAATCCCATAAATTTCAATGGTTTTAAAATATATTATAAGGACATAATATATGATTTTTCTTGAATAGAAGAGTTTAAAACCCTTAGACCTTATATCTTAGCTCTCGGCCATCATCAAACAATTTTCAAGACTTCTCCAAAAATTCTTATAAAATCACATAATGTTCTATATTATCATAGTGTCAATAATATGTATTAACATTAGCTATAGGAACATTGGACATCATTTTCCTATACCTATAAGCTTTAGTTTTCACACTATGTATAGCAAACATTTTTCTAAATTTTTATAAATTCATTAATGTCTATACATTATCATATATCACCAATATATCATAATATACAACATTTACAACTTACACATCAAGGTACCAATCCTTAGGCCTCTCGAAAATTTCCAACAATGAACAATCCATTTTCAAAATTCTAATAAATTTACATAGCATTTAACCAAGGCCCTAGATCAATAATATGTTATAAAATCACTTAAACATTAATTATACATTAACATATGAATTCCTTCCATTTTCGTAATTACATAACTATAGCATATGATTCCCAAAATTTCCAAATAATCACCATAAGCTTAGCTATCATCATAGATCACTAATCCATCAACATATTGAACATTAATAATTTCGAGCATTACTATTAAATCATAGCATGCTTAAGCTTTTAATTAAAACACACTATTTGAAGCATAGACACTATATTAAACATTATTAATGAACAACTTAGCATGATAGCAATATTTCCATCATTTTTCACATTATGAACCTAAGCATATATATAAATCTAACCATTAGAAAACGAAAATCTTAACGCGTAATTAAAGGTCGTTCGATTTCTAACCTTTTAACCGTTGTCGATTTTTAGTGCAAAGGATTTTGTATCTAGGGTTTGGGATATTAAAAGAAGAACACTCCTCTTTCTTTCCTCTCAAAACACTCACCGCAAAGAGCAAGGAAAATAGGAATGAGAATTGTGTTTCAAGTGTTATAACCAATCACTTTTAAAACACAAAAGTTAAAGGAAATAAAGTTGATTACCACACTTAACTCTTGCCATATCTCACGGTACACACACAACAATTTGCAAGATATTGTAGTTATGACTCATCAACTTTATTACATCATTTAGACCACATTTACTACCCATCACAACACATTGAAAGAAGCAAAATAAATCCTCAAATTTGATCCATGCATGCATCGACTATCTTGAATCCAAAGGAATGAGTTTAAATTGTTTGTCTTATTTCATAATAATATGCTACACACTAAAACATGCAACCATCACCTCCTAAGAGTTGTAAAATTTCTTCCAGCCTCAAAAGTCCACAATATCATGCTAATTAATTAATTTTATCATCAACTAATAAAATGGAACAAAAATAATCCTTACTTTATTCCATCATGCACGTCGGCCACTTGCTTTGAAAAGGGATGAGTTTTTATTATTTCTTCTCACTTAATTAGTCAACAATATCATGCTACAATTAATTCAAAGAAAGACATATCCTTTTGGTCACTCACTAAAGTGATACATCACTCTTACACTATATAAACTACATCTTGAACAAAGCGAATAAAAACCTCACTTTTGATTCCAAGCACTTACACGGCTATGTCATCAACAAGAGTTCTAAAAATTCCTCCTACCTTTCTTAGTCAACATTCACGGCACTTTACCAAGCCAATACACCTTTACTTGATTTTCATTTAATACTCTTGGTTTGTGCTAAAAATATCATACTACTACCCTTATTGCACATCATCGACGCAACATGAAAAAATTTCAAAACATTAGACCTATATTAATATAAGCTCACGGCAATTTGCTTCCCAAAAGCTAAATATTTCATTTTATTGCATTTAATAGCTATATGAAATAATACATGTCTTAGATGATATATTATATCATAGGAAAAATAATTAAGATGATCCATGTGTGAAAACCCTAATTTTCGAAATTAGGGTTTTCGAAAATTGTACACTTTATCCCATAATTATTCCTTAATTCTCTAGCATTATTTTAATGATAAATAATGCTCTGATTACATAAAATAATCATAGGAATTTAAATATTATAATTCCTTGATCATTAGACTTATTTCTCTAATCGTCTCTAAACGTTGACGTTTGAAACGTCTCAAAACGTTCATAACCGAACCATCTCAAAATGGTCATAATAAAGTCGTAATCACTTTATTAATTCATTCTATTAATAATGAATTTTAATTCTAAGCTTCGTCACTTAGAAAAAATATCGTAATATTAACTATCGATATTCCATCGACGTTAAAATATTACTGCCGAAAGAATTTGTATAGACTTTATTCTTTGATTCACTAATCATTAGTGAATAAGATACAATAATTTATTATATCATAAATAATCAAAATCGAGCTTTGATAATTTATTATTTCAATTATCGAGATGAAACCCTAATTTACGATTTTAATTATCGTAATTGGGCTTTAAATCTTCGGGATATTACAGCTACCGGCAACAATAACGGCGGCAGGACGCGCCGAACTCCGCTTGGAAAAAGCCCGATAAGAGATAAGACCCCCGAAGGACACGTTCGAAGTCTCGATGAGCGAGGCAACCCTATCTTGCGTGAAGAAGAAGAGTACCGTAGCGAAGGAGGTCGCAACAGCAACCGAGAGGAATCCCTAGCACCGCAGTTGAACCTTGATGAGGCAGTTAAAGGGTTCCTCGAAAAGAATATGGAAAGCTTCCTCTAGTACCTCAGCCGAGAACAAGGTCGGCATCATCATGAAGAAAAGGACGCCGAAGCCTCATCAAAGCACAAGGCGGCACAGCGAGGTGAATCCCCCAACCTCCGGATGATAGGCGCTCGTACTGCGGATAATACCTCTACACGGGTTGGTTTCCAAACCGATCGTGCAAGGGATGAGCAGCGTGGGGCAGGACGTCGTGATCACCGCGAGATCGATCAACACAATTATAACGAGTCCGGCCGACGACCTCAGCATCGTTCTCCGGGAAACAGGTTCGATGGATATGGGAGGATCATTACCCCTTTCTCTAACGAGATACTCGATACTCCTCTCCCGGACAAGTACCGGGTGCCAAGTATCGCCCCCTATGACGGACTGTGGGATCCACAAAACTTCATTTCTCAATTCCAATACAACATGATCAACCAGCGTCTCAACACCATCCACATGTGCAAGCTGTTCCCGGAGTTACTGATCGACAACACCTGCCGGTGGTTCGACGGTTACCTACCGTAGTATTCGATCTTACCTAGATCTAATGGAAGCCTTCATCATGAAGGTTCTTCCAAAAGCCGAGTCCAAGACCACATCGGCTCATCTCCTCACCGTGAGACAAGGTCGAGTGTGTCCATCGACTTCATGACCGTGTTCAACAAGGAATGCCTAAAAGTCGAGGACGTAAACGATATCCTCATTATATCGGCTTTCCAAAACGGCATCTTGACTGGGGCCCTATATAAGGAGATCATCAAGTAAGAGCCTCGTACTGCGTCGGAGCTGTGGTGCATAGCAGATCGGTTCGCCAAAGCGGACGAAGCGGATAGGAGAAAGCGCGAAGCGAAAAAGATGGAGCCCTCTGACAAGAAGAGGAAAGAAGATGGTCGAGGAGACCGAGACCAAGGTCGACGAAGTGCCTTGGAAAGAATACAACGTGGCCCGATAGAGTCTAAGCTCGAGCCACGTCATAACCTGGAGCGACCTCAGTATACACCCTTGACGAAGTCGAGGACGGAGATCTATGAGCTCCATATGAACATGTTCGAGAAACCTCGGCCCATGTTAGGAGGATCGAAACACCGATCCAAAGACAAGTATTGCTCCTTCCATGAGGATCATGGACACGACACGGAGGAGTGTAGGGATCTCATGGCAGATATCGAAAAGTTGGTGCATGACGGGGTTCTTAAGAAGTACCAAGGTCATGGCCGACGAACTAGTCAGTACGAGGCCCCCCACCGATGTCAGAAAAAGCGGAAGCAAGTGAAGTTGAGGGAAAATTGTGGCCCTCACAAGAAAGCAAGCACATTAATCGATGAAGAGGGATGACGAGCCTCAATACGATGGAATCATATCCACCATCACGGGCTCCCTTGCGGAACTACGAAGTCCTCTCTAAAATGCCGAAGCCCGAAGTCCCCATACCAGCGAACCTGTAAACAAGAGGTTTAAAAAGGACGAGGCAATCATCTTTCTGAGGACGACCCCGTACCAGCCGTACCAGGACGCGATGATAATCCAAGCAGTGGTCGCCAACAAGCTAGTTCGGCCCATGTACATCGATAGTGGTGCGTCGGTGAGCATCCTCTTCAAGGAATGATTCGACAAATTGGGAATTGAGGAGGCACGCCTCACACCGGCACCACTATCACTTAGAAGCTTCGTGCAAGAAGAGACGCGCCCGGAGGGGATCATTGGACTACCTGTCACGGTGGGAAGAGCACCGACGAGCTCCACCAAGGTGGTAAAATTCTTTGTATTAAACGCCTACTCACCGTATAACATTATACAAGGACGGGACTGGTTAAATGCAGTGAGGGCGGTATGCTCAACGTATCACCTAACAATGAAGATCCCCACAAGAGGAGGGGTTGCTGTGATCCGAGGAGATCAGAAACAAGCAAAAGAATGCATGTAGGTCGCCTTAAGAGGTGCAGTGACTTCGGCCCAGCACCCACGGGCATAGCAATTAAGGAAACCCAAGAAGTTGGAACTGGAAAGGACATCGTCTACTCCCAACAGCTCGGTAGAGGAGGTCACATTGTATGAAGATGATCCCCTCAAGGTAGTCAAAGTAGGCTCTACCGAAGTACCTCAACTGAGAAAGCAAATTATCCAACTCCTAAGGGAATTCAGAGACGTCTTCGCTTGGTCACCCCTCGACATGGTCGGGGTATCACCAAGCATTATTACTCACCGGCTCAACATTGACCCAAGTGTGAAACCAGTTCGGCAAAAGCAGTGGATCTTTGCAGCGGAACGGAATCAGGTCATACATGACGAGGTGAACCAACTATTGAAAGCACGCATATTATTCGAAGCCAAGTATCCGACCTGGATAGCCAATTCGGTGATGGTGAAGAAAGGAGGAGGGGGATGGCGAATGTGTATCGATTACACCGATTTCAATAAACATTGACCTAAGGACTGCTACCCCCTTCCCAATATTGACAAAAAGGTCGACGCTTTGGTCGACACTAAGTCTTCAACTTCACGGATCTATACAAAGGTATCACCAAGTCCCGACGAGCGACGAGGACGATCCAAAATAGCCTTCATCACGGACTTTGCATCTTTGCATATAGGAAGATGCCATTCCGACTAAAAAATGCAGAGGCCACCTATCAAAGAATGGTGGACAAGATATTTCAGCCCTACATCGGTCAAAATGTGGAGGTGTATGTAGATGACATCGTCGTCAAGAGTAAGGAGAAAGCCACATGTGTAGCCGACCTCCGGATCGTCCTCGGCTTACTTCGTAAAGTAAACCTGAAGCTAAACCCCCAAAAGTGTACATTCGCAGTTCGGTCTGGGAAATTTCTGGGGTGCTGGGTTTCACAAGAAGGGTTAAAAGCCAACCCGTCCAAAGTTCAAACCGTTTTGGAGATGAAGATGCCGAAGACAATCCACGACGTGCATAAGTTGACGGGCTGCATAGCTGCACTGAGCCGCTTCCTTTCAAAAGCCGCGGAGAAGCAACTCCCCTTTTTCAAAATCCTCAAAAAGGCTCCGGAGTTCAGTTGGGATGATAAACACAAGTTGGCCTTTGAAGATCTCAAAAACTACCTCGCCAAACTCCCCACTCTATCTGTCCCGAAGGAAGGAGAGGTCCTCTACCTATACCTCGCGACTTCGGATGAAACCATAAGTGCAGTTTTGGTGCGAGAGGATGAACGTCGCCAACTCCCTGTGTATTTCATCAGCCGAGCACTTAAAGGGCCAGAAACGAGATATCAACCTCTGGAGAAGCTCGCTTTGGCATTAGTAAATGCTGCGAGGAGACTACGTCCCTACTTCCATGCGCATCCCATACAAGTTCTCACCGATCATCCACTTCGACAAGTGTTGACAAAGCCAGAAGCTTCGGGGAGAATTGCGAAGTGGGCAATTGAGTTGGGCGAACACGATATCTCTTTTGGCCTCGTCAAGCCATCAAGGGTCGCCCAGCAGCACTTCCTCAGAGGCTAACTTCACAGAGAAGCCGAAACCCACCGAGCCTACCTCAGACAATGCCGAAGCCGAACCCATCATGGAAGCATCCGAGAATTGCTGGCAAATCTATGTGGATGGAGCTCGGGAAAACGGGTGGGGCAGACATCTTGCTTTTGGGACCAGATGGCCAAGAGATCACCTACGCACTTCGGTTTGCATTCAAAAATACGAATAACGAAGTGGAATACGAGGCCTTAATCGCAGGACTTCGCCTAGCTCAAAGTCTCCAGATACGAGCAGTGCAAGTTCACAGTGATTCTTAGGTCATAGTAAGCCACATGTTGGGAAAGTACGAGGTAAAAGGCAACATGATGAAGAAATACCTTAAAAAAGCCAAAAGTCTTTCTCATACTTCCAGTTGGTTCGTATCCCAAGGGAGCAAAATAGCCCAGCTGACACCTTAAGCAAACTGGCCTCGTCATCAACGAGCCCGCCAGTAGAAGAAGTCCAAAACAGGAGCATAGACGATGCCGATATCGAGGTCAACATAGTCTCTGATGAAGAACCTAATTGGATG
Source organism: Salvia rosmarinus (assembly GCA_036937905.1). Taxonomy (NCBI): domain Eukaryota; kingdom Viridiplantae; phylum Streptophyta; class Magnoliopsida; order Lamiales; family Lamiaceae; genus Salvia; species Salvia rosmarinus. Next base: position 56,544,711 of record CM072821.1, on the reverse strand, counting down.
ACTCTCATTTAAGAATATTTGGAGAAGGGCGAGTTACCTAACGACAGACTCGAGGCTAGGAAAATCTTGAGCAAATCTTTGCGATATATACTTGAGCAAGGAATTCTCTACAGAAAGTCATATCTCCAGCCTCTCCTAAGGTGTTTGGGTCCGAATCGAGCTGAATATGTACTACGAGAAGTTCATGAGGGATCATGTGGAAGCCACATCGGACCCCGCGCGTTATCAAAGAAAGTCATGAGATGGGGATACTATTGGCCAACAATGTTCCAAGACTCAATTGACCTCGTAAAGAAGTGTCCAAAGTACCAAATTCATGGAAATGTGCCGAGGCTACCTCAAACCCACCTCGTCAGCATGCAAAGCCCGTGGCCATTCATGCATGAGGGATTGATATTGTAGGCCCTTCGCAAAGCTCCGTGGCGCCCGAAGCTCGATCGGCGGTTTCACAAAGTGGGTGGAAGTCAACCCTTGATGAAAATCACAAGCAAAAACGCCTCAACTTTGTCTCGGAAGAATATCGTGTGTCGCTCGGCATCCCTCATATCCTCGCTTCGGATAATGGGACACAGCTCACTGATAAGGTCTTTAAAGAGTGGTGTCAAGAGCTTCAAATTCAACAAAGTTCACCCCTGGCCGCCCATCCTCAAGCAAATGGTCAAACCAAGTCACCAACAGACAATTGTAAAGGGACTCAAAACTCGCCTCGACCGAGTGAAGGGCAATTGGGTGGAAAATTTGTCACAAGTCTTATGGTCGTATCACACAACACCCGGACGCCGAATGGAGAAACACCCTATAGTTTGGTGTATGGAACCAAGCAAGAATCCCGCAAAATCGGTATGTCGAGCCCCACACCATCCACTTCTTAGCCGACGTAAATAGAGAGAATCTACGAACTAACCGGATCTACTAGAAGAAGCGAGACCTCGCCACATTACGAGAAACTCTCAGACAAGCAACAAGTAGCTCGGTATTATAACCAGCAAGGCCAAACTCGACAATTTCAAGTAGGCAACCTCGCATCAAATAACGAAGTCAAGAAAGTCGCAAAGCTCGACAAGCTAGAAGCCACATGGGAAGGACCATACCGAGTTGAAGAAGTCCTCGATAAAGGATCATATAAGCTCGCCCACTTATCCGGTGAGCAAATACCTCATACGTGGCACATCATTCATCTAAAGAGATATTTTGCATAAGTGTCAAAAGAAATTGTTCATTTAGTTTAGTTAAGTCGTGTCTTTAGGTCCTTTTCTTTTGTAACGTCGCTTTTTCATTAATAAAATATTTTTCTTGCATATTTCATTTGTTATTTATGCATACTACCTCTTCCCCATGATAAATACCCTCTAAGAGGATGATAAATACCCTCTAAGAGGATGAAAAACCCAACAAATGGTAAAATAAACACGTGTGAGGGGACCACCCCTATCGACACTTCTCGACAAATAAGGAACATTTACCCTTGTTTATTTCGAGGACGAACTACCTTCGATTAATACGAGGATGAACTACCCTCGTTTATTTCGAGGATGAACTACCTTCGTTTAATACGAGGACGAACTACCCTCGTTTATTTTTGAGGATGAACTACCTTCGTTTAATACGAGGATGAACTACCTTCGTTTATTTCGAGGATGAATTACATTCATTTAATACGAGGACGAACTACCTTCGTTTAATACGAGGACGAACTACCTTCGTTTATTTCGAGGATGAACTACCTTCGTTTAATACGAGGACGAACTACCTTCATTAATTTCGAGGATGAACTACCTTCGTTTAATTACGAGGACGAAATGTATACATCGTTTGTGAAAAAGGAAAGATCAACACAAGACAAAGAAAAATTTGTTCTTATGAAAGATCAACACAAGACAAAGAAAAATTTGTTCTTATTTCCAAAGTATACAACACATACATTACGAGGACGATGAAGGACCAGGAGGCTGGGAAAAGCTAAGCCAATCTCTAGAAAAGTCAGGGTTCAGCAGTTCATCTATGCTAACTCTACCCCTACCTCTACCTCGTCCCCGATCGACACCAGGAGTTCGGCCGGCTCGACCTCTATGTCTCGCCACACGACCCCGACTGCTGATGATTGACATCTATCTTGGGCATAGAACTCCAGAGAAAAACTATCTACAATCCTAGGAGAAGCCTCGACAGAAGAAGAAGCCTCCGTCGTCGAACGAAGCACCCGCTCGAGTTGCGGGTGACGAGCTACAACGGTCTTGTATAGGCCACCTATTTTCTTCAGGTCGGCATACTGCTCTTGAAATTGACAAGAGTCCCCACCGTACTCACGTCTGTAGCTCGAACACCGAGTCGCGATCTCTAAAACTTTGGCTTCGACCTCGGAGATGGTCATTCCACCACCGCGGCAAATTACAGCCTCGTATTCGGCATGCTCCTCGGTGACCGATTTGACATCATCCTTCGCGATCTCGAGCTTCTCCTCCAACTCCAAAAACCGAGCTTGAAGCTCGTCAAATTTTTCTTGTGAAGCCCGGAATTTTACATCAGCTTCCTCCTGCACATGGCCCAGCTTGCCTTCCAGGTGAAGGACCTCGACCTCTTTTGCCTCGAGAGCTCGGTGCAAAGTTTTGATCTGGTCCAGCCAAGGAAATATATCAACATGTTCAGGAACAGACTAAAGACAAAAACAAAGAGAAGCATACTTCAATGAATTGGAGAATTTTATTCAAGCCTTTAAGGCAGGTCAAAAACGACATCTTAATGACGACGTAATTATATTTTATCTACAAAAAATATAGGGGGATCAACTGGACCCTCCGGCGACTTCAGCCTGCATCTCCTCGGCCTCCTCCCTAGCCTCCGCAGCCTCGGCAACACCGCCGCCTCGGCTCCTTAGCCGATCAGCCATTATAGCTGAGTGGGCATCCTGGCCCACCGAGCAAGCACGGACCGAATCGGCATTCAAAGAAAGTCAAGAGGAGGCTGTGCCTCTAACACGGAAGTTCTTCAGCCGCCAAGAAGGACCTCGGCATACGCCCGCAGCAAGGCCTCATTCTCCATCACCTCATACCCGCATTTGACTTATCCAACCGCGGGTAGTCCTCCGCAACTTCATCGAGAGTGGCGCCGCCACGCAGATTCAAGACCTCGGCCAAATTGCCGGCCAGCCTGAGGAACTCCTGATAAGAACAATCTCTCCACAAAAGCGTGGAGAAGCTCTCCTGCGGGTCGCCGCCTCGGCCTCCCGACGTCTGGCTGCCTCCAACTCGGCCTTCAACATGCCGACTTCGGCCTTCGCCGCCTCGGCCGCTTTCTCCGCCGCAACCGCCACGCCCGTCTCTCTCTCGCCACGCCCCGAGCCATTGTTTCGGCCTCGGCCACCTCTAGGACGAGGAGGGTCTTCTCCTCCTCCAACTCTCTGGTATACCGAGCCACCTAGTCGAACTGGGCAACGGCGTCGTTCAAGAAGTCCGATAGTTGGGTGGACATCGCCGTCAGTCGGATGGACGCGTCCGTCAGTTGGGCGGACGTCGCCGTCATCTGGTTGGACACCCTGGTGACCTCGGCCGCCATGTACTCGATCCCCTGCACAGAAGTCACCCATGTCAAAAAAAAATACATCAATACATAACTTTGTGACGTGTAAAAAATTTTGCATTACCTCAGGGAAGGACCGACGTGTGACCTGGGTGCCGACGATCTCGCAATCATCATCGCCGACGGGAGGAGACCATACGCCTCCTTGATGGGGCGGGGTTGATGGGGCGAAGATGACTCGCCATGTCTTCGCCCTCTCAGAAGGGGCCTCAGCCACAACCTCCGGTGTCGGGTGGAGGGCTCGGGATCGACTCGACCTCTTCCTCTTTTCAAGTAAGGAAGTTCACCGCAGAGTTAAAATAATGTAGTCGAACATAAAGCAAAAATCAATCAAAGAGACGAGTGAAAGAAGGGGCCTCACCTTCACCGCCTACCGCTGTAGCAGGATCATAAGGGCTCACCGCAATGACGAGCTCGCCTCGGAAAAGCTTCATCCACAAGGCCGCCCCGTCCAACGACCTCTAGTCCACCGGGCTATCATCGGTGGCCACATCCGCCAATCTCTCCGCATCTGTGCGAACTCGAGGATTCCATCGAACCGACAAAGAAGAACTTCTTCCGCGGCTCGGAAGTTTTGATTTGCCTTTATTTTGAAACTACGACGAGGTGATATATAATACCACCCCGCGCTAGATTTAAGCTGAAAAAACCTAAGGACCAGCCCTAGGGTGAAGGGAAAATTATGACGATGGGCAAAGACACCAAGGCCCGTCAATTGCCGAAAAGAATTTGGCATTATTTGGGCAAGAGGTATGCCGAACATTTGTTGCAGTTCGACATAGACTGAAGGATAAGAGAGACGAAGGCCACCCTTAAGGTCGTCCTCAGAACAAGGACAAAGTCTCCGAAGGGGCACAGGCCCTATCCTCCGATCGGGGAGCGACAAACTCAAAAGATTTCGGAATAAAAAATTTAGAAGCAAGCTCTATTATCGCAGGGGCTTCTAGATTTGAAGGAAAAGAAGAAACCCTACCAAGATCCCTCAAAGGCGGGAAACCTATTCTACGCACAAAAGGAAGGAGGAATCAAGAGTGAAAACTTTAAAACCACCGTGAATCCGTATGAATCGACACAACACGGCCTTCATGGCCGTGAGAATCCTCGAAGAAGAAGAAGATGAAGAAGCCATCAATAACTTACTTGTTTTATGTGGCAAATCAAGAAGATGACATCTGGTACCGCGAGAACGATAATGGCGATGATCAACACTGTGTTTCTCGAAAGACAAAGAACTTTTTGAGTTTGAAAGATTGAGGCGGATAAAGTGCAATGGTAAAGGCGATCATGGAAGTTATTCCCCAACGCACTTTATCGACCCCAACCACCTTACGATTAAATGAAGGTGACGATTCCGTGTTCGACATCGGCAGACATCCCGCTGCTCGACCTCGGCATGACGTTACACATTTAACCTCGGCATATATCCGACCTCGACAAAGATTACGAATCGATCTCGACAAGGCGATTTAGTATTCGACTCGCCAATAAGAGCCGAGCGACATACAACTCGGCAGACACCCGGGTGGCAACAAGTATTCGACTGCCAACCTGAGCCAACCGACATACAACTTGGTGGGATTGACGCGCCCACTTCGCTGCACTACGACTTTGATGAGGCAACGTCAGAACCACTGTCCCCCCTTCATCACGACCTCACTTCTACGTCTTTTTGGGGGGGGATGTGATAGGATACGACCCAACTACTAGGACCAAGCATCAGGCCCAATATAAATGGGCCCCGACATTAAGCTCTGCCTATGCAAGTTCGGGCCAAGAAGACTCATAAACCAACTACAACTCAAATCACAAGTGGAGACGCAGAAGATTCGGATGCATATCTAAAAGAATCTTTATGAGAGAAGACTTCGTATTAGAGTAAAACTCAATATAATGGTGTATAAATAGAGGCTAGATTAGACGGAAGAAGATCAGTTACACTCTTTGTAATCGCTTCTTACACACTCAATACACATATACTCTCTCGCTCCGTGAACGAGATCTATTTCGAACACGATCGAACCACGCATTCCTCGTGTTCATTAAGATCGATCGTTATTCTTGAGATTAAAGATTTCAAGTGTGAATTTATCGACATAATATATAAACAAGATATTAAAGAGTATATATATATATATATATATATATATATATATATATATATATATATATATATATATATATATGCAATTAGTACTTAATAAATGGACTTATTTTCAAATTAATGGTTGATCCAATTTTCTAGTATCAAACAATCGTGGTAGCGACAAAAATCAAAGCGAAAAAATTATATACGCTTGATAGATACGGCCCAACCTCTCGTGCCCAATAGCAGCCCCAAACGAGCGGGCCTAACCCATCTGTTCTACTCGGTTACGCCTAAATGACGATAATTATGGGTAACGGTAATGATGTAACGGTAGAAATCATGGGTAATAATGGTGGAGATCATGGTCAGTTATAGGAGAATCATGAGCCCGCCAATCAAGGGATTCGTGGCAAGGTTTACGTTTGTGTATAAATAGGAGTTAGATTGAAGGTAAAAGGGTTAGCAAATTACTGAATACTAGAGCCCCTTTGAGATACTTGCTGTAATCGAATTATAGTAAACATCTTGAGGATCATCTCCTCCGTGGACGTAGATCTTATTCTTGATCGAACCACGTAAAAGTCTCTCGTGTTCTTTATCGCTTACATAAATCACACACCGATTTATCATTGGCGCCGTCTGTGGGAAACTCTTGAACAAAAAGTCGTGTTTTTACAATCTAATGGCAAGGACACGTGCAAACGCTTAGTACCGCCGGCGATGTCGGTAACAATCGTGCGAGGACGATCGTGTGGTCACACAATGCCGGGAAAGGATTATGGACGCCACCCAGTCACACACCGAGGGTCACATGGAAAATGCTTCCATACACCGTGATCGCCGCCTCAACGAAGAGTGAAGACACCGACCTCGACGGTGAACAGGAGGTTCACCGCCTCCCACGAGGTCCTCGGTCGAAAGCAAGGTCCGAGTTCCTCAACGCCAACCTCAATCAATTCCGAGTTTCCTCAACCGTAGGATAAACGGAGCGGGCCCTCAAGAGTGCCCAAGTGGTGATTACAGCAATCGAGGTCGCTACCTCTCCGAAACAATCAACGCTCATCACGCATAATGATCGCCCGATACTGTGGTTCATTCGCCCTCGCACTCTCCACGAGTCGTTTCCACCTCGACGTGATACCCATGAAAATGGACGGGAAAGAAGGGAGGAAAGACGAAGTCGAACTCCCCCTCGAAGAGACGACAGACGTCGTTATCGATCTCCCACTCCCCCGGAGAGGGATGGTAACGAACTCCCCGGATTCGACCGACATGGACGAATTATCTCTCATTTTTCAAGGGAGATTCTGGATACACCCTTGCCACAGCGATACCGGGCTCCGAATATTGCTGCATACGATGGCCTTGGAGATCCTTCTGACTTCCTATTTGCCTATACCACCAATATGGCAAACCAAGGGATGGAAGATTTCCATATGTGTAAGGTCTTTCCCGAGGTGTCGATCTCCAACGCCGACGTTGGTTCACCTCGCTCGCCGTAACAAAGATCCATTGCTTCAAAGACCTCATGGATCGCCTCAAATGGCGCTTACCGTAAGATGCCGCCTCAACAACCTTCATCCGATCCGCCATAATCCGTCAAGGACGGACGAAACAATGTCGAATTTCGCCTGTGATTCATCATGGAATCCCTTAAAATAGATTAGAGTAATGATCTCTACATCATCAACGCATTCAAGAACGGATCCGACCGAGCTCGAATAAAGAGATCACCCGTGAATGTACCAAAGACAATTTAGTCGCCTGGACCCCCTGTTGACAACTTTGTCAAAGGGACGAGTCGGACCAGGAAGAAGAGAGAGATCCGATGAGCAAAGGATCGAAGAAGGAAGCCGAGGATCGGGGCCGAGGTGCCGAACGGCAAGTGCGCTCGAAAGAATAAAGAAGGGACCAAGAGAATCAAGGTGGGACCTCGCCAAACCTCGTAATAACGATCGACTCTATTCAAATCCGTATGGAAATATTTGAGCTCACACCGAGCTCTTTTCAAAACCTCCTCCTATGAAAGGAGGATCCAAAAAAGTCAACGGAAAGTATTGTGACTACCACCGTGGGTACGGTCACGATACGTAAGATTGCAAGTCCTTGAGCTCACGCATTGACGAGCTCTATCAAGGAAGGAGTCACTGAAGAAGTACACCGCCGATCCGGGGCTGTAATAAAAAGCGCAGAGGGAAAATGGAGGTGGTAACAATCATGACCGACCTCAACGGCAACCCGACCTGAAGATGACGAGGACGAAGGTCCCAATGCAATGGAGCAGTTTACGCTTATAACCGGATCTGCTGGCTGGTACGACGAGGTCGTCGCTAGAAATGAAGCTCGAGGCCGACTCTCAAGAGCCGAAAAACAAGCGACTTCGGGACGGAGAAAACATCGTGTTCTCCAAAGACGACCCAAGACTCCAAGATCATGCCTCACCGTGATGCCATTACAATACAAGCCGTGGTGGGTAACAAGAATGTACATCGGGTCTACATTGACATCGGAGCCTCCGTTAGCATCATATTCCGTAGTGCTCGATAAACTTGATGTCTGAGGAATTCAGTACACCCCGCACCTTCCCAGCGGAGCTTTACTCAAGAGGCGGTTCAACCCAAGGTGTCATTACCCTTCCTGCTACCGTAGGGCGCGGCCCTGTGCTCTGCTACTAAGGCCATTCAATTTTTCCCCGGTCCGAGCTCCCTCCATACAACATTATCCTCGGAAGAGATTGGGTCAGATGCAAGCAGAGCCGCTCGCTCCGTATACCACCTCACCATTAAGATACCCACCCCGTGGAGTGTTAAGCATTCGGGGTGACCAAACGGCCTAAAGAATGCCTACGAGTCTCAACTCCAAGATGCGGCCTTACCTCGTGCCTAGCAATTACGTAACCCTCCGGTTGCCACCCTGGATGATCCGATCGAGAATCTTCACCATACGACGACCTAACCCTTCCAAAGTTGTCAAGGTTGGTACCCAAGGTTCACCAATGTTCGGCCAACAGTCATGCAATTTCTAAGGAATATAGAGATGTATTTGCATGGTCTCCATTGGATATGACTGGGGTCTCGCCCGAGCTCATAACTCATCGCCTCAACATTGATCCGCCACTAAACCAGCCGCGTAAGAAGAAAGTTTTGCCGCTGAGCGGCAGATCATAAGAGACGAGGTAACCCAACCCGTGAGGCTAAAATCATGTACGAGGTTAAATACCCAACTTCGATGGCTAATCCCGTTGTAGTTCGAAAGCCGGAGGGATGGCGATGTGTGTGTCGACTATACCGACCTCAATAAACACCGCCCAAAGGATCAAGTACCCCATCCCCGACATTGACAAGAAGGTGGAAGCATTGGTGGGCATGAGATCTTCGCCTCGGATTTATACAAGGGATACCACCAAGTCTTGATGAGCCCGAAGACGCCCAAAAAGCTGCTCATTATCGACTTCAGCTTGCCACCAAAGATGCCTCGGTCCGAAAACTGAGCTACCTACCAAAGAATGGTGGATGCGATCTTTAAGGATCACATAGAGAAATTGTTGAGGTCTATGTCGATTTATATAGTAGTCAAAAGCTAAAAGGCGAGAACCGCGCCATTGACTCGAAACTATTCTTTTTCCTCGTGTCGGCCAACCTCAAGCTCAATCCCGTAAGTGCACATTCGTGGTGAAGACGGGTAAATTTTGGATCTTGGGTTTCAAGAAGGCCCGAAGCCAATCCTACCAAGGTGAAAACGGTTCGACATGCAGATCCCAAAACCATCCGTGAAATACACAAACTCACCGGATGCCCGGCCGCCTCACCGATTCCTATCTCGAATGCCGAGAAGCCTTCCCTCTTCAAGATCCCGAGGAGAGCTCCAGATTTCACCCGGCAGAAGAACACTGTGTCGCCTTCAGCCTCAAGGAATATCTCGCCGACCGCCGACACTATCCGCCCCCAAAGCAAGGTGAAACTCTATCGTTATATCCGCCACCTCTGACGAGGCAATTAGTGTCAGATGGTGCGAGATGAGACGGGACGGCAACTCCCCATCTACTTCATTAGCCGAGCTCTCAAAGGACCTGAGACGAGGTACACCAACCTCGAGAAGGTAGCTCGCCTGGTGAACGCCAAACGACGCCCGCCTTACTTTCAAGCTCATTCTATCCGTGTACTAACGGATTTGCCTCTAAGACAAGTCTTATCAAAACCGAGTCATCCGGACGAATAGCTAAGTGGCACTCGGAGCTCGGCGAGCACGACATCTCATACTCCCCCAGGCCGGCTATAAAGGCAAGCCCCTGCATTTCTTGGTGGAGGTCAATTCATCGAGGTCACCTCTACCAGCGAGGTCACTCCCACCCTCACGGCAGAGGAACCTGACTTTGCATCACCCGTTGGATGTTGGCAGATGTACGTGGATGGAGCTTCATGCAAGACAGGTAGCGGAGCGGGTATCCTTCTCCTCGGCCCAGATAAGCAAGAGGTGACATACGCCCTCCGATTTACCTTCCCGACCACCAACAACGAAGTGGAGTACGGTAAATCGATTTCGTGACTCCGCCTTAGCAAAGGAATTGAAAGTGGACAAAGTCCGATATTTGAGATTCCTGTGTCGTGGTAAACCAAGTTTTAGGCACATACGAGGCTAAAGAGGATCGAATGAAGCAGTACCTTGAGAAGGCAAAAGAGATGCTGGCCTCATTCAGATACTTCAGTATTAATCAAATCCCACGAGAGGAAAATAGCCGAGCTGACATCCTCAAGAAATTAGCTTCACATCGACAAACCGCCAAGAGAGGAAGTTCATTCCAAGCATTGAGGCGCCCACATCGTTGTTATCTCAGAGGCTGAACCAAACTGGATGACGCCCCTAAAAGCATACCTGGAAGTTGGCACACTACCTCAGGATCGGCTAGAAGCCAAAAAGATGATGGTGAAATCCCAGAAGTATCTTATGTATGAGGGCTCTCTACCCAAGTCTTACCTTCAACCCTCCCGAGATGCCTTGACTGTAAAGTCGACTACGTGCTTAATGAAATTCACAGAGGATCTCATGAAGCCACATCGCTCCCGAGCTCTTTCAAAAGACGTTGAGGTCGGGATATTATCGCCCACACTTATTCAAGATTCAGCTGAACTTGTCAAAAAATGTCCGAAGTGCCAGCTTCATTCCACAGTCAAGAAGCTACCCCGCACCGATTTGAGCGACCTACAAAGCCCACGGCCTTCATGCAACGGGATCGACATCGTTGGTCCGCTCGACTGTGCACCGGTCGACTCGATATTTAGTCGCTATAGACTACTTCACAAAATGGGTCGAGGCCGAGCCACCATCGAGCCTCACGAGCGGGAGGATTCGCACCTTCGTGTGGAAAATATAGTCCGCGCTTCGCGATACCGCACGCTCGGTCTCGACAACGGCACCCAATTGTGGACAAAACTTCAAGGAATGGTGCGAAGAGCTTCAGATCGATCAACGCTTCACCCGGCCGACACCCACAAGCGAATGGCCGGACCGAGGTGACGAACCGCACGATCGCACAAGGATTGAAGAAGAGGTTGGACCGAGCTAAAGCGATCGGGCTGAAAATCTCCCTCAAGTCCTCCGGTCCCACAGACCACACGGACGCCGACGGAAACCCTTTCAGCACGGTCTCACGGCACAGGAGGCCGTCATACCGCCGAGATCGGCGCGCCAAGCCCGCGACTCTTCACTCTCGACTGTGCCGAACGAGCAAGACTCCGGCCAACCTTGACGCCTCGAGGAGAAACATGAGCTCGCCTTCATAAACGGCCAAGTACAAGGCCCGTGTCGCATGTACTACAACAAAAGGGTCAAAGCCTCCGCGGCCCAAGTAGGCGACCTCGTCCCCTACTAAATAATGAAGCCAAGAGAGCCGAACGCCTTAACAAATTGATCCAACATGGGAAGGCCCATACCGTGTTCACGAGAACCTCGCAAGGGGCTTACAAGCTATCTCACTTATCCGTGCGCTTATCCCCTAACCGGCATATTTCTCATTTAAGGAGTACTTTACATAGTTTCGATTTGGATCGGCTTCTTACTTGCCTTGTTGAAGTGCGATGTCATACATTTGATGAATAAAATATTTATTTTTCTAATGAATATTTCATTTCGCTTCATTTTATTTGTATGCAAACATCTATTTGGATATACCGATTTAACCTTCACGAGGACGCCTCACGAAGATGAAAACCCACTAAGTAGGGTCCCACTAAGCGCGCGCCGCACTCGTAGATTACTCATTGAATTGAACGTCTCAAAGGCAACGCGCATACAGACTACTCACTAGTTTGAAAGTCTACATGCAATACATACAGATTACTCATTAAATTGAAAAATCTACATGTATAAGACATCCAAAATCGATCTCACCAAGTTATGACTAAGCATACAAGATAAATACATTTACGACCAAACTAAGTCCTAAGCTATGTTTATACCTCTCAAGAGGAAAACGACACTTCAAACGAGTCTAAATACATTATACCTACATACAAAGTCCTACACTATATACACTCATTCGGGTTTCCTGCCCGCCGAGACTCACCAAGCCGAGATAACCTCAACAAAATCCCTGTGTCCATTGATGAATACCTGAATGAACTCGGTCCCTCCACCCAATCTATGAGGACGGCACCACCTCGGCCTACTCCAGTGCATTCGACACGACATGGCGGATTCCGGTTCGGGAATGCGATCCTATACCCGAGGCCGCACTCGACCCCGTGAGCCTAACTCCGGCCGTAACCATGCCCTCGCCCGAACGCGCCTTTCCACTCGACACGCTCAAGCCGCTCGGCCTCACCGCCGAGCCCCGGCCCCTCTGTGCTCCTCCTCTTTCGAGGTGGACCCATTAGGCGAGCACTTCGGCATGATCGCGTAGCGCCCTCCTCGTGTTCTTCAATTATTGGACCGAGAGCCTACCGACGCTAGCTGCGGGATTGGGGCATCGCCGCTTATAATCCATCTCGTACATTTGCATGTATTTCGTGATGTAGTCGAGGCGCCTGAAACTTCTTGCTATTTGGCCCTCCTCATCCTCAAGACCATGCCCTCACCAACAAGCTCGAACTCGATCGTCGGCTTCAGATATGGTAGTTCCACCAGTCCGCGGATTCATTCTCATACTGCATGCTCTTCCGAGATCCGAGCTACCTCCTGGTTGTCACTCAAGCCGCCTCGCATTGCATCGACCGCCTCGATCACATCTGCAGCAGATAAATCAGCCCCGGACTTCGAGATGTGTAATCCTTAACTTTAACGCCTCGTTCTCGCAGGAGGCGGACCACTTTCGCGACCACGTGCAACTTCGCTTCAGATTCGGGCCGATGATACCGGTGACATCCATGCCGCCGAACTCCCGAGTCACCGGCAGGACCGACTCCTCCAAAGGCATCACCTCTTCATCCTTCTCAAGAAGAGCACCTCTGACTTTTCACTTTGTTAGCAACTCATGATCGAGTCCAAGTATCGAGATGAAGAACACTAGAAATAAGACAACACACAAGCGCATTTTAACAAGATATGTCTATTATTATTCAAAATGGAAGTTTGTACAACACGGGGTCCTATTGACCCCGCAAATCATCTTATTACATTGGGTCCATCGACCTCAGCTCATTGCCGGCCTCTCCGACCTCCCCTTTGTCTTTTCGCCGCCGCCTCCTCCGTGTTGCCGATCTCCTGCGGGCCGATCTCCGAAGGGATGTTCGAGCTCGACTGCCGCCGGTTTCGCCCTCAACTCAGCAAGGAACGCTTGAGCTCCACGCCTTCATCTTCCTTGATTGAGTTACGACCCCGCCGTCCGAGCCGAGGCGAGTAAGATGCCAAGGCATCCACCACGGAAAAGAGGTCGCCCCGTGATTATGCGAGCATAATTTTGCATACCTCCCGAGGTTCGACCTCCACCCAACCGTGTTGGGCCTTGTCAAACTCTCGTCTCGGCCGCCAACTCTCTAGGTGGGCACATATCACCGCGGCCTCATCACAAATGCCAAGTCGGAGATGAAGGAGGAAAACTCTCCGACTGATAAGCCCGCCGGCGAAGGCCCTCAAGATAGGTCCTCGCCCGCCCAAGAAGGCGCTTGTCTGCTGCCAACCTCCTCTCACCGGCAGCCTCCTCGAGCGCCTCCGCCTGCACGGGCCACTGCAGTGCCCTGGTCCCTTCTTGAGGCATTCTCACGCCATCTTTGCCACCCGCCCTTCGGCCTCGCCTTAGCAAGTTCGGGCCCGCTCGGCAAAGATCTAGCGGATTCAGCCCTGCCCTCGCTTGTCCGCAGCCGCCGCCTTCTCTCCATGGCCTCATATTGCGAGGCGCCTCAACAACAAGCTCCCGGCCATGCGGTGCATCTCACCGCCATCGAGGCCGCATCCTAAATATGGAACAATTAGCAACACGTAACAACAAAATCACAAGGAGAAGAGCAAATGACTTATACCTTTGGGAAGGATAAAGGAGGCCGGAAGCCGGCACCTGCAAGTAGGTCGCCATGGACCTCGATCTCCGCTCGGCCCGAGGTTGTCGAGGACCGGTCATTAAGTCTTTCGTATGCCCACCACCATGGGCTGTTGGGTGGACTCGCCTTTCTCGCCTTCTTCCTCGGGTTCCCTTCGCTCGGAGCGATGCATGCGGAGATCGGCATATTGACTTCTCCGGTAGGGTCAATCTTCACCGCATACAACATGAGCATTTCATTAGCACAACAAAATCGCATTTAGGAAATACGATAAGAAGGTTGCCTCACCAAATCGCACTCGACATCGAGCTTCGACCTATAGACACTCGATTTCAAAGATCGCTCAAGTCATCCTCGGTATAATTGATCGACAGATCTCACCCATATCGCTCAACGACTTCTCCATAGGGCCTGTGGGATTAATTTTCACATCCTTCATCGCCCGAGGCCCCACTCATACCTCTGATACCCTCACCGCGCAAAGAAGTATCTATTTTGCCCGTGGGATACCTTTGATGGGAAGCTATTTTAAACTTCGACGAAGGTGACGGGTAATATACTCCTCCTATAGACTTGATGCTAAAAACGCATCAAGACTCTTGAAAACTCTCGCCTATGCCATAACAGCCAACCCTAGCCCAACCGCCGACCTAATGGAATTGGAGGTGGGTTGGCATATAGGGATCCGAAAATACTCTTGAAAGCTCGGGAAAATGGGGCGAAAAGGAAATCTAAGCCTATTTATTGTCGCTCTACAAAATGGTAATAAACCCTCCCGAGTGAGCCATCGCCTGTCATTGGGTTTCTGCAAGCACCACCATGCATCCTCCGGGATGTGGTATTTCAAGAACCACCAAAAGCTCCTCCATCGTCAAAGTTGATCTCGCCCCACCAATCCTGATGCCATCCCATACCGAAGACACCGGTGAAACCCTAGAACTAAGTCCTATTGATTTACCTAGGCGATTATGGCATATATAATCCCTTACATTGGGATCTTGACGGCCAGAACCCGAGGCCGAACCAGAGTTATCAGAGCGAGAAGAGGAATGAGAAGGTGAAGAATACATACTTACATTTTCTGGAGCGGAATTTCCGATTTCTTCAACAAAGTGTGAAAGAGGAATTGGGAATTTCTAAGGTTATGCTCTCTGCATTCAAACGTCGAAGGAGAAAGTGAGCATTGCCTCTTTAGACCTATTTATAGGATAAATGGCGCCTAAAATCGCCATTTCGTTTATCACACGTGCTCATCTACGATCGATGTGTGACCGACGCCGCACGCCAAGTGCCCAACCACCGCCAGCTGCATGACGTACTCTCCGGAAAGAATGAATGCCACCGATCACGTAATGATTACATCGAGCTGGACATCGGACCACGTCCATGACCTCATACCAAGAGAAGTATTTCGTGTCGGACCTCGACCTCCTCCCGACATCGGACCCCGACTTTCGCTAGTCTAATCACGTAATGATTACGAAGTTCGGGCATCGCGCCTGCCCATGTCCACCCTCGGACCAGTATATTTCGGTCGGACCTCGATGTCCTTTAAAAAAAAAAGAGAGCCATACAAAAAGAGACAAGAACCTTCAGCGAAACTTGAAGAGCAACATCCGCGCCGAAAGCACATTCTCCGCTTCACCCCGGCAAGCTATTCCTCGACTTTTTGGGGGCTATGATAGGATATGGCCCAACCTCTCGGGCCCAATAGCAGGCCCCAAACGAGTGGGCCTAACCCACCGTCAGCTCTACTCGGTTCACGCTAAATGACGATAATTATGGGTAACGGTAATGATGTAACGGTGAAATCATGGGTAATCGTTAATAGAAACCAATTGACTTTATGCAAGTTCTCAATATCAAACAAGTGTATGTCTCAAATTAGAAAAACCAAGTCAATCTATTAGGTATGGAGTTATAATTTTCAAGATCTATTACTATTTTTTATGATAATGGCATATTAATATCTAATAAATCGACTTAATTTTCAAATTTAAGACAGATCCATTTATTTTGGTATCAAAACATTGTATTGACTACTAAAAATCAGCGTGAAAAACTTGTGTAGTTTTTTTTTTTTTTTGATTCCCAATTGCCAATACGACTTTTTTAGATCGAAAAAATGTGACCGCCCACATTTCAATATGAAGTCAATACTCCCTCCGTCACTAATAAATATCCCATTTATAATGGAATTTTGTCCTCAAATAAGTGTTCCAAATCGGAGTTCCATAGTAAAATAGTGCAAAACTCCCAATTTTATCTTATAATCATTACAAATTTCTTACTTTTCAATTTTCTATGCAATAATTAGGGGTAGAATAAGTAAAATTACTAACATCTTTAATATGTGTATTATGATGTCATGAAACACTTATTAGGTGATAGAGGAAGAATCTCACAATTGAAAAGAAAGTGGGATATTTATGAAAAACATGCATATATGTTGAGATAAAAAGTATGAAATGAAGAGAGAAGCACCTGCAGCACAACTTGGGTGGAGAGAACAAAAAACAACAACAATCAGATGTTGGAAATCGTGTGTGTATCTATATATATATATATATATATTATATGTGGTCAAGTTTCCAGGAAGCTACTTTGACCAAGATTTTGAGTAACATAACGTTTAATTTTATGAAATTAAATGGCATAGGATCGATCTGCGCTTGAGTAGATGATCGTGGTGTATTCACATTCTCAAATCCGATTTTCGGTGAGTGAGAAATAATGGATCAAAGTTGGTCACTTAAATATGGAGTTACGTGCTTAAGGGGATAAGCATGAATTAGTTAATCCTTATCCCACATTGATTAATGTACCTTCATTAATTGTCTATATAAGTGGTTCATTGAACACTTAATATAATTATGTGTACAAGTGATGGGTCGAAAGCCCACGCACAAGACACGCTGGCCTTGCGCCTGCACCTGCGCGCTCTGCCCGCCGGCCCGGTTCCGTGTTCCGTGGTCCTTGGATCTTGGATCTTGGCAATTGGTCTTTAGGTGGTCTTTGGGCTGTTCTTTGGGCCTGTTCGTGGGCTTGCTTCGTGGGCCTGGTTCCGTGGCCCATTGCCCGTATATTTTGGATCAATGTTTGATCGAGCCCAAAGATGGAGTTGGTCACGTTCTGACATGATGGCTCTGCGGGAAACGTGCCCACGTTGTCTCCAGAAACTGTCGCGTAACCCCTCTGCACTCAATGGGGGACATAACTTCGTAACACCCGACATCAATACGGTGTTGACTCAAAGATGCTCTCATGAGGGGCGACGCCTATAAATAGGACATGTCTCCCCAAAGATAAGTCACCTCTGTAAAAAGCATTCCAAAGATTCTCTCAAAGCACTCGCATACATAGCTCGTATCAAGCTCATCCTCGCCTCCGTCCGGTTCTCACGGAGCTCGTTGGTTTGCTTGGTCTTGCCACCCACGAGATCTTGCCGTTTATCTTTGGAGACGATACGCGTAACCGAAAGCACTACCGGGCGTATCTCGTCTTCGGAAAGAGGCCTCCTCGACTCGGCATTAGCTACGCTTTGTTTCATTTAGTTTCAATTACATTTAAGTTCATTGTTAGTTTTGATCTCCTACTTCTACATTTGTTTCGAGTTGTAACACGCCCGCAAGTTCTGTACTGTTTTGTACACATTTTTCTTACAATCGCAAGACGAGATATCACTTGCCAAGGAGTTCAGACTTTTAATTAACTTAAAAACTTTCAAAACTTAATACCTTTGCTTGGAGATGTCGATCGCACCGCCACCAACTCGCTTCCATTCTTTGTCGCCGCCGCTCTCTGCCGTTGCCTCTGCCGCCATTCCGCACTATGGCCGGTCATGTTTGGTTCGATGCCTTCGGGATCAACCATTGGGCCCTTTGGGTCGACTGTTGGTTCCACTTTTAGTGGTTCAACAATTGGTTCCACTTTTAGTGGTTCAATTGGTTCGACGACTGCACTTTTCGCACTTTGGGTCATTGTTGGATCCATGGGATCTAACACCAGTGGTTCTCATTCGAGTTCCATGTTTCAAAGACACTTTAAGTGGTCTTTGGTGGATCGATTTTGATCGATCTCGGCCTGCTCATACCGCATGAGGATGATGCCGCCCGCCGAGAAGCCGCCAAGTTTGGAGGATCCGACTTCAAGAGATGGCGACAAAGATCTTTGTTCTACCTCACGACGTTGGGCCGCCAACTTCTTGGTGGAAGATGAGCCCGCCGCCCGGAGGTGGTGACGGACTTTCACGTCCGAGCAAAGATATGACAACCGACGACTTGGCGACTATCTTTGTAAAAATTTTATACTTAGTAGTTTAGAAGATAGCTTGTATAGTGTTTATGCTGTTGTAACGACATCCAAATGTATGTGGGATGCGTTAGAAAAGATGTATCGTATTGATGATGCAGGTACTAAGAAGTTCATTGTAGCCAAATATTTGGACTACAAGATGGTCGATTCCCGACCGATCATGGACCAAGTGCAAGAGTTTCAACTCATTGTACACGAGGTTCAAGTCGAAGGGCATACTGTTTCAGACGGCTTTGTCGTCGCTACAGTGATTGAGAAACTACCCCCGGGGTGGAGAGACTTCAAGGTCTACTTAAGCACAAGCGAAAGGATATGACGCTTGAAGACTTGATCATCAAACTGCGCATCGAGTTTGATGTGAAGAAGCAAGATTTGAAAGCGAAAGGTTTGATCGATGCGAAGGCCAACCTGTTGGAGAGAGGTGGTCCCTCCAACAAACGTGTTCGTCCCAATGTCAAAGACAAAGGCAAAGGGAAGGTGGTTGCCCGTAAGTTTGACGGGGACTGTTACAATTGTGGCAAACATGGCCACACGAGTAAGGACTGCCGCCAGCCAAAGAAGAAGAAGGCTAAACAAGTTGCCAACGTTGTCGAGAAGGACTTTGACAAATGGGACAAGGATGACTTGGCTGCTGTGGTGACCGAAGAAGTCAACCACGTCGAGAATCAAGGTGGATGGTTCATCGACACTAGTGCAACTGCGCACGTCTGCGCCGAAAAGATGCGTTTCTCCACCTACAAGGTTGTTGAGGGGAGGAAGCTCAACATGGGGAACCAAGCTTCGTCTAAGGTTGTCGGAGTTGGTGATGTGGTGCTCAAGATGTCGTCCGGCATTGAGATCACGTTGAAGGATGTGCTGCATGTCCCAGACATTCGTAAGAACTTAGTGTCAGGCTCTATTCTAGTTAATAATGATTTTAGACTAGTTTTTGAGTCGGACAAGTTTGTCTTGACTAAGTTTGGAAAGTTCCTTGGTAGGGGTTATCTCACTGGGGATCTTTTCAAACTAAATGTAATGGCTGTGCGCCGTGTACCAAAAATTATGATGAATGAAAATGCATCTACTTCCACTTACTTGACTGAGTGCTCTGATTTATGGCATTGTAGATTATGACATGTTAATCTAAATGCAATAAAAAGATTAGTAAATTTAGATTTACTAAAGTTAAATGAAGTGAATACACAAACGAAATGTGAGGTTTGTGTGGAAGCCAAAATGGCTAAGTTACCGTTTCATTCGGTAGAACGGAGCACTAAACCTCTAGAACTTATTCACACTGATGTGTGTGATTTAAAGTTTGTACAAACTAGAGGTGGTAAAAGTACTTCATCACGCTTATTGATGGTCAGACAATATATTGTTATCTTTACCTTCTAAGAAGTAAAGGCAAGGCTATGAAGCTTTTAAAACTTCAAGAACGAAGCCGAGAATCAACTAAGCTGTCGAATTAAGACTATTCGAAGTGATAGAGGGGGAGAATATGTAGCTCCGTTTGAGGCATTATGCAACGAAAGTGGTATAATACATCAAACGATAGCTCCTTATTTACCTCAATCTAATGGCGTTGCTGAACGTAAAAATCGAACACTTAAGGAGATGATGAATGCTTTGTTGATTAGTTCAGGGTTGCCCTAGAACTTGTGGGGGGAAGCTGTTTTGACAGCCAACTACATACTGAACAAATTTCCACTGAAGAGTAAGGATGTCACTCCTTACGAGTTGTGGAAAGGAAGAAAGTCATCGTACAAATATCTCAAAGTGTGGGGGTGTTTGGCAAAGGTTGAGGTGCCTCTTCCTAAACAAGTTACAATTGGACCTAAAACAGTCGATTATATCCTTATTGGGTATGCACTGAACAGCAGCGCCTATCGTTTCGATCCACGGTCGAGGTACCGGATATGTTGTGGGGACGACGATTGAATCAAGGAATGCTATATTCTTTGAAAGTGTTCATCCCAGTAAAGACAAGGATAAAAGTGAAGCCAGTTCTAGCAATAGAGCTGATGGTGAAACTTCTAGTTCTAAACCTTTGGAGGAAGAACCGATATCACATAAGCGATCGAGGTCTAATCCAGAGGGGTCAGAACCGAGACGAGGCAGTAGAGTCAGAACGCAAAAGGATTTTGGTCCTGACTATATTGCGTTCATGTTGGACGAAGAACCAACTTCGATCAAAGTAGCCTATGCTCGGCCAGACGGAATGCTCTAGCGAGAGGCTGTTCAAAGCGAGATTGATTCAATTATGCAAAACCACACTTGGGTGCTGGTTGATTTGCCAGAAGGTTGTAAGCCCTTAGGATGCAAGTGGATCCTTAAAAGAAAGTACAAGGCAAATGGATCAATTGAAAAGTATAAGGCCCGTTTGGTTGTCAAAGGGTTTAAACAAAGAGAGGGGTACGATTTATTCGATACCTATTCACTGTGACGAGGATTACGTCTATTAGGTGCTTCTCGCAATGCCGCTTTGCACAATCTTGAGATTCATCAAATGGACGTTAAGGCTGCGTTTTGAATGGTGACCTCAGGATGAGGTATATATAGAGCAACCCGAAGGGTTTGTTGTACACAGTCGAGAGGGTAAGGTATGCAAACTCGTGAAGTCTCTATATGGTTTGAAACAAAGCCGTTGCAATGGCACTGAAATTTGATAATGTAATGTTAGCAAATAGTTTCAAGATCAACGAGTGTGACAAATGTGTTCACGTTAAGAACAACGATAATGGTTATGTTATAGTGTGTCCGTATGTTGATGACATGTTGATCATGGGTAGTAATACTCAAGTCATTAATGACACAAAGCGCATGTTAAATAGAAATTTTGACATGAAGGACATGGATTTAGCTGATGTGATTCTTGGAATCAAGATTCTAAGAAGATCAGACGGAATTATCTTGACACAATCTCACTACGTCGAGAAAGTGCTTAAGAAATTCAACGCGTTTGATAGTTTGCCTGCTAAGATCCCATTGGAGCTCAATGTTCACTTGAGTAAGAACAAGGGTGAACCTGTTGGGCAAGAAGACTATGCTAAGGTCATCGGGTGTTTGATGTATCTTATAAATTGCACCCGGCCCGACATAGCTTGTGCCGTGAACAAATTGAGTCGTTACACGAGCAATCCAAGCAAGGAGCATTGGAAGGCTTTAGTGAGAGTTTTGAGGTACTTGAAGTGTACTCAAAATCATGGCCTGCATTTTACGAGATATCCCCCAGTTCTTGAAGGGTACTATGATGCTAATTGGATATCTGACACGAAAGATTCACTTTCTACAAGTGGGTACGTGTTCACGATTGGAGGAGGTGCTATTTCTTGGAGATCCACGAAACAGACGTGTATAGCCCGATCCACCATGAAATCAAAATTCATAGCTTTGGATAAAGCTGGTGAGGAAGCCGAGTGGCTCCATAATTTTTTGGAAGATATTCCATGTTGGTCTAAACCTATGCCACCGGTGATGATTCACTGTGATAGCCAAGCGGCTATTGGAAGGGCGAAAAGTGGTTTGTATAATGGTAAGTCTCGACATATACGTCGGCGACATAATACCGTGAGGCATTTGATCTCAAGTGGGGTTATATCAATTGACTATGTCAAGTCAATAGATAATCGGCAGATCCGTTAACCAAAGGGTTGAACAGGGATCAAATGATCAAGTTCTTAGAGGAATGGGATTAAAATCCACATCTTAAGAACAATCATAGTGGTAACCCAACCATGATGACTGGAGATCCCAAGAACTTGGTTCAATGGGAGTACTAAGCTATAGGAGTTCGTGTGTAAACACTCAAGTTAGTCTGTTCCCTAGAAAGCAAACGAGTGTTGAAAAATTTACCTAGTGGTGAGGTTGAGTCGTTGACTCTTAATGATTCCTAAGATACCTCGAGGAGGTTGAGTATGTCAAGATACTCGGTAAAGAATCACCTATGTAAGTGCGAAGTGGGGCCGCTTCAAACAAAACACTTATGAATCCAAAGTGGATGTTCATGGCTAAAATGGAATCAAACGTGAGAACGGATGAGGTTGAGGTGTTAAAGTGTTAATACCATTGTCTCAGTGCACGTTGTGGTGGAATAGTTCAAGGCATCGTGTCCACTAATCCGCCTGTGTACTTGATGGTATTAACTATAGAAGGTTCAAGGCCATAAACCACCTGTCCAAATATTTTAACATCTCTTGTGGACTGAGCTATGTCTGCATACATACATATGGCTATTTCCACTCATGTGGGGAATTGTTGGAAATCGTGTGTATATATATTATATGTGGTCAAGTTTCCAGGAAGCTACTTTGACCAAGATTTTGAGTGACATAACGTTTAATTTTATGAAATTAAACAGCATAGGATCGATCTACGTTTCGAGTAGATGATCGTGGTGTATTCACATTCTCAAATCCGATTTTCGGTGAGTGAGAAATAATGGATCAAAGTTGGTCACTTAAACATGGAGTTATGTGCTTAAGGGGATAAGTATAGATTAATTAATCCTTATCTCACATTGATTAATGTACCTTCATTAATTGTCTATATAAGTGGTTCATTGAACACTTAGTATAATTATGTGTACAAGTGATGGGATGGAAAGCCCACGCCACACACACGCGCCGTCGCCCGCCCCGCCGGTGTCGCCGCCGTCGCGCCCGACCCGCTCGGCCGGATCGACTCGACTCCGACTCGACTCGGTTTCGTGTTCCGTGGTCCTTGGATCTTGGATCTTAGATCTTGACAATTGGTCTTTGGGTGGTCTTTGGGCTGTTCTTTGGGCCTGTTCGTGGGCTTGCTTCGTGGGCCTGGTTCCGTGGCCCATTGCCCGAATATTTTGGATCAATGTTTGATCGAGCCCAAAGATGGAGTTGGTCACGTTCTGACATGATGGCTCTGCGGGAAACGTGCCCACGTTGTCTCCAGAAACCGTCGCGTAACCCCTCTGCACTCAATGGGGGACATAACTTCGTAACACCCGACATCAATACGGGTGTTGACTCCAGCATGCTCCCCATGAGGGGGACGACGCCTATAAATAGGACATGTCTCCCAAAGATAAGTCACCCATCGCAAAAAGCATTCCAACATTCTCTCAAAGCACTCCTCTGCATACATAGTCGTGTCCAGCTCGTCTCGCCGCCTCCGTCCGGTTCACGGAGCTCGTTGGTTTTGGTGTCGCCATCCACGAGAGCTGCCGTTTATCTTTGGAGACGATACGCCGTAACCGAGAGCACTACCGGGCGTATCTCGCCTTATGGAAAGAGGTCTCCTCGACTCGGCATTAGCTACGGTTTTGTTTCATTTTAGTTTCAATTTTGTTTAAGTTCATTGTTAGTTTTGATCTCCTACTTCTACATTTCTGTTTCGAGTTGTAACACGCCCGACAAGTTCTGTACTGTTTTGTACACATTTTTCTTACATAAGATAGATGCAACCGAGGATAGTTTGGGAGTCGAGGTGAGTGGGGCTTCGTGCAAGAGAAAGGAGACGCCGGCATTACCCGAAAATATAGAAATGCCACCTCACACACGATACCACCACTCTGATATTTTCTCTATCTACGCCTCTATAAATATCTCATCCATACAATTCATCAGGTACGTTACTTTCACTCGTGCGTAAACACGTACATATTTCATAAGCAATAGTCTTGCTCTCTCGCTATTCTCTCCCACAGAAGAAATATTATCTACAATTTTTAACTTGAGGGTCAAAAGTCTATCTCCAAAAAATTTCTCCGAGCTTGTTTTGTTGGCTCATCCCATCACTTTTCTGACAAACTATACGGGGATCATTTAATAACCTCTGATTCATACTCGGTAATATAATATTTGTTGTAGAATTTTAACATGACTCTATCATTATAGTTTTTATAAAAATAATTACATCATGATCAAATCAAAGCAGAATAATAGGGTCATGGACCATTTGCCCCCGAACACTCTCACGTTTATTCCGATTAGCAACTTAGAGGGTGTTTGGCTGAGCTTATAAGCTCTTTAAAACAACTTATAAGTTGTTTAGGAGCTTATAAGCTGTTGCAAAATGTTTGACAAAATAAGCTCCTAAATCAATTTATAAGCTATGAAAATAAGCTCCCCTAAAAATAAATTGTCAACCCTAACTTATTTTTTCATAAACTTATAAACAACCATGAATTTACCAAAATAACCTTATTATAGTTCGTTATCAACTTCACATCTCGGCAATTTTATCTCTCTAACTATGATTTTCTTTCTCTAACTCACGATTCTTTCTCTATCTTATAAGATCAATTATCCAAACACTTTAACAACTTATAAGCATTTGAGACATTATCTCTTATAAGGTCTTAAAACATCTTATAAGCTCTTGGAACTTATAAACTCTCTAAAATAAGCTTAGCCAAACACCCCTTAATGTTTTTAGAATTTGTTTGTACAGTTCAATCTGTTAACTGTGTTACTAGCAAGATGTTGACTATCTTCATTTTTCAGCGTGCGTAACAAAATAACGATTAACTCCTAATTAGTATCAAATATATATATATGGCAAATTCAACCTTATCCCACTCATTTATACGTGTCAAATGATGCAATAAAATTATTAAAAATCATATTCATCTCCAATCGGAGAAAGTCCAAATGTCTCATTTACCAAGATGCTAACGTGACAAAGATCCCTTTCAATAGAAGAAAGTCCCATCCCTAATCGGGTCGGGTCTGATCCGCCCGCAAAACGCTTGAAGGCCGTAATTACCAAAACCGTCCATTTCGATAGGTTCGTTGCTGTAATAAGGCGGCAGAAGCCACGTCGCTGAAACCCTTTTGCCCCACACGTATGCAAAATTTTAAATTAGAAATAATGCTCCCTTTTTTAAAAAGAAATTAAATAATGAATAGTTTTCTTCTACAAAAACCTTCAGCCGATCTCCCCCACCACCCATATGCACAAGTTGCGCCACCGCCCCAACCGCCATGGACGGCGGAGGCAAGTCATCGGAGAGATTCTTCAGAGTTCTATTGGATCGCTTCGAGAGCCTGGAAGCGAGCCACGAGAAGCTCAAGGAGCAGTTCCAAGTCGTCGTGCACGAGAAGGCTAGCAGCGCCGCCGCTAGAGAGAGGAAGGAAGCGTCAGATTCCGGCGGCTCGAGGCGGTATCCCGGCTGGGGATACATGCCAGGGGTCTACTTCACTGAGAGTCCGTGCAGGAGGGTGTTGGAATACATGGGTCATGCACTTCACGTCACTAGATTTGGCTCTGGGGAGATCATTTATTGGTACTAACTTTTCAATCTCGCTTGCGAGTTTCTTCAATTCGACAAAATTTTGCTACATGAATGTGTGTTTGAAGCGGTTGTTGATTGCTTGATTTGTTGGTTTTAGTGTGCTTGATACGGCTAGTTGGAGTTATTGCGAGATGAAGAATTTGGTTTGAATTAGGTCAAATCTGGTTGGGAATGTTTTTAGGCATTTCGTGCCTTGCATATATAGTTACATCAAAAGAATTTAATTTATTAGTATGAAATTTTGGGCCATTGGTTTTTTTATGTGAAGTTGAAGAGCCTGGATCTTGTATCTGAGAATTATGCAGCATTGATTCTGATGTGACGTATAGTAACAGCCGTTGACATGGTTTAATTTCACCACTTACATGTCTTCTCATGGTAGAAAAACTATATATTACTGTTGTTTGAATTCGTTGAAATTTGAAGTATATGGAACAAGTCCAGCTAGTCACAATCAAAATCATCTCAAACTGGAAATAGGTGGGAAAAAAAGTGAAGGATATTTTACTCATTCTTCTTTTTATTGAATCTCTGAACCTCCGACATCGTTATCCTATTTGCTGCACATATTGCATAGAATAAGGGGGGAAAATCTCATGTTGCAGGAACTGTGCTGCCGAAAAACTGTTCGGGTATAAAGACTATGAAGTAGTAGGACAGGGAGCTGTTGAGCTACTTTTTGATGAAGAACATCATAATTTAGTTTTGTCAATCATGGAGAAGATAAGAGTTGGAGAATCTTGGTCGGGGCAACTCCCTCTCAGGAAGCGATCTGGTCAAAGTTTCATCGCACTAGTTACAAAGAGCCCACTGTATGAGGATGGTGAGCTTGCTGGAATAGTTACTGTATCGAGTGATGCTGCTGTATTTAATAAGACAAACTCGGGAAATATGAGAACACGTCAAGATAATCCTAATGAACAATCTAAATTTCATAGAATAAATTTGAAGAACATCCAGTGGCATCAGCGGCCACAAATTGCAGGAGTGCCCCACCTTGCATCTTCTGTTTCGAATTTGGTGCTTACATTATGCCCCTATGTGTCTTTCTGCCTCATGTTTTGTCCTTCTTTTCGCATACATTAGACTTTTCTGCTAATTGCTCAGGCCTCAAAAGTTTTATCTCGGACACGAGGGAATGCCCCCTCGACCTCTGAGACATGTAAAAGTACAAGAGACGGTGACGAAGCTGAAACAGAAAGTCATGACATGAGAGCAGATAGACCACCAAGAGCCCCTGTAAGTATTAGTTAAGCAGGTGGTATTGATTTATGATGAGGGAATGTAAATGAATAGAAAAATATGATTGTTGCAGATTGCCAAGGGTGTTTTTGGGTTGCCCATAGGGAGGAGTAGAAATGAAGGAATGAACTTGGAGAAGGAAGAAACGGCATCTGAACTTTCTCAGTCTTCGAAAATTGTAACTCGATTCTCCATTCTTCCTTTTTCGCCTGCTATCCTCTCTGCCTTACAAGTGCTATTAGTTTGTTCAGTTATAGCCATGTACCATATAATTTGTTTTTATTGCATTTTCCAAGAGCAATATCATCTAGCTCAAGTTGAGGCCTTTTGCTAACTCATGCCTTAATTGATTTTGCATGGATTTATGTAATGAAATATGGGGTTTGTTCAATCTTAAGTAATATGAAGTTGGATATTGCTCAGTGTTGCTTATGATCTGTGTTGTATATTTCCAATAGGTTCTTGTATTCTAAACTGCAGGCACTAAAATTCTTAGAGAAGTTGCATATAGGAGCAGGCAGCAACTCGGAGAAATTCGTGGACGAGAGAATACTACAAAATGGGTTGGAAGATAATTCTAGGAGGAAAGAAGCAGCAAATGGGACATCTTCACCTAGATTTTTGATGCAGAGTGTTTCTCATATCCGTAGTTTTGATGCTGGCAATAATTCAGTGGATGCTATGCAAGGAACTTCTGATGTTGCAAAAAGAAAACACACGAATATTCATAGGAATCTCTTCTTTGATAATGAGAGTTCCTCAGCTGAAGCTTTTTCAGGTGCAAATCTGGGGTGTTTTGAAGTACAAAGACATGCTGATCAGTTGCCTAGAACAAACCTCCAATTAGATGGAAACAAGTCCGCGGCCAACTCTCCAAAAATGAAGTCACTGAATTTGGAAGATGCATCTAATGGGCAGTCGGATTCTCAAAAGAATCCAGGTTCTGCAGATAGTACTGGCAGTGGACATGGAAGCTCATCAAGCAAAGGCGAAAATGATCTGCCTCTGGTCGTCAGTTCTGCGATTCAATGGGAGGATCTACAATTCAAAGAGGAAATTGGGCATGGTAAAGTTATAACGAAAATTGTGTTAGAAGCTAATGTGTTCAATGTAAAATGAGAGACATATCAGCTGGCCTGATATATAAGTGATAGCCAGGTGTCTGATTTCTTTATTAGCATATTATCGATTTTGATGAACAGTGTTGCCTTTCAGGTTCTTTTGCAGTTGTGTATCGTGGAATTTGGAATGGATCAGTATGTACCCATATCCATTAGTAGTCTAATTACTACAAACAACAAAGGGCTGTATCTTCTCTGAAGCTTATTATTCTGTTTTCTTCATACTTTTCAGGATGTTGCAGTTAAGGTTTACAGTGGTAATCATTACGATGAGGAGACATTACTTGACTACAAAAAAGAGGTGTATTTACATTATACATCATGCCGTAGTTGTTTTAAGTGCGACTCCTGCAATACTGATTTTGCAGTTTGCATGTTGTCTAGATTGATATTATGAGAAGGTTGAGACATCCAAATGTATTGCTGTTCATGGGAGCATCGTGCACAGAGGAAAGAATCGCTATAGTCACTGAATACATGACCAGGTAAGTCAAGCAAAGAGTCTAGGGGAGGATGAACCTACTGGTCAAACGCAATCCGTTTACATCTGCTTTTGAATTGTTCCTTATCGACTATGCAACAATTGTAGCCACATGAGTCTTATGAATATGATCAGGGGGAGTCTATTTAAAACATTACATAGGAGCAACCAACCGCTGGACATCAGACGTCGTCTGAGGATTGCTCTTGACGTGGTATGTTCTGTTCTCTTGTCGACAATTTTTCCTTAACTTCACTCTAGTATAGGGGTTGCCATGTTTATCAGCTGGTTGAAGTCATTCACTCTCTTTCATCTTGGTTACAGGCTAGAGGGATGAATTATTTGCATCACAGAAATCCACCAATAGTGCATCGAGACCTGAAATCTTCAAACCTTCTAGTTGACAAAAGCTGGAATGTCAAGGTATTGATGGGAATGTTTCATTGGATCACATTGTTTCACTGCATCCGTATTTAGAGAATTCAAGCTAAATTACTTCTTTTCAGGTTGGCGACTTCGGCTTATCAAAGCTGAAATATGCAACTTTCTTAACAGCGAGATCTGGAAGAGGCACAGTTAAGATTGTTGTTTGTACCCCCTCTTATTCTACAGTTCTCTATGTTTCTTGTGGCTTTTCTTCATACTTTGTTTGATTTGAGTTCTGTGAAATACTTCAGCCTCAGTGGATGGCCCCTGAAGTCCTTCGGAATGAACCTTCTACAGAAAAGTAATCCTCCTAAACTAAGGATTTATAATTGTGTATTTGAATATACTCTATGGTATTAATTGAGTCGGACATATTGCGGTGGTTTCGAAAAGAGTGACATATATCAAACATTACTACTTCTCATTAGCTAAGTTTTGTTGCATAGTTTAATGGTAAAACACTTCCTTGATGCTGTAGGTGGCTTTTCTATATAAGCAAAAAAACTCATTTCTATAAAAAAGCTAGCTTCAGCAGGACCCGAATTTTGCAGTTAACATGAAAGCTTCTGTTATGGAACATTATCTATTTGTTTCGATGTTGCTCCTTTTAAGTTGTCTCTTACCTAGAAAATATCAGATACTGGATAAAAGGATCAGCCACAAGGATGCATAGTGACTAGTTACCATACATGAAAAATAAGCAAATCGGAGGCATTATTTTGTCCGAGGATCTTTAGCATATTTTCTTGAACGATAAGTTCCCAACCTTTTCTACAGGTCGGATGTCTTTAGCTTTGGTGTCATCCTGTGGGAACTAATGACTGAACGTATTCCATGGAGTGACCTGAATGCCTTACAGGTAACTTTGCTCCAACCAATCCTACTGTGTGCCAGAGATGATGTAGTTTCGTGGCATGCCGTTCTGTTTCTTACCTATCAATTTTTTCTTCTTTATTTTAGGTTGTTGGAGTTGTGGGCTTCATGAATGGCAGACTAGATATTCCAAATAACATTGATCCCCAAATATCTTCCATCATATCCGAATGTTGGTCGAGGTAATCCAACAGTTAGTGTTGCTCACATCTAGCCATAACAAACATGCAAAGGTCAGTTTTCTGATTGAATTTTGTTGAACTTGCTGCAGCAACCCCGAAGACCGGCCGTCGTTCAAAGACATGATACCAAAACTGGCCAATTTGGTAGTTCAAGCAAGTGGAGGTGTAACCAGAATAGCTTCCCAGGCTTAAATTTTTGTCTGTCGCTGCGTTGTCGCCAGCTAACAAGAACAGCGCCTATCCCGTTGGGTCAAAACAAGAAAGCAATAGGAATCTGAGTGTGTTGTTTCATAAGTAAGTTAACATGCTTTTCCTTTTCTCTTTATTTCATATATTTAGGTGGTTCTTCTTCCCTTCGAGCTGTAAAGAGGAATAAGCAACCTCCATAGTGGTGGGAAAATGCGTGAGAATTGAAGGAATAAAAAGATAGATTCCATGCATTATAAATACGATAAATTATTAGTTTTATACACGGGTTCCTGACTTTTTGAATTAAATGTCTCGAATTGTACATATTGTAATTAAATATCCAAATATACGCAGAAATATCATAGAATTTAATTTCCAGCATTAATGTTGAATTTTTCATTGAAATATTGCGAAACAATGTAATGTGATGTAACGTCAAACTGACATGGTATTTGTCAAAAATAAATAAATTGAATTAGGTATAAAAATTCTCTCTCTATGATGTAGCATCAGAATGACATGGTTTTTGTCCCAAAAAAATGAATTGGGGATAGAAACTCTCTCTCTCTCTCTCTCTCTCTCTGGGTCTCTAACGACGTTTTGGGCTTTCTTTTCCTGATACTTGGGAGGTAGAAGCACTATTTCATGCTTATTGGGCTGCCAAAAGCCATCGTTTTGTTATTCAAACATATATTCTCCATGTATTTGGAACAATTAATTTAGTGATTTGGAAGAAATGACCGGAGTTCTGTTTATATGTAAAGTGTGCTATGTTATTAATCAATGACCAGCAATTTAGGTGGGGTTTAATTTGTTATAACTTGGGAAGTTCAATTTTAGACGCAACAGCTCAAAAATTTGATCAAATTTGAAGTTTTTTATGTAATTAGCTGTTATTCTTATTGTCTATTCAGGTAATGTGTTGATTACACATACAACATTATCGTCTAATTAATTAAGTTGCATGTACAATCAAGTATAGCACGGTTATTATCACGATGTTTATTCAGAAATCAATTGATTTTCTATATAAGCAAGAATTTATGGTTTTGAAAGTATAGATCCACTACTTGTCATTTCTTGACGACCGAAAAATAAACTTTCACAAAAATAGAAGAGATGAGTAAATTTGATTAAAAGAAACGTCATTTTATTCGAACATAGTGCCATTTTGTCAACTTAAATTTTGCAACGCTTTCTTTGTGTGAAACCAACACCTTTCATGAACAATAGGAAACATAAAACATATCTTAAAGGAAACGCAACTACAGATTCATATATTTTATGTATATGTATCTTCTCTCTCTCTCTAAAAGAATAATGGTCTACGCTTGTTGAGGGCAGACAGGAAGAAGGGATGTGTAAATACTAAGTGGGGATGGATTTAAAATTTACCCTCTCATGTTTTTATGAGATTTAAATGTGAGGTTTTTCGGGAGCACCTTCTTCTTTTGAAATAAGGGATTGATTTAGACTTCAATAACGGTTGGTTTCAAAAACAAATATTTTTGTGTATTGAATTTATAAATACAACACTATCTTTATGTACCTGTAAGTCGTGATTGGGAACTTCGAGAACATAAAATTCATCAATAATTAAGTTTATGTTTATATTTGTAACAAAAAAAATTCAACATAAGCCGCTAGCAAATTTTTCAGAAAATAAATCTTCATTTTGTTACGAGGTGTCGTCTTTATATGTTTTATTGTGGAAAATGCTCATCAGTTATAGAAGTTGAAATATGGAATATTAAAATTAGTTGACTTAGTATAGTTCACATAATATAGATTTTTTACTCTTAGTAAGTAGTTTGCTCAATTAAATAGATAAGAAAATTTGAAACTCTTGTATCACTATCACATCACGCTTATAATGTCTCAACACATGCTCTTGTGAAACATTTAGTCATTGAAATTTTTAGAATATAGTTACCTGCAAACTTGCAAATATCGTTACTATTGAATGATCTGTAAGAACTTGTAGGATCTAAGGTCATATTGAGATAAAAATAATTTAATAGAAAAAAATTTGAAACTCTTGTATCACTAGGTTTGGCTTGGGGTTTAGACATCAAATATCTAATAGCCGCATGATCATTATGCATAACCGTCTTAGATCCTAGAATATAAGATCTAAATTTGTCTAAAGCAAAAATCACAACTAGTAGCTCTTTTTTCAGTAGTAGTGTAATTCACTTGCACAGAGTTAAGCTTTAGATTAGCATAGTAAACCATACACAATATTTATCTACCCATTGACCTAGGACAACCCCACTGCAGTGTTCGATACATTACACATAATCTCAAAGGGTAATGACCAAACATGTGCAATCACCACAGGTGCTGAAAATAATTTTTCCTTCAAGGTGTTAAATGCATGCAAGCAATTATCACAAGTAGAATATGAACATCCTAAGCATGTAATTTACACAAAGGTTTGCTTATTTTGAAAAAATTCTTAATAAATCGTGTGTAAAAATATGCACGTCCCAAGAAACTTCTAATACCTTTAACATCTATCGGTGGTGGCAACTTTTCAATCAGATAAATTTTGGTCTTAGCTACTTGCATCCCCTTTTCCGACACCACGCGTCCTAATATAATCCCACTAGTCACCATGAAATGACTCTTTTCCAAACTCAAAGTAAGATTGTATTCAATACAACATGCAATTATCAAATCTAACTTCTTAAGGCGATCATGAAAAGCAATCCAAATAATGAAAAATCATCCATAAATATCTCAATGAAGTTTTCAATCATCTTTGAGAAGATGGAAATCATGCACCGTTGAACGTCCAGGGAGCATTGCACAATCCAAACGACATCCTCATCCACACAGATGTTCTAAAAGGACATGTGAATATCGTTTTGGCTTAATCATCCGGAGCAATAACCACCTGATAATAACCAGACAATCCATCAAGAAAGTAATAAAAATCATGCACCATAAGTTTATCTAATATTTGATCAATAAATAGAAGGGAAAAATGATCATTTCTCATGGCGGTATTCAATTTGTTGTAATCAATGCACATGCGCCATCCAGTGGTGGTCTTCGTAGGCACGAGCTCTTCCTTATTGTTCTCTACTATCGTGATACCTCCCTTCTTGGGCATCACCTAAACGGGGTTAACCCATTCATTGTCAGATGTTAGGTATATGAGTCATTTTGTTAAGAGCTTGAGAATTTCATTCTTCACCACCTCCATGAGATTTGGGTTCAGTCTCATTATCCTTCATGAACTGGCTTGGCCCCTTCTTCGAGGACTATCTAGTGCATACACATAATCAGACTTATTGCTCGGATGTGCGACATACTCCACTTGATAGCCCGCTTGTGATCAATTCCTCATCTTCTACCCCACCGAGTCCGGCGACGATGATCATTGGTTTTTGCCCACACCTCGATGTAGACACACTTGAGGTGACTCAGCAACTTCTTGAGGTCCGACTTCCCTTGTGGTGGTAGTTTTTATACCTTCATTTTTATTTCCTCATCTATAATATTGCTCTTCAGATAGAGCTTCTCATCTGTCTCATCAAGACCTGCAAGAAAAGTTTATATGCAATCCTCATGCAACACACATGTCTCGACCAATGCATCATCAATAGCATCTATGTAAGAGCAGTTGTCAATCAAATCAGAAGAGGGTACAATAGTGCTATCTCGAATAGAAAAAGACACAGTCTCTCCCAACACTGTCATTTTTAACATTTTATTCTTAACGTCATGTTAACGTGTTAATAGTAGTCATAAAAAGTCCATAAAAAGAGTGTGTTTTTTAAGGTTTTCCTTAACATCACCCACATCAAGAACAACAAAATCAACATGAACTATTAACACACCCACTTTAACTAGAATATCCTCTATAATCCATATGGGATAACGAATAGATCTATTAGCTAGTTGTAAACATATGCGAGTAGGTTTTAATTCCCCCAATTTAAGTTGCTCAAAATAGAGTAAGACATTAAATTGTTACATGCACCTTAATCGAGCATTCCAAAAGCTTACTTCCCATTTATTAAAACAATCTTGATGACTAAACTCCATGGATCATGTTTCTTGGGTGGTAATTGATGCTGGAGAATAGCACTGGCTACTTTGGACACAACAACTTTCTCAGCGTCGGTGAACTTCCTCTTCTTTGATGCTACTTCCTTAAAAAGTTTGACATATACAGGCGCGTTCCGAATTACATCAAGAAGAGGCAAGTTCATGTTCACCTTGGAGAGCATCTTGTAGAACTCCTAGAATTATTGGTCTTTCTTTTCACTTCTCAATCTATTCAGAAAAGGAATTGATGGTTGATATGGATTCTCAGCCTTGTGCAGCCTCGAATCCCTCATCTCATCCTCCTTTGGATTCTCCTTGGGTAACACCTCACTCTTTTTAGTCAGATTGGCTTCTTCTGATGGCTCTTCCACTTTATTATCAATCATTTTTCCACTTTTGAGAATCGTGATTGCTTGTGCCTGCTCAGGCTAACTAGACAACTTCCATTTCTAGCCTTGTTGCACCAGTTCTCCAACTATCCCAACGAGTTGCTCTACTTGAGTTTCTATTCTCTTCATAGAGGCCTCCACATACTAAAATCTCTGGTGACTTGCTTGTACAAAAGTTTATAGTGAGTCCTCAAGAGATGGCCTCCTAGGTGGTGTTTGTTACTGCTGTTGGATTTGCTGAGGTGGTTGCTGCTACCAGAAACAATACTACTGAGGTGGCTGCTGTCTAAAATAAGCTCCTTGGTTAGACCCTCATTGATTCGAGTTTTGACCTTGATTTGGACTCCAAGAGAAGTTAGGGTGATCTCTCCAACCGGGATTATAAGTATTAGAATATGGATCATACTTAGGTCTTGGTTGATATCCTTGTTGGTACCCTTGTTGATATCCTTGCATAGCATTTAGCTTGCAGCTCTTGATATCCTAACTCACTCATACTTTGGAAAACATTGACACCATATCCAATTTCTCCACAAATGCCATGTCTCCATCGACATTGCCTGCTAGTGTTGGAACTGAGGTTGAGCTTGAGACTCGTTTGTCCTCAATAACTTCACCTGTCGAGTGAGCTCTGCCAACTGCTATGTAATATCATAATTTAGAGTTGCCTTATTCACTATAGCATGTCGTCTTCCCGCACTCATCCTTGGCGAGTTTGCAGCTAGAGTCTCCAGGATTTCATTAACATCATCGACGGTATGATCGCCAATGTTTGCTCAAGCTGCGTTGTCAATCATGTATTGAAAATCCATAGTCAGTCTATTATAAAAGAATTGGTTAAGAAGCTAATTGGGTAATGGTGATGCGAACATTATTGCTGCAATGCTTTAAAACGATCTCATGCCTCATGTAATGGTTCTCCAGCAGTTTGCTTGAATGTAGCAATCTTTGCTTTTAGTTCTTACGTCTTTTGGTTCGAATAGTAATTGCCCATGAATTTATCATACATGACACTTCAATTTTGTCAATGAACCAGGTTGTAGAGACAATGGCTCTATCTTTTAAGGTGTAGGGGAAACACATCCGCTTCAGAGCGTCCTCAATCAACCTATTCAACGGAAAAGTATGTACAACGGCATGGAATACCAAGATGAAGTTCAAGGCATCTTCTGGCAGCATCTCGTAGAAAGATGGTAGGAGGTTGAAATGAATGGGCTTCAACTCTTAGTTTCTAGCAGGATCCCTGAGGACTATGCATGAAGTCATCACCAATAATCAGTCGAGCGAAATCACGCATCATCCGGTTCTCTTCCTTATTAGCTCCTCCATTAGTCATCATTTCCTCGTGCACAAGTTGTTCACTAGGAATTTAAGTCACAGTTTCGTCGTGCACAGACGCAACTTTACTCGTCTCACTGTCCGACGAGCTCTCATCCTGAAAAATCAATATTCCTCACCATGTCGATGTTGTCTAGCATTGGTGCCAAGTTCCTCATGTGGCTTCGGTGACCTAGCATACATAAACACAAGACAAGAAATACGGATTACATGCACCTGTGGGATAAACTAATCCAAAAAAAAAAAAAAGATAACACAAACACAGTGTCTAAAGTCTTCCCCGACAACGATGCCAAAATTTGTTCAACCTAAAGTACACCACTAAGTTCTCGAAATAGTACGAAACCTATGTAGCGATGTAAACTAACCAAAATCGTTTCTCAAGGAAGATTTAACAGGGTCTATGTTGTGTTATATGAAAGCAGTAAATTCTATTTTCCTAAACAAGTTGGGTGTTTGAGAACATACTAGAAAATAAATGATTAAAATAAGAAAATAAATTAAAGATCGCAAAGTTCTAGATCTTAGAATCAAAACAATTATTGCTAAAGATTTATCTAAGATTTTGGGAAGATCTAGGATATTAGGTTCTTTGGCTTGGTTAATCAATTAAAGTTTAGTTTTACGAAATCTACTTAATCTTACGATTTCCTAACATTCTATTCAAACTCTAGACTTTCGTCCCTGAAAATTAAATCTAAGTTATCAAATTCCAAGAATCAGTAAATTATTAGACTACTCATTTTCGGTAAAGTCTAATTCAATTGAATATAAAGAAGCAATATGTTAATCTCTTGATCTCACTCGCATATAAACAATTGAGTAATTGCCAATCACTAAAAGACAAATAATACAATTCAATTAGAAACACACAAAACTTTCATAAACAATCAATCAACCAAATTAAATTACCCAAACCTTGATAAATGAATTAGTTCAAGATCATCTCACAAATCAAGCATAGAAGAATCATAGACAATAAAATCAAAATCCAATGGAACAAAAGTAAAAAAATCTTACACTTAATGTTGTTAAAAAATCTTACACTTAATGTTGTTGGTAAGTTTAAACAATCTCAAAGTGATCTTGAATAAAGTAGAAAGTAATAGAAAACTAATCTTTAATCCTAGAGAGGGAAAATTCTCGTAAAGTTTGAAAATATGAAAACTAGCTATGTCCGCTACTGGAGGCGGAGCTTTATATAGCGCCTAAAAATCTAGTCCAGCGCCAAATGGGAGGGAGGGGGGGCACATAAGGACGCTCGCGGTTGTATGCCCAACGCTAGTTTCGTTGTGGTTGGTACGGGAGTGCAGCTCCTGTATTCTTTCGAGCACAACGATCCAACGTCGGTTTCGTCCAGGTAGGCACTGGAGTGGAGTTTCTAACCACGTGCGAGAGGATGCACACAGTGTCGGATGGGTTGCGGTAGGCATTGGGGTGTGACTTCTGCCCGCACGCAACGAAACAAACCCAACACCGATTTTGATGTGGCTGACGCTAGGGTGTGGGTTTTTTTTCTGCCCTCGAGAAAATAATCTCAGCACCGGTTTCATCGTGGTCGGCACTGGGTGGTGCGTTCTACCAATTTCTTCCTTCAAAACATGCCCAAAACCAACACACTATTTTTAAGTCATGCGAGAACAAAAAATTAACTTAGCTCAATCGATAATATCCACGAACAACGAAAATAAGGTCTAAGTTAACGAACAAATTCAAGAAAAACGCAATAAAAACATACAAAACACCCATTTAATTTTTATTTTTTGAAAACTAAAACCCATTTGATTCATCATCTTTACTCCTAAGTTCTATAAAATAAACTTCGAACTAACTAGTAATTACAAACATAGCTAAACTCTCTCATGTCCATCTTGATTTGACAACTATAACTCCCGGGTTTCATGGTCTGTTCCTCTACATGTTAATCTTATCTTATCCTATACCTTTTTTTCTTTTTTCTCATTACCAAAATAATATTGCAAGTAATTTTTTTTTGGCTCAATTAATACAGAAATTTTAAAGGCTGCGTCACGGTGAACTCAAACCCGAGACCTTTGACCTCGGGTATTAACCATTCTACCACTAGGCCAAGACACACATAATATTGCATATTGCAAGTATTAGTATCAATATATGTCATGGATATAATCCGGCACAAAGATAATAATATTGTACCAAAAATTATATTAATAAAATCAAACAAGGCATAGAGATGCACGTGAACTTTGATTCACCAAAATAGTTGTATCAGTAAAACTTTTTTCGTACTTTGCATTTCTTATTTTGGATCGATGTCGAGATAGTGTGAGACACACCAATATGATAAAGCAACTTTTTTTCTTCTTAGCTACATTTTTCAACAAAATCACCCAAAAAGAAAGTTAACCTACTTGCTAATTGGCTTTTTATATAAAATGTGATACGACAGCTCAGAAAAATTAGGGCTACTTGCAATTTATTTCTCAATTTTTGGGGTTATCCATAATTTAGATCCAATTTCTGGCACTTACTAATGAAGTGTCAATTTTTAACATTTGTCGCAATGTAAATCTACCTACGTTTTCGAATCAGAATCGAATTAAAATTTAGATATATATATGATCTTGAAGCACTTAAAAATCAATTATGGGTTTTTGAGTATCACTTTTGACTTACATCTAGTGTTATCGATTTCATTATCGAACCTATGAAATTGTTCCCATTAAACTAGTGCTAGTTCACATCAAACTCATGCCAAACTATGAACTTTAAAAACTTTTGTCAATTTTGATTTCATCGTCAAATAAATATCTAAATCTTAACTTCAATATTACACAAAAATATTGGATAAATCTAAATTACAAATAACCTTTAAGTTTAGTCTCTATTGCTATGTTTTAAGAATTGGGTCTAGATTGCAAATAACTAATTGGGTATTAAATTGCAAATAATTCAAATAATTAAGATTAAGAGATATTAAATTTTACTTTTCGCACACTTTCGATATCGAGCAATATTTTTACACGCACGTGACAAGGTGTTGAAGGTCACTTCCATAGCCTGCTGTAGCTTTCATATAGGGCCAGTGAGGAGCATCACGTAAAAGGTTCACGGATTAAATATTTACCTTTGGATATTTCTTTAAAATTGATGAGGGTAAATTCTACATTACTTTTCGTTAAAATACTTTCTGTCAATTGAGAATTAGGTTATCTAAATATTCAGTCGATCTTATTTAAAGTGTCCATTTTCTTTTAAATATAGATATATGAGAAAATATATAAAGTAATTAAAATGATAAAAAGTAGATATAACTCATATTTTTTGAAAACATAATTACTTTCTAAAATGAAACATCACGTTTATAATGGAACGATCTAAAAAAGAAAATGAAATA
The DNA here is from genome assembly GCA_036937905.1 of Salvia rosmarinus. NCBI lineage: Eukaryota > Viridiplantae > Streptophyta > Magnoliopsida > Lamiales > Lamiaceae > Salvia > Salvia rosmarinus. Next base: position 56,505,336 of record CM072821.1, on the reverse strand, counting down.
TTTTAAATGGGATAGATAAATATTTTTCGCTTTTATTCTGCCTCATGTTTCTCTTTTATTTTGCCTACTCTTTTAGAGTTCGAATTCATGTATATGTGTGATCTTAATAAATCTTGAGATTTATTAGATGTGACCACATATAGTGAATCAATATTTTGAATGTATAAATTGAAAAAGGATTTAAAAATAATTATTGTGCTCTCATTATAGGTTTAGACTTTTTGGGAATTGGAAAATTAGAAGTTACATGTTGGTCTGATAATTTTCGATAAGATATGAATATGTTTGAAATTAATGACCAATCAGTATTTAGTTTTTTCGTGTTCGTATCATTATCGTGTAGATATCATAATTTAATATCGTGTTCGTATCAGATCTGTGTCGTGTTCGTGTAACACGATAATTTTCGTGTTGGATTGTATCGTTTTTATATAATTCGGTCATAATATTATTTTTATTATTATTTTATATGTTTTATTTGTATTATTAATTTATTTCTCAATTTTACTTTTAATTTTATTTATCATTTCGTGTCATTTCAACACGAAAAAAATCGTATCATATTTATATCCATGTTGTGCTTGTATCCAGTAATGGAGCTAGAAATATTGTTCTGGGAGGCCCAAATAATTATAAATTTAAGAAATTATAAGTGTAATTTTAATAATAAAATTAGAAACTAATTATAATAATTTCAATAATAGTTTAATATTATTTGAATTACATGAAAACAAAGAAAAATATGATCATCACATAACGTGAACAAAAAGATCAAATCCAATGTATAGCCCAATTTTGATATGGATTTTGTACCGAAATTATGCATTTTCGCACTCGTACGAAATTTGATGTAAGTGAATAGCTTTACATAAAATGTGTATAATTGGAATACAATATGATGAAAACTATAGGGGTGAGCAAAAATCGAAAATCGAATATCCGATCCGAATCAAACCGAAATTTAAAATTCGGTTCCGATTTTTTGGATTTTCGGATCGGATCGGATTGAAATATTTCAAAACTTTGGATTTTCGGATCGGATCGGATTGAATTTTTTAAATCCGAAAAAATCCAAAAATCCGAATTATATATAATTTATATATAAAAATAATATTTTATTCAAATATGTTTAAATTTAATATAAATATATATAAGAATTAACAAAAATTATTTTCGGATTTTCGGGTTTTTCATAATTTTGGATTTTTCGGTTCGGTTCGGATTTTTGTATAAAAAATTCGGATTTTCGGATTTCGGATTTTCGGATATTTGGTTCGGATCAGATTTTTTCTTTCACAAAATTTGGATTTTCGGATCGGATTCGGAGTAGGCAAAAATTTGAATCGAAATCCGAATGCTCACCCCTAGAAAACTATATAATATTTAGAATTTTATTGTAGTTTAAAGTTGTACTAAAACGACACTTATTCGGCATAAAGTTTGATAAAGAATGATAAATTTTATTCTTAGACTTTTCGAAAAGAACTTATGATAATAAAGATGTGATCATCACTTATGTTTCTAAAATAATTGTCATATATTCAATTGATTTACATTTTAATTGCTCTATCATCAACAACATCTTTAGGGCTTAAAATAAGAATTCAAATAACTTGGATGTCTTCAACTGTTGTTGTTATAAGTTTATCATAATCTTTTTAAAAATTTGATTAATCATATTAATTCACATATAAAACTTTAATATTTACATACATATTTTATTTTATCAACATAATATAAATTATATAATATTTTTAAAATTAAAAAAAAAATAAGAAGAAGAGCATAATTAATAAGAGAGATAAAGAAGACTATAATCAAAAAGATTTTAAAAATTGAACAAATTAAAGGAAAAAGAAAGCATAATAATAAGATAGATACAGAAGATATAATCAAAAAAGATTTTAAAATTTGAGCAAATTAAAGGAAAAAAGAAGAGCATAATTAATGAGAGAGATAAAAAAGATATAACCAAAAATAAAATGTCACTCTCATAATCGAACACGATTCTATCAATTTGGAGACGAGAACCTTATCTAACTACACTAAATTATATCTTTATATTATTTATAGATTACCATATATACTAGTAGTTTTTTTTCAAAAAGTTGGGATCCATGGGCCATTCATGCCACAATGTGGCTCCGTCCATGTTTGTGTCACGTGTGTGTTTGTATATTTTGTACCATGTTAGACGGATCTTTAACAGATCATGTTTTTGTTTAATCTTTTTTTATCATATCGTTATCGTATCGATATAATAACGATTCGACACACACGAATTGTAATTCCTAGTTATTTTGGATTTAATAAACTGGCCGAATTCAGCTTTATTTAACTCAGCTGTATTACCAAGGGCTGACTTATTGTTTTCAACTACCATATGACTTTGTTTCGTCCATAAATAAATAAATATTTTTATGATGTTTACCTAAAGCATGCATGCATGTAGTATTATTTAATTCTCAATCTAACTCGGGTCCAAATTAAATTATTTTTTCCAGCTTTAGGTTTTAGCTAGGTGGCTGAAGTCCTCCAAAATTGGCGTGTTTTTTCTTTATCTATTTCGTCTGTTTATCACAATTAACTGCCTTCATTGAAAAAGGAGAAGACGACATTTATATTCGGTCGTATGATATTTTCGTTGCTCAATTATGATATATTTTACATTGAAATTAATTATGTGTGTATAACTCGTACTTTTGGTGTTGGAGATATTCCAGAAACATCTTGGATATAAGAGACTTTTTGGATTAAGTAATTCTTCAAATATATATATGGGTAAGATTTATATAAAAAATTATTTTTAACGTAAGGGCGAAGAATTATAAAAATTTATTAGTTATTAATATAATTAAATTTGTTATAAAATTGATGATTTAATAAGAAAATTATTAAATAAAAAAATTTAAAATTCTCATATAGATTTAAATTTTATGAGAATTGAAAATTTTATTTTTTAAATTTAATAATTTTTTCGTAAATATATCAATTTTTAGAACGAATTCTTTATTAATTATAAGATACTTTCGATATCGAGCAATCACGTGACAAGGTGCTGAAGGTCACTTCCATAGCCTGCTGTAACTTTTATATAGGGCCAGTGAGGAGCATCACGCAAAAGGTTCACGGATTAAATTTTTACCTTTGGATATTTCCTTAAAATTGATGGTGGTAAATTCTACATTACTTTTTGTTAAAATATTTTGTGTCAATTGAGAATTAGGTAATTTATTATTACATCCGTTCTATTATTATTGATAAATTTTTTTTTGGATTATCCCATTAAGTTGATTTGTTTTAAAACTAGAAACACTTTTTACACTAAAAAGTACATTAAATTTCATGATATCCACTATTTTACACACAAAACATAACTCTCCTTAATTTAAGTACAAAAAAAAAAGGAGCCATCATTGTTGAGACGGAGAGAGTATTTTTCTCTTTTATTCTGCCTACTCTTTTAGAGTTCGTGTCCATATACCGTGTCCGTGTAACCTTAATAAATCTTGAAATTTATTAAATGTAACCACATATAGTGAATCAATATTTTGAGTCCTATAAATTGACAAAAAAGGATTTAAAATTAATTATGTGGAATATATACAAATACACACTTTTACAAAAGTGTGTACAACCTATAACCATATTTCAAATTTGATACCGTGTATACCCAATTGCCTTTTTTAATATATATCTCTCGAGTCTTTGCGGTCTTGATTGTGAAATAGACATAACACTGACTCCGAAATATAACAAACATGTGAATCAATAAATGATTGTAAAATTATTTCCAGTGTATTCGATATTATTATGTTAAATTACTTTATATATCATCGAATCATGTTTATTTTATATATCATCGAATCATGTTAAAAGTGTGAGAAAAATAATTAAATCATCGATTCATGTTTTTTAAATAAAAAAACATAAATGAATCAAAAATTAATTAACAAATAAAATCCAAATTTCTACGACAATTCCTTGTTTTCGGTCGACCGAAATCAAGGAATCATCGACCGGAGAGAGGACTTTCATCGACCGGAATTTGGATTTTTAATTAATTCAAATTAAAATCAAATTTTAATACTAATTGGTCGACCGAGAGAGGATTTTATTACAATTTTAATTAATTCATATCTCCCATTTAATCGAAAACATCAAATTGGTAAACCGGAGAGAGGAATTATCGACCGGAAACAAGTATATATAAAATGAAATTAATACTAATTATTAATTCATGTCTCCAAATCGATCGAAAATATCAAAGGGTCGACCGAATCAGCGATTTTCAATCGAAAACAAGGATATATCAAATTAATTTAATACTAATTAATTTAAATTGAATGTATGATATTTAAATTAATATTTCTGAGTAATCTATGATGGAAATTTTGCAAAATATTGAAATGTGAAATTATAACACAACTTATTAATTTTGAAATATTTAATATTGAAATTATCCTTCATATTTCTGAGATTAATTAATCTTGTACAAAATAGTACTACGAAAAGTAAAAGCTTACACTAAAATTGCGAAAAATTGAAGAAGACAAATAAATGCAGAAAAATTGCTGAAGAAAGATTTGACCACCAATAATTGAATCAATTCTCTTCTATTTATACAATCGTTCCAACAAATTGCTCTTGCTCTTGCTCCTCTAATTTTCGTTCGTTCATTTCGATTTTATATTCAAAATTTTCAAATTTATTTCTTCAATCCAACCCAAGAGCTATGTCTCAACAAGTAAGTTATTCGAATTTTATTTATTTTCTACACGTGTTTTGAATTTATTGTTGTTTATGATATTAATTTGTGTTTAGATTTATTATTGTTAATTTTGTTTAGATTTATTATTATTTATTGGTATGGATAAATTATTGCGTTTAGATAATTAAATTAATTGGATAATTAGTTTAGTGTTTTGAATTTATTGCATAATTAGTATATATAATTGGATATAATTCGTTTAGATGATTAAATTAATTGGATAATTTGTTTAGTGTTTTGAATTTATTGCATAATTCAGTATATATAATTGGATATAATTCGCTTAGATCAATATTGCATAATTCGTATATATAATTGGATATAATTCGTTTAGATGAAATTAGATGTTTTATATGATTTTATGGGTTTTTATATGAAAAATAATAATTAAATCATTGAATCATGGTTTTTTTAAAGCATAAATGAATTAAAATTAAATTACACTTAAAAATCCTCTCTAGGTCGATGATTCCTTGATTCCAATCGTAGGAATCAAGGAATCATCGACCGGAGAGAGGTATTTTTAAGTGTAATTTAATTTTTTAATTGATTCCGATCGACGGAAACAAGATTATCGAAGATATAATTCGTTTAGATAATTAAATTAATTATTGCATAATTCGTATATATAATTGATTCGATTACGATAGGAAACATCAAATTGGTCGACCAGGAAACAAGGATTATCAAATTAATCATGACGACCGTAATCTTCAATTGTCGACCGGAGAGCATATTTTTTCGGAGAGAGTCTATTTTCGATCGGAATCTTCGAATTATCAAATGAATTTAATACTAATTATTAATTGATGTCTCCGGTCGATCGGAAACAAGGAAATATCGACGGGAGACATAAAAGTGTTCGATCGGAGAGAGATTTTTTGTTTTAGAAATTAATTTTAAATGAAATCAATTAGGATAATTTTAGTGTAGTTATCTTAAGTTTTCAATTAGGATGAATATAGTAATTAATTATAATGTAAATAACTAATTAATTCATACGCTTAATTATTGTTGTTTATGATATTAGATTTATTATTGTTAGTTTTATTTAGATTTATTATTGTTAATTTTGTTTAGATTTATTTTGTTTAGATAATTCGAGCAATTTATAATACTATCTTTAGTTTTATTTAGATTTGTTATTATTAATTTTGTTTAGATTTATTTTGTTTATTTTGTTTAGATAATTCGATTGTTTCTGCAATTTATAATTATTGGATAATTCGTTTAGATAAGTCTCATTTTAATTAATTTATCGTAAGAGACTTTAATTATTTATAGTAGAGACTTTAATTATTTAATTAGACTTTGATTAAATTGCTATTTTTCTTATTGTAGCGATAATTTTAGTGTAAACATTAAGATCAGATATTTGTTTTATACATTAGAAAAATCATATTAAGGCGTATATTTACGCAAATGTAATCTTGTTGTTGTTATAGATGTCGGGATGGAAGAACATTATTGTTAGATATGGAGAGCAATGGATCCTTCTTTATGTTACCTTGGGGTATCACCAAATGCCTTTGTTCGAATGGACAATGTAATTATCTCGAGTTCATAGAGATTATTGATCAAATTATGTCGACAAATTGTTGAGTACAACCTACCAACCGCATTATCTATAGAGATCTCGGGTGGTAGAATTATCAAATTACTTTTGAGTAATGATGATCAACTTGTTCGATTGGCTCATGATGCCCAACCGAGGTCTATGTGACTCACGATGCCGACACATCCCAATCGAGCAAGAACTATATAGACATTCGTTCGAGATACCATCATCGCCAACATATGACTACACCCCAACACATATCGTTCGATGAGACATTTACACAACAATTTGCTTCATCGATTGGTTTGATGTCGATATATCTCAATATATGCCGCAACACATGGATCCATCAAGAATTTCGCTTCCCAACAAATGCCGCAACCGTGGTGATACACTTGTTGAGGGCGGCGATGATGATGACTACGTTGAAGAAGAAGAAGATGAAAGCAGTCGGATGAAGAGGAAGAAGATCGCGAGTGCGCTTTGGTGAGCTATGGCTCATTTGTAGAGTTTGACGCATGGATCCATCGAGAGGGTGGATTCGGAAGCTTCATCTACGATTATGCAGTAACACGCAAGCGCACGTAGGAGGCCTAGAGCCGAAGAAGTTGAGGAGATGAGCAACCGGCTAGTCCTGTTATTCCTCATGATGCTTGATTAATCTCTTTGCTCGTCCTCGGACTCGGTTCTAGACTCACGAGGTGGCGAAGGTTCCATCTTCGACAGCAAGGGTGAACTGAAGATATCCGTGGGGTTATGGCATTTGGAACATCGAGTAGAATTTGTTATTCCTCGATCTGATAATTCGATGATTACATTCAAATATCGATATCATAATCAGTGTCCTTTTCTACTACGTGCATCGCAGCAAGGTGGATTTTGGTTTGTCCGCAAGTTTGATGCTATACATACTGCGCACGTAACCCAGTGAATATCGGAGTAATGAAGGTTAATGCCCGTGTAATTGCAGCATACATATCACGAAAAATACACGAAGACGGTGAAGTGCTAAAGTCGAGGTCCATTATGGCTAATTTTACGAGAGTACGTGTACACGTTACATATAGTGTAGCAATGCGAGCCCTTAAGGCGATCGAAATGATATACGGTGGACATGAAGAATCATTTCACTACTACCAAGTTATCAAGATATGTTACGGATGAGCAATCCGGTTCGATGACCGACTTGGATATTGGATCGATGGTCGGTTCCGTCACCTCTTTGTCACGCTTCGGTTCATGCAGATGGCGTACACATTGTGCCTCCGACCCGTGATTGTAGTGGACGATACGCACTGAAGGGCCGCAATAAAGGATATTATTCGTTCCGTGACAAAGGACGACAACGAGCAAGTTTTCCATTAGCTTATGGAATTGGTCCGATCGAGAATGATGTCTCATGGACTTGGTTTCGCCTCGACTACAAGTCGCTTATGGATCAAATCCGGAGATGTTGATTATTTCGATGCCCATGTCAAGATAATGAGCGCGGTCAAGTGTGTCACCCCGATGCAACACACGGATTATGCTACTACCATCTGCTGAAAAAATCACCCGTTTGGGCAACCATCCGCAGTTATTCCGAAAGCCGCTTATGCGCACCAAGATGCATACTTTGAAAAGCGATGGCTATGTTAAAGTCTCTCGTGAAGGTCGATGGTAGTGGCGCATATACCAAGTTGGTGGAAGTTGGAGTCCAGATGTGGGCTAGATCACAGTGCCCCGTTAGGCGCTACAGTTTTATGACATCGAACATTGTCGAATCATTCAATTCTCAATTATTGTGGGCTAGACGATTGTCAATTTGTTCAATGATTGAGGCAATCCGTCACATTACAGAAAAATGGTTCGATGAGAGACATGAAGCAGCAAAGAGGTACACGGCTGAATTGACCCCTGAAGCAACGCGTAAGATGATGGTATCAATGGAACTATCACGCAAATACGATGTAGTGTCCTCATCAGACTCCACTTTCAAAGTCAAGCACGGAAGCAAAACATTCAGAGTGAATCTCAATACGCAATCGTGTGCGTGTTTGGAGTGGGACATGGATATGATACCGTGTTCTCATGCTGTTGTAGCTATATGGTGCAATTTAAGTTTAATTATGTTAATTGTTTTGATCAAATTAATTTCACTTACATATAATTGATTATATAAATTTTTAGTCATAAAGGTCACCATATATCTAACTATGTGGAGTACTACCATTCTCGCAAAGCTAGCGAAGCATACCGTATCGGATCAATCATGTTCACCACGCCTAGTTGGACTGTTCCTCCGCATGTTGCCGGAATTACGTTATGCCTCCTAATAGAGTCCGTCAGTCGGGCCCAAAGTGGGTCGATATCTTCATCCAATGTGTGGGATCGAGTAGTAGAAGTCGTGCACCACGGACATGTAGCTTGTGTGGTAATGAATCTCATACGCGTCGGAAGTGTCCTTACTTGTCTAGAGACGAGTGACATTGTAATGAAAGCACTTATTCATGTAAAGATATTATTAACATTATTATTATTTTAACTTAATCAAATTGAATTGAATTGAATTGAATTGAAATTGAATTGGAATTGAAATTGAAATTGAAGATCATATTAAAATTAATCCATTGTCGATAAGATAATGTAACTAAGAATCTATTACATGAGATAAAATAAATAAAATCATTACATAGTACATGCTAATTTCTGCTAGTCGACGCTCTTCCTCTTCCTCTCGGCTTCTTATATGGATCACATATCTCATATATATTTCCACATACTTTATGTCTATATGGTATAACATTAGACATACCCCATTCGATGCTCGGTGAACCAGAAATAAGATGTTCCACAGTCATGCACGCAAATGGACCATCATTGAAATCGTCTTCCTGGTCAAATACCTCTGAAGATGCAGCTCGTGTAAAAATCGCATCATTGTTCCATGGTGGTATTTGGTGGGAGTTAGCCTCGAACCATCTAGAGAAGATCAGAAACTGCCGCAATAATCTATTAAGGCACACGAAGTCCATCATCCTCGCATCCACTTGATCCTGGTCCATCCGCCAAATACGCGAGTCAAACAGCACGCAATGACCAGAGTGCATATCCACGCGTACTATCGCGAAATGCCGCTCGATGACGCATGGGATGATGATCTATAAAAATTAATATTTAGAGAAAATAAACAAGGAAAATTTCAATTTTTGCAACTTATTGTATTAAATAAGGTTACATGTGTGGCACGTAACCATGATGTATAACTCTGCATGCCGATGACAACTGCTATCCAATGCACTGGTGGATTCCATGCCATAACAATGCTCTCATGGGTCATGATCACAATTCTCACACGGGTCTTGAATATAGGACGAAAGCGCGTTGCAGTACCTCGGACCATGAATTTTGCAGAAACATCTATTCAACATTGAAAATTAATTAATTAGAGATACTACACATATATACTATATATTGATTGTATTAAAGACTTACGAAAAAATCAGTATCAAGGATGATTGTGTTTTGATAATCCACCCCATCCAATACGTCGATCCCGGCATCGAGTCACATCATCAAATACACCATGAATAGATCGACGACCTGCAAAATTATTTTAGGGATACATATCAATATAAGTAGATGTACTTAAAAAAAATGAAGCATATTGTATAAAAACGTACGTACCCGAACATCAAAAGGCCTCTCTGGCATTTCGATATGAACGAAAAATACAACCTGGATTTATCGGTCAGTACCCCGAACAACCACCATTGCCTTATTTGTGTTCAAGAAACGCTGGTAATTTATCAATATATCACCGGATAATGGAGGTGGCATCGGGCTATTCACATATGGTGACCTCATTACAGCCGAAGGTCTCCGTGCCCGTTCACCTCTCCGGATTTCCAACTACAAACATTTAAGCATATGGTTTAGAGAAAATGAAAAACATAACAAATATAATGAAATACTATAAACTGCCAAATATGAGACTTAAAAGTTACATGTTACTCCAAATGTTCCTGCATAGGCTCGAAAGTCTGCTTCACGACGTTCGAGGCATCGATCACTAAATAGGTCCATCCCATCATGGAATGATGAGATGCGAGCAGGCTGGTACCATGGATCCGTGAGAGTAGCGGGAGGGTATCACTGGCCGATGTAGGTTGGCTCACCGGCTCAATATGTCCACTATCTCGAGGACATCCGACCGGGCGGTGATGTGGTCTCTCGATCTTCACTCTCGTCGCCGTCGTCGGATGATGTGGGACATGAGGTGCGTGTGTAGTCAGATCATCCCTATGTGTGCAACCACATCGAGTCTTCTAAGAAGTTTTCAAACCACTTTATCTTTGGAATAAATTTATCTTCGATAGACCTCTCGATGCGTTGCCAGACCGCTCGTCCTCACTCTCCGGATAGATTCCGGATAGATTCCGAATCCAACGACGATCGACTAACTAAGACGCCAGGTGCTCACCACCACCGCTCGATGAAGCCGCCTCCCGGTATGTTTTCCGTATCCCGCCTCTCAGCGGATGGACGACTATCCACATATGACCGCTGCAGCTCATCAACAATCGGAACCTCAACGAACTCAACCGACGATGTCCTCTCGGCCGGGTCTCGAAGGTGAAGGCTCGAGGCTCGCTCGATGGAGACCACGAAGATCGGGATCCTCAACAAACCGTGTAGCCTCCTCGAACTCGACGCTCACGTGAGGCACATCCACCGGATGAGACACCCACGACGAGAAGGAACTGTCGTCCCTCCTCAAAGGATTTGACGGTGTCGAAAATTCACACCGAGTGGAGAGGTGTGAGACAGACACCCAGTAAACGGTGCTAACCTCGAATGAGTCGGGCTCGATCGTGAGATGATAATCGACCTACAATAAATTGAAAGATGTTATTTAATATTCTAATAAATACAATACCTCATACATGATTTAAAATTATAATAAAATTCAAGACCTCTTGCTCAAAACGAGACTGTAAAGCTGCCGGTGAGAGCCTACTCTTGAACTTCCACCTCAACACTCTCGGATACGCTGTGGGATTGATGTACGTACCAGCTATACTTCCTAAGTCTGGTATGATCTCGAGTGACCAAGCATATAGTGCCCAGACTGGTCCGTACAAGTGGTACTGAGCATTAGGTTGACACTGCGTCGTATAATATCTCAATATCTGGTAAATGTATGCCCCCCACGGAAATCGGCAAAACGCCTCCAAATCGTCAACCAATGTTCAAACCCAATCAGCTATTATCTTCCCCGTCTCGTACCCAAATACGAATCCATAGAGGATAATAACGTGGGCCACACGTAAATATAAACGAAGATCTACATCTTCACTAAAATCATTACTACAAAATCTATCTAATAGATTACGTAATGTAATCTGTGTGCCCCCGCAAAAAAGCCTATAGACCTCAACGTCGCTCAAGTCGTAGTCTTGTGTGGGATCAAATGATGATGACCCAAATTGCAGGCCGGTGACTAGAGCATAATCTATAATGAAAAAACATATATATCTTCCATTGATGAAAAAATACATCTCCGGTTGCATAGGTTCTATCTGACGGGAGACTATATGGTGCAAAGATAAACTAGACTTAGGCCCGGGAATCCAATCAATCAGATGACCAAAGCAACCCCCCCTAAAGATATCTAGCAACTCTTCGCCGCCCTTATCTAGCAAGACATTCTTAATATACTTAAAATAATTAGTCCTATAATAAGTCTTTACATCCGCCACCACATTTATCGTGGTAGGCCTCAAGAAAACAAGATCGACTTACAATTATATCAATGTCACATATTACACAACGTACAACAAACCAACAAACTACTACAATAATTATTTCATTTGTCTACAATTCGCATCAATAAACATCCTATCATACAAATATCACAAATAATTAGAAATCAATCTCTACAAATCACCGATCAAAACACTCGCCATAATTAAGTAATACAATTTAACCATTCTAAACCATAAACACTATTTATTCAATCACATTATTTCTGCCAAAACAAATATCTCATTCAATCGAAAACATATAAGCCATAAACACTATTTATTCAATAACATAATTCAACTAAATATTAACTACTCATATTCAATCATATTGTTCGAAATATTAACTACTCATATTCAATCATATTATTCAATCACATTTAGCAACATTTATCCAAAATATACATACTGTAAGCTCGAAAAATATCTCAATTACAAAATATACATACGGTAAACATATTAAAAATCGCATAACTATATTGTTTCAAAATAATATACACGAAAACATACCGGTAAGTCCGACATATTGTCACTCGTTACTTCGAAAATAATCGTAAAATATGGTTCCTGCATTATTACAAAATTCAATTAATAACTAATTATTAGAAAATTAAATTAAAATTAAATTGATATGCGTAAATTGAAAAAATCAATGTTTCCGGTCGAGGAAGGCTTCTTTCCGGTCGACCGGAAAGAAGCTTCCTCGACCGGAAACTTCAATTGCGACATCTTGTTTGGCCCTCTCCTCTTCCAAATTGTTAAAACTAAATATTCAAAAAATCAATTAAAAACAAACAAACATCTTGCGACATGAATAATGTAATTCCAATTGTAAAATCAAGTTACCGTTTAGAATTGTGTTTCGGTATAAATCTTCTAAAATTATTTTCTTCTCCGGTCGCCAAACCCGAAATATAGAACAAAGAATTCAATGAAATTATTAAAATTGAAACATAACTCTCTCTAAATCGAAAAAACAAACAAAGTCGACAATGTCACGTTTTGCCTAGTTTTCGGTCATTTCACATGTCTCCGGTCAATCGGAGACAACAAAGTTGAGAATTTCATGTAAAACATTGTCTCCGTCTACTAAGGCAAGTCTCGGTCGAGAGAGTTCGACGACTCTCTTAATCGAGAGATGTTTTTATCGTAGGAGACTTGCCTTAGTCGAACGGAGAGATGTTTTTGACTTAAATCTCAAGTTTTAAACAATATTCCAAAGCTTAAATTCAAGTTTTCGTAATGAATAAGTTACCTTGTTTGAGAAAATTGATGTGTTTGAATTTTTTTTTTCTCTCTAATCGAAATTTATGTGCTTGAATTCTCTTCTTCTCCACAAATTTAAATTTTCTCTCTACTCTCTCCCAAAAAGCTTCTCTTTGATAATCAAGCAAATCGATGTGTAGGTTGTAAAGGAATCCAATGTTGATAAATATATATTTCGGTTTGATAATGAAGAAAATCGATGTGTGGCTTGTGAAAGGAATCCAATGTTGATAAAATCAATATATATTTCTATACTTGTTTGGTATAGGTTGTCTCGATCCGAGACTCGCATCGAAAGAGACAAAAACAATGTCCTCTCATATCACACTTTACTTTTACAAATTCTCAAACAAACATATTATGACAAAAGCACGCAAACTCTGATTTTCAAACCAAATTTTTGAAATTTTGATTCAAAATATAGTTTTTTAATATGTTGGGTATAGGTTGTTGTAACGACCCGACTTCCAAAGAAAGTACGGATCACATGGATCATCACTGGTATGATAAATGCAGCGGGTATATATAATTTAAACCAATATGATTAACCAATCAATTGTGAATAAATGCGTAGACTAAAAGGGATACGTTGTATCGGTACAAACTCAAGTCACAGAAAGACTTGCCAAAAAGGTTCTATGTTCAAGTCTAACCCAATCGTATGCACTTCAAGGAACGAGGTACGACCTCCGCTCAATACGATATGATAGCAATCATAATCAACAGATACCAACAAAACATCGAGTTTGGCAAGAATAAACGTGTGAACATACATATGATGATGCATGCTCAAGGTTCTAGAAATCCTTCAATTAAAGCAACAAAACCACTACCACTTTGCACCACATCGCACTCATCATCAATCCTTGCTCAACCGCACATCAAAAACGAATATGCGGGCTAAGTACAAAAGTACTCGATGGACTCGTGTCAAAACATTTTCTTCATAAAAGTTATTGAAGCGCCCACAATAGCACATGAGGATTTTTGTTGAAAAGGCTCATGCCTATCAAATATTTTTGTTGAAACAGTTTTGGTTGATTCTTATGTAGAAATTTGTTTGTTGTTTGATTTGGGATATGTAATGTGAATTTATGCAATGGAACATATATAAATGTATTTTGTAGTTTGTGATTGATTACAGAATTGAAAGAAAGAATATGAGGATTGAGACGAGGTTTACCTTGTTCGTTGTCTCGTTGCTTGAGTTGTGCGGATGAGTAGTGGTGAAGAGTGGTGTGGTTTTATTAATTAACCAAGAGAGAAAAGACAAAATGTGTTGTTGTAATGTTTTCATAGGATACTTAGGGTCTTGATGAAATTTGACCAAAATGATGAGTATGTAAGGACAAAGTAGAGGATTTTTGGGATATGGAATGATATAGTTTGACTAGATAATTTATCCAAAGATAAAATATCTAGTTAGATTTATAATCAGATTCGCTTCTCCGACATTCGCTTAAATTTTCTCGCTCAAAATAAAATCGAAACGTCAACGATTATAAAATTTAATAATCGCTCTAATTTCAAATATCAATTTAGCTAAATAATAATAATAATTAAAGTTTTAAATTTCTCGGGATATTACAGTTGTAGTGAATTTTCAAAATGGGTATGAGTTGTATATATATTATGAAAGTTGGGTATATAAGTTGGGCCCCCATTAATTATTGTGCTCTTGTTTATAGGTTTAGAAGAAATAAAAAGGTAGCACCTTTTTTTGGGAATTGAGAAATTAGAAGTTATATGCATGGCTTACAACTTTTGATAAGACACGAAAACTTACCAAATTAATGATGAGTTAGTATTTTGTCGTGTTCGAATCTTTATCGTGTCGATGATAATTTAATATTGTATTTATGTTAGATTCGTATCGTATTCATTAACATAATAATTTTATATGTTGCATTCTGTATTCATGTTGGACTGTATAGTTTTTGTATAATCCAATCATAACATTAACTTTATTATTATTTTGTATGTTTTTATTTGTATTATTAATTTATTTCTCAATTTTAATTTTAATTTGTCATTTCGTATCGTATCAACACGAAAAAAATCGTATCATACTCATGTCCATGTTGTGCTTGTGTCGTAATGCGTAATTCCACATTTCGTTGCCAGGTCTCAGATTAGACGGATCCTTAATGAGTAATGTTCTTGTTTGGTCTTATCTTATCATATCGTTATTGTATTGACACGATAACGATCCGACACGTACGTAAGTTGCGAATTGTAATTCCTAGTTCTATTAGGTTTAATAAATTGGCCGAATTAGTCTTTATCTGACTCAGCTGTATTACCGCGGGCGGACTTATTGTTTTCAACAACCATATTACTTTGTTTTCGTCTAGAAATACATAAATATTTTTCAATATTATATATATAAGGAGTTGATGAAATGAGAATCACATCTTTTTTGTGAACTCTGCGAACCATGCATAAGACGTTGAAGATGATGTACAAAATGGTATAAAGTTGTGCATAACGAAAACTTTCTAAAATTATTTTGTTGTGCGACAATTTTAGAAAGTTTTCGCTATGCACCACTTTATATTGTTTTGTGCATTATCTTCAACGTCTTATGCATGGTTCTCAAGTTCTAAAAAAGATGAGTTCTCACTGGATCCAACCCTATATATATATATATATATAGTTTGATTCAAATAAGAACCATTCGATTCCTAAAAACTAAGAACCAAGTGAATTCGTTATGAAAGTTGATGAATTCGTTGAGAAAGTTAATGAATTCAAAAATTTAGAATTTTTCACCCGGGTTCGAATCTCATGATGGGCGAAAATTCTATTTTTTTGGGGTTCATTAACTTTTCCAGTAGATTTATCAACTTTCACTGTGAATTCATCATTTTTTGATTCTTATGTTCTCACGATAAAATAGTTCTCATATATATATCTATATAGGGAGGGTTAACGAAGAACCATTTTTATTGTGAACGTGAGAACCAAAAATGATGAATTCGACATGAATTGATGAATCCACCGAGAAAGTTAATGAATCCAAAAAATAGAATTTTCGCCTCATGGGATTCGAACCACGAGTGAAAATTCAATTTTTGATTCAGTAACTTTCCCAACTGATTCATTAACTTTCATAGCTAATTCATTTTGTTCGTAAAGAATTTCCGTGGTTCTTAGTTCTCACGTTAAAATTGATTTTTATTTGAACATCACTCTATCTATATATATATATATGTTTTATGATGTGTACCTAAAGCATGCATGTAGTATGATTTAATTCTCAATCTAAGACGGGTCCAAATTAAATTATTTTTTCCAGCTTTAGGTTTTAGGTGGCTGAAGTCATCCATTTTATCTATTTTGTCTGTTTATCAGTATTACCTGCCTTCATTGAAAAAGGAGAAGATGACATTCATATTTGGTCGTATAATATTTTAGTTGCTCAATTATGATATATTTTTCGTTGAAATTTATTATATGCGTGTAAAACTCGTACTTTTGGTGTTGGAGATATTCCAGAAACATCTTGGATATAAGAGACTTTTTCGATTAAATAATTCTTCAAATATATATAGGATGAGATTTAAATAAGAAATTATTTTTAACATGAGAGCAAAGAATTATAAAAATTTTCTAACTATGATCAAAACTAAATTCGCTATGAAAGTTGATGTATCTACTGGAAAAATTACTTAATAAAAAATTTGAAATTCTCATAGGGGTTCAAATTCCACGAGTGGTGAAAATTTCATTTTTTGGATTCAGTAACTTTCCCGATAAATGCATCAACTTTTCCGATAAATGCATCAACTTTCACAACGAATTCATCATATTTTGGTTCTCACATTAGATTTGGGAAGAGAGAGAGATAGAGAGAGATTATATTTTTCTACTTTCTATTATTTTTTTAGATTACTTTTCTTCTTTCTATTAGAAAACGTAAAACTGTATAAAAGGAATTGTGTGTTTGGGTGCATACATGAAAATGTGTGAAATTATAATAATCTTGGGATAGATTTCGAATAGAAAAATGTTATTCTAGTAAAATGAACATGACAGTGAATATTTGAAATAATAAAATTCTCAAAGGCTTTAGTTTATTAGTTAACCCAGCGGCTCCCACACATATTTTTATGAAATTTGACTGTAGTCTTATAGTATTAATTTGCTTGTTTCTTCGCATGAAAAATTTATAGCAACTACGTTGCATTTAAAATAAATTCTATTCCACCTAAGTAATGTAACCTTTCGATCTATATATATGAATAATTTTAAGTTTTACCTTTAACTAAAACTTTGTGCCTCGACCAAAAGAATATTGCGAATTAAGAAAAGTAAAAAGTTGATAAATGACTGGAACAGAAGTGTTTGGGCAGACTCAGTGAGTTGTCATGTGTATATGTGTACGAGAGGAACAATGACATTTTTTTTTTCTCCAATTTTCTCAAATTTAACGAAAAAGTGATCGAGTCAAGAGTGATTAAGTCAATGATTGAATACTCAGAAATTGATGATAGAGTGGAATGAAAATAAGACTTCTTCAACAAGATTAAAATCATAAATGCTAAAATATTTCTATTTTTTCATAAGTTGTCTTGCGGGATTTCAATACACAAAATCCATCAATAATTGAGTTTATATCTATATTTTTAATAAAATTTCTTTCAATATAAACCCTTATATAGTGTAAAATTTAGGGAATCCATTAGCTAAACCACGGCAAAACTTGGCTACGATTGAACTTGAACTTTGACAGCTTCGAATGACAGAGAGCCACATCAACAAACACTTGAGCAGATGCAACTCTGATGAAGAATATGACACATTTGTTTGGCTAATTTTTCCAATTCGTATGAACCTTTGAGGACGCAGACAAATAGGATATTTTAAAAGCACCAATATATGTCGTTCAAAACAGTAGGCACGCAACAATAAGAGACACATAATTTTAGCGTGAAAAACATCTCAAAACGAAAGAGATGAAAAAAATCACGGGACTACTAGAGCCGTTTAAATCCATTATCATCAACAATGGAGCAATACAAAATATTCTCTAGATTATACTAGAGGCATACAAAACATCATACACTCGAAAATAAGCACATCAAGATGTATGGAATCAAAATCGAGCAAAGATCAAGAAAAATATCACCAAAAATTCTCCTATGTTCAGATCGACGAAACCCGACCTCTGAAACTCAAAATCTGATCTTCTCCGTCCAAAACGTTGGCCTAGATTGCTGTTAAGCTGCTGTCCAAAAATCACAGTGATCTAACGGTTTAATCTCCGAGAAAAAGAATTTTTCTGAAGCTGCACGTTGAAAATCCAAGAGGGGGAAAAAAGGCTACGAATTTTTCTGATTTGACTGTTCTCTTTTCTGTTTTGGCTGCTCCAAATTCTCCCTTCAAAAATGGTAGCTGACCCTTTTCATTCTTATAACATTCTCATGGGTCAAAATATAAGAAAATCCAACAATAACAACTTTGTTTTAATTTTTTAATTATTTTGGACTGGACTAATTTTGAATTGGACTTAATATAATACATAGATGAAAGAAAAAGTTTTGGACTTGCACTGGACTGGAGCCCGGTGCAGCCCCTACCTGGATCCGCCCCTGGTTGTTAGTTTGTGAGATCTAGTTTAGGGTCAGTGTGTGTGGGGTTATGCAGAATATAATGGAACAAAGAGGCGTTCTCGCTCAACAATTTATAAACATTAAGACAAAATGGAGCATAAGTCAGATGCATGCAAATGTCATATGGATACGGATCTCTCAGATTGAGTCCAAGTTTACTGATGACATGCTGAATGAAAGATATGAAACATAAAGAACCGTCAACAATACATAAAAATAAATGACACAAGGATTTAACATGGTATGGATACATCTACGAACCTGATGAACAAGTAAATTCTTTAATCCTTAGGAATTCATTGTTTTATAGTTCCAATGAAAATGACTTCAGATCTCACTTAATTACTAGAGATTGTTCGTTCTTAGGTTATCAAACTAGAACCTCTCATCCTAGTTTTCACCAAATTCATCTTAGGACTACTTACGACTTCTTGATTACTTGCTTACTACCTCATTCAGACACATTTGCTTTCAGACAGCTACACCTTCCTACTTACTCATAGTTTTACCCTAATTTCTACCCGTACTATTAATGTCAGGGCTTGGCTTGAGATTACATTCTAACTATTCAAATGAGCATTTACATTGAGGAACAAGACTAAAGATAGACTCATTTGTCTAAGCTCTATTACAAATTCTACATTAGAGTATGACTTAGAGCTATGAGTGACTAGATCTATGTAGTTTCACCATAGATGGAGTGGTGAAGCCATCTAGATTTAGAAGAGTGAGTTTATCTAAGTCTCGCCGAAGTTGGATTTGGATTTATGCCTTCTTTATAATAACACCAACTTAGTTCTCAATTTATCCTCTAGTTAAGAAGTCCCGTATTAAAGAGAATTGAAATAAAATTAGTTGTTGGAAAATAGCCGCCTGAAATTCAAATTTTCCATTATGACAAGGCAATCGTTGGATTTGTCGTCTTATGCTTTGTTGCCTAAATCAAATAGATGTTTTTAGCAAACTACAATGAATCTGGCTGTTGGAGTTAGATTTAACTCTGAAAGAATTTCCTTAAATTTTGATGTTAGTTATTTTATGGTTTTGTCTATTCTTTATTTTGGTATGTGTAGGGTACATCTATTGTGATCTATGTGGCGCCAACATATATACCAAGAAACATGAGAATCAGGTTTAAGAGATAAGGAAGGGATTCAACATAATCAGTTCCTATATTTAAGGAATTGACTGGTCTGCTCAACCTCCACGACTACCTCAATCCTAGTGGGTTAAGACGTGGTCCAAGACATGCTAAGAAAGACCCTTCAACTACTATATAAGAGAGGCAAATCATATGAAGAAGATTACACAATTTTGAAGATATTTACTGAAGATTTGTATTTGTTCATGAATCTATTTTTGGTCAGGTTTAAACACTTAGTCAAGTATTGATTAGTCAATAATCAGTTTATGACTCCTCAGTATCAAACGGATATTGATAGATGGTTTCAAAACAATGTTGTGCTGTGATGTCAGTTTAATAACATGCAATGTAAAGACAGTACTGAAGATAAATAACACTTTGGGTTTTATGTGGTTCGAAGAGATCAACTTCTACGTCCACGGCACTGATTGCTCAGTCAATCCACTAGCTTGAGATTGGACATTGTTTACAGGTACAAGAGTAAACCTAGATACTGAGGTCACTTTACAGTATCCCGCCGAACTTGGCGTTTCTCATACGCTTACTGGTGCCAGAAAATCCTAACTACTTTCAGGATCCTCTAGCTTACGGGTGCTAAAAATCAAGCTTTCAGCAACTAAGACTTCGTTGCTTACTTGCTCAAACTTCTACTAAACTGTGGGAATTTTTGTAGAGGGTTTTTCCAACTTAAGATCTGAGTTATCACAGACGGTAAACTTAAGATGTCTAGGCTTAAGATACACAAAATGGATATCCTAGATGAAAAGAAATGTATATGAAATCTCGAGCTAATAAGTATATTTGAGCTATGGAGATTTTGCTGATACTTTGTAGAACTTCCTTCTTCGAAATCGTTGTTTGATTGTCTTGAGCTTTGGCTTGATAGCTTTTGAAATTTCAATTGTGCAGCATTTCGATAATCTTTGAATATTGATTCTGCACAAATATATAGGGAGAGGTAAAAATAGAGCCGTTGGATGGACCACTATTCATATTCTTCCATTTTATCGTTAGAATTCTTCTCGTTGAGAATCCTCGACGTCTTTTGACGAAGGTCGATCATCGCACACTGTAGTTCTTACAACTCTGAAAATAAGGTATGGAGTGTCAAGATCTTCTGCAGATACGCTACCACACATGTCGAGTCAAATACTCAAAGTCTTAATATTTTCCGTGTTTCTTCAGTTGAGTAGACTCTGTGTTTCTTCAGCATGTACTTAAGGTTTGGTCAGTCGAGGCTGCTTCAATATATTCTTAGCAGTCTGGTCTCCGTCTTTTGTCAGCTTTGAACAACCTGAGTTAGTATGATGTATTTCAGTCAGAGGTAGATATTTAGTCAGTTTTGACCTTTCATCTTGCCATCTTTGACTTCGTATTGTTGGCTTGATTGTTGGTCATCAACTTTGACTATCAACTGACAGTTTTGAGTCCTAGGCATCAGTTTTGACCCATAGTAGTCAGCTTTGACGGCTGGTACCTAACTTTGACTACAGGTACTCAGCTTTGACTTTCTCAAAGTATGTCGGCTGTTTGATATGACACTTAATCATATACTGACTTCTTCTTAGTCCGTCAGCACTGAATCTTCAATCTTCAATGTTAAGGCTTCGGCCCGACGCCGCCTTTAGTCGACTTTACTCGCCGCCTTTTCCTTGACAGCTATGCATACGTCTTCAGACTTTCGTTTGCCTTCCTTCGTCTTCAATCTTTAGTACGCAATCCTTTAATCGAATCGTTCATCAATTTTACTGGTACTGATACTCCTATCAGTATGATTGACTTTTGTACTGCTTGAACTTCTTCAGTTTTAGGTCTGTCTAAACTGGTAGTTCCACTACTGAAAACCTGTAACAATAACGACTAATTCCAAAACAAGTCAGTAGCATTAGTTACTTCAGCAAGACAGTCATCAGAGGTTTTGTAATATAATAAAAACACACAGTAAGATAAATTTAATTCCTGATACTTAGGAATTTTCCCAACAACCACAACTTCTTTCCCACCCATCTCTGGACTACCACCATCACCACCTCTCGATTGCGACTGCTGCTCTTGAAGGTGATCAATAGCCACAATCTGAGCTGTAACCGGTGAACTCATAAACTCCGACATCTCTTGCTTCAAATGGGCCTGCCCCATTTCTAATTTTTTAATTTTGCCGTCACAGAGGCTGATTCAGTTGTGATGCTCATAGGAGCAAAATTCGCAACCCCTAAAATTCACAAAATTCAACCTACAAAACTAATGCTGCAGCAGAAAAATTCCCTAAAAACTCTTCGCATCAAAACTCGGAATGAGGAAGAAGTTCACCTTAGAGAGAAGAATTGGAGATTTGAGGGATGAGAATTGCATAGTTGAGATTTTTATGTTGCTGCATAGGTGAATGGGGAAGAAAGATTAGAGGGGGAAATAAGATGGAAGATGAGTTGGAAATCGTTTTTTTTATTCTATATAATCAAAATGTCATCAATTTAATCATTTGAATTGTCACATCAGTTTAGGTTTTTCCAACTCATTTTCGATTTGGGGATAAAAATTTTATGAAAAAAATTAGAAATATCGAAAGTTTCTATATTCTCATTTAAATTTTAAAGTATGTGTGAAAACCTAGAATTGTGTCAAAGTTTACATATTTTTCGATAATTAACCCATTTAAAATTTGTCTGATTTTGCCCTAAAAATTGAAATGATCATGAATTAACAATATAAAAACGACATAGCAATCGAAACGATGTCATATTGATTTTTTAAAATAACCATGTCGAGCTAGGTGCTACCTGGATCGGAAATCACTCAAGATAGAAGCCAAGGTTTGCGGACAATATAGTATATGGTTGGAATTTTATCGAAAAATGAAAGGAATAAAGGAGGAGAAACTGCAATGAGAGAGAGAGAGAGAGTTGAGAGTTTCAGCCTGCTATAGACATCTAAGGAAAGCACGTGGTGCCGGAGTTGAGACTTTGAAGCAGGAGGATGAGATACTAGAGCAATGAGCAGTAAATGGGGAAAAGAGAGAGACCGAAAGAGGTGGAGAGTGAGGTTGATTTTTGTTTTCTTTATTATTTTTAAAATTCATTATAATCAAAACAATGTCGTTTTGACTATCACATAAATTTTTATTGGAGATTTTAGTCTAATAAATTAACTTTGTGATAATTTTAGCCTAATAAATTAATAATATATTACTCAAGCTTAATAAATTAATTTTATGATAATTTTAGTACGTAAGTAATTTTTCGATTTTGAAAAATACAATTGACACCAGAAATAACATGTAGCATGTAAGTCATTTCCAACGATGTCTCTGACTTGATCTTTTTATGATATATCCTGCTAGGTACGTACTGTTTTATTGGAAATGGGGAATATGATACACCAGTTAGATTTTTTTAAAAAAAAATTGTTTTACAATATTGACTCGCTACTGTGGTAGTAGCTGGTCAGGTAACTGACAGTTCATTAGTGGTGACAGTACTAATGGCCAGTTCAAATAAGGAGAATCTTAATCTGAGTGATATCAGTTAGCAAACCTACTAATTGCTGAGATGGCTGGTTAGTTGGACTGAAAACTGATGTGCTTGGAAATGTGGTGGTTACTGTATTTTCCTTACTGAAAACTTAAACTAGCTTAACAACACTTAGTCAAATATATCTTAGTCAGTTTTCAGTTTTATTTCACCAGTATCAAACTAATACTGATAGATGGTTTCAAAACGATATTGTGTCGATGTTGGTGATGATAGTTCAATAATATGTAACATAAATACGATATTGAATGTAAAGAACTAAAAGTAAATAACACTTGATTTTTACGTGGTTTAGAGAGATTAGCCCCTACGTCCACGAACTGATTGCCTAGTCAATCCACTAACTTAGAATTTGATCTTGTTTACGGGTACAAGATATAAACCTAAACACATACTAAATGAGTAGCATAAGTTACATCAGTAGAACAATCATGAGAAGTTTTATGATCTAATTAAAATACACAACTAAGACAAAATTATTCCCTACAAATAAGGAATTTTTCAAACATTTTATATGTCATTTCTCGGTGTCAACTATGCTTTAGAGTATCAAAAATCACTTATCGCTAAAATTATCACAAAATCAATTTATTAGAGTTGATTGAGGTATTATTAATTTATTAAGCTAAAATTATCATAAAATCAATTTATTATACTAAAATTGTGTATTCTTCCATATTTTTTGCCAGCTCAGAATTGATTTGGGCAAATTTCAATTTCATAGATAAAATAAAAAATGTTGAAAGCTGATGTATTAAATCAAATTTTAAATTTTATATGTAAAACTAGAATTCAATCAAAATTGGTGTATTTTACTGTCATCTTATTACAAATTACAATATTTTGTATATGAGTAAGAAATCTAACATAAAAAGGTGATACCTAAAAGTTTCTATGTATTCCAATAATTGTTTAACCGAATATTTTCCTCCAATATGAGAAAATATATTCTAGGTGCAACTTAAATGCCCAACTATGAAGAAAAACGTACCATCAATATCCATTTGAAAATTTTGCTACCACACATACCCATTTCATTTATTTATTGTAGTTTTTCTGGAAAAACGAAGTTGATGTGAGGGATGGTCTTTTTCATCAGAGATTTTGTGCACATTCAAACAAAACAGTCCATGTCTTTTTTCTGAGAATCTGTGCAGATGCTTTTGACTGGAAAATGTGGTTGGCATTTAATATGTCATTGGTTTCTTCATTAAAACAAAAATCTTCCAAAAATCTGTGCACAAAGCGCGAGCTCTATATTCAAAATTTTTAGAACTTTGTCTTCCCAAATTATTCAAAACTAAAGTTTGTCTTCCCAAATTAAAAACTTCCCTTCGAACTCGAAATTTCCCTCCCGTGAAGTGAAGAACTCGAAGAACTCATTCCCATTCCGTGAAGTGAAGCGTGAAGAACAACCCACGGTAATTTCACTGCTCGCGAAACATCGAATAAAGCTTCTCGGTTCGATGGGAGAGAAACTAGATGATAGAAAAGTTGAAGATTTCGTAGGAAACAACGAATTGTTTCAATATCTTGAAAGAATTCGTTGTTTCCGCCTAATTCACCTACTTTCCTGTCGACGAAACTTCTCTCTCGATTTATAGAAGCTTTATTCAAATCATTTATTTAATTTTCTAATAATTAGTTATTAATTGAATTTTGTAATAAATTGCGTGGAAACCATATTTTAGGCTTAAACTACCATATTTACACGAGTTATACTATGGAATTACGGTATGTTCTCAGATATATTCCTCTTGAAACAATCGATTATGATATTTTGGATAAATATTGCTAAATATGTGATTGAATATGAGTCGGTTGTTTAATTAGTTTTCCTTATTTAGCTATGCATTTTAGTATATTATGATATTTTTAGCATATTATGATATGGGTTGTTCTCGTATATATTATTTTAGCATTTTTAGCATAGTTATAATATCGATAAATAGTATGTTAATTGGCTCTATTATTTTTCTTAAAGCTAGAATTGAATTATAAATGGATATTCGATTTATTTCATTGTTGAATCGTTACTAATGTATTTATTTTATTGTTCATGTTTTGTTATTTGTTATTTGTTATTTGTTGATCATTACTAATATAAAGAAATATAGTTAGTCATAGCATTGATCTTGAGTTGCTATTACTCTAACCCGCTAGCTCTCCGATTCTTTTACGACTAGAAAAAGTTAGTGATATTGAACTAGAAAAAGTTAGTTATAGCATCATATCAGTATTGTTAGTCATAGAAAAAGTTAGTCATAGAAAAAAATTAGTCATATTGAACTAGAAAAATAGTGTTTATGGTTTAAAATGGTTAAATTGTATTATTTAATTATGGCGCTTTTGATAGGTGATTTGTAGAGATTGAGTTCTAATTATTTTTGATATTTGTATGATAGGATGTTTATTGATGCGAATTATAGACAAATGAAATAATTATTGTAGTAGTTTGTTGGTTTGTCAGACGTTGTGTAATATGTGACATTGATATAATTGTAGGTCGATCCTGCTTTCTTGAGGCCTACCACGATAAATGTGATGGCGGATGTAAAGACTTATTATAGACTTATTATTTTAAGTATATTAAGAATGTCTTGCTAGATAAAGCATGCAAGAGTTGGTAGATATGTTTAGGGGGTTGCTTTGGTCATCTCGATTGATTCGACTCCTGCCTAAGTTTAGTTTATCTTTGCACCATTTAGTCTCCGCCGATAGAACCTACGATCCCGAGATGTATTTTTCATCAATGGAAGATATATATGTTTTTCCATTATAGATTATGCCTAGTCACCGCCCGCATTTGGGTCATCATCATTTGATCCCACACAAGACTACGACTTGAGCGACGTTGAGGTCTATAGCCTTTTTGCGGGGGCACAGATTACATCACGTAATCTAGTAGATAGATTTTGTAGTAGTGATTTTAGTGATGATGTAGATCTTCGTCACTATTTACGTGTGGCCCACGTTATTATCCTCTATGGATTCGTATTTGGAGCACGAGACGGAAGATAATAGCTGATTGGGTTTGGGCATTGGTCGACGATCCGAGGTATTTTGCCGATTTCAGTGGGGCATCTGATTACGTGATATTGAGATATTATACGACGCGATGTCAACCTAATGCTCAATACCACTTTTACGGACGATCTGGGCACTATATGCTTGGTCACCGAGATCATACAAGGCTCGGGAAGTATAGCTGGGACGCACATCAATCCCACAACGATCCGAGAGTTGAGGTGGAAGTTCGTGAGTAGCCCTCATCTACCGCTTTTACGTCTCTTTTGAGCAAGAGGTATTGAATTTTATTATAATTTTAAATCATGTATGAGGTATTGTATTTATTAGAATATTAAATAACATCTTTCAATTTATCAGAGGTCGATTATCATCTCACATCGATCGAGCCCGACTCATTCGAGGTTAGCACCGTTCATCGGTGTCTGCCTCACACCCTCTCCACTCGGTGTGAATTTTGTTATACCGTCAAATCCTTTGAGGAGGGACAACGATTTCTTCTCGTCGTGGTGTGTCTCATCGGTGGATGAGCCTCGACGAGACGCCGAGTTAGGAGGCTCCACGCTTGTTGAGGATCCCGATCTTCGTGGTCTCCATCGAGCAGCCTCGAGCCTTCACCCGAGACCCGCCCGAGGACATCGCCGGTTGGGTTCGCTGAGGTTCCGGTTGTTGATGAGCTGCGCCATATGTGGATAGCCGCCCATCCGCTGAGAGACGGATACGGAAGACATACCGTGGAGGCGGCTTCATCGAGCGGTGGTGGTGAGCACCCAGCGCCTTAGTTTCGTCGATCGTCGTTGATCCGGAATCTATCCGGAATCTGTCCGGGAGAGTAAGGACAGATTAAAGGCAACGATCGAGAGGTCTATCAAGATAAATTTATTCCAAAGATAAAGAAGTGGTTTGAAGACCTCTTAGAGAAGACTCGATGTGGTTGCACATAGAGATGATCACGCTACACATGCACTCATGTCCCACGCCATCCGACGACGACGACGAGAGGTGAAGATCGTGAGACCACATCACCGCCCACCAGATGTCCCCGAGATAGTGGACATATTGAGTCTACCGAGGCAAGACCGCATCGCACCGCTGATACCCTCCCCGCTACTCACACTGCATCCATGGTACCAGTCCCGAACTACATCTCATCATTCCATGATGGGACCGACCTATTTAGTGATATGACGCCAGACGCCGTGAGGCGGACTTTCGAGCCCGTGCAGCAGCAGCTGGAGCAATGTAACTATTAAGTCTCATATTCGCGCTTATAATATTTCATTATATTTGTTATGTTTTCATTTTCTAAATTAAATGTTTGTAGTTCGGGATCCGGAGAGGTGAACGGGCACGAGACCTTCTACAGAATGAGGTCACCATACGTGAATAGCCCGATGCCACGCCCATTATCCGGTGATATATCGATAAATTACCGTTTCTTGAACACAAATAAGGCAATGGTGGTTGTTCGGTAATCGATCGACAAGTCCAGTTGCATTTTCATGAATATCGAAATGCCGAGAGGCCTTTGATGTTCGGCATGCTTTTATACAATATGCTTCGTTTTTAAGTACATCTACTTATATCGATATGTATCCTAAAAAATTTTGCGGTCGTCGATCTATTCATGGTGTATTTGAGGATGAGACTCGATGCCGGATCGACGATTGATGGGGTGGATTATCAAAACACAATCATCCTCGATCTCGGTTTTTCGTAAGTCTATAATACAATCAATATATAGTATATATGTGTAGTATCTCTAATTACTTAATTTTCAATGTTGAATAGATGTTTCGCAAAATTCATGGTCCGAGGTACACGCAACGCTTTAGTCCTACATTCAAGACCAGCGTGAGGAATGTGTGATCATGACCGTGAGAGCATTGTTATGGCATGGAATCCACCAAAGACATTGGATAGCGCTTGTCCTCGGCATGACGGGTTATACATCATGGTTACGTGCACGCAGTAACCTTATTTAATACAATAAATTGCAAAATTGAAATTTTCCTTGTTTATTTTGTCTAAATATTAATTTTATAGATCATCATCCCATGCGCCATCGAGCGGCGCCGCGATAGTACGCGTGGATATGCACTCGTCATTGCGTCTTCGTTTGACTCGCGTATTTTGCGGATGGACTAGGATCAGTGGATGCGAGGATGATGGACTTCGTGTGCCCGACTAGATTATTGCGGCGTTTCGATCTTCACTAGATGGTTCGAGGCTAACTCCCACCGATACCACCATGGAATAATGATGCGATTATTACATGAAATGCTTCTTCGAGGTATTTGACCGGAAGACGATTTGGTGATGGTCCATTTGCGTGCACGACCGTGGAACGCCTTATTTCAGTTCACCGAGCATCGAATGGGTACGCCTAATGTTGTAGCATATAGACATAAAGTAGGTGGAAATATATATGAGATATGTGATCCATATAAGAAGCCGAGAGGAAGAGGAAGAGAAGAGGTAGAAATTAGCATGTACTATGTAATGATTTTATTTATTTTATCTCATGTAATAGATTCTTAGTTACATTCTCTTATCGACAATGGATTAATTTTAATATGATCTTCAACTTCAATTTCAATTTCAATTCCAATTCCAATTCCAATTCCAATTTCAATTCAATTCAATTCAATTCAATTCAATTCAATTTGATTAAGTTAAAATAATAATAATGTTAATAATATCTTTACATGAATGTTTTCTTTCATTAATATGTCACTCGCCTCGGATAAGTAAGGACACTTCCGACGCAGTATGAGATTCATTACCACACAAGCTACATGTCCGTAGTGCACGACTTCTACTACTCGATCCCACACATTTGGATGACGATATCGACCCACTTTGGGCCCACCGACGGACTCTATTAGAGGCATAAGCGTAATTCCAAAGAACATCGGAGGAGCAGTCCAACTAGGCGTGGTGAACAGATTGATCCGATACGAGTATGCTTCGGCTAGCTTTGCAGAATGGTAGTACTCCCCCACATAGTTAGATATATGGTGACCTTTATGACTAAAAAATTTATATAATCAATTATATGTAAGTGAAATCAATTTGATCAAAAAAATTAACATAATTAAACTTAAATTCGTATCATATAGCTGCAACAGCATGAGAACACGGTATCATATCCATGTCCCACTCCAAACACGCATTACGATTGCGTATTGAGATCGACTACAATGTTTTGCTTCGTGTCAATTTGAAAGTGGAGTCCGATGAGGGCACTACATCGTATCTGCGTGATAGTTCCATCGATACCATCATCTTACGCGTTGCTTGGTCAATTCACCGCGTGCACTTTTGCCGCTTCATGTCTCTCATCGAACCATTTTTCGTAATGTGACGGATTGCCTCAATCATTGAGCAAATTGACAATCGCTCAGCCCACAATATTCGAGAATTGAATGATTCGCAATGTTCGATGTCATAAACCGTAGCGCCTAACGGGCAATCGTGATTCAGCCCACTGCACTCCAACCTCCACCAACTTGGTATATGCGCCACTACCATCGGCCTTCACGGAGACTTTAACATAGCCATCGCTTTTCAAAGTGGGCATCTTGCACGCATAAGCGACTTTTCGAATAACTGCGGATGGTTGCCCAAACGGGGTGATTTTTTTCAGCAGATGGTAGTAGCATAATCCGTGTGTTGCATCAGGGTAGACACACTTGACCGCGTTCATTATACTGACATGGGCATCTGAAACAATCAACATCTCTGGATTTGATCCATAAGCAGCTTGTAGTCGAGACAGAAACCAAGTCCATGAGACATCATTCTCGATCGAACCAATTCCATAAGCTAATGGAAAAACTTGCTCGCTGTCGTCCTTTGTCACGGCAACGAATAATACGCCTTTATTGCGGCCCTTCAAGTGCGCATCGTCGACTACAATCACGGCCTCGGAGGCACAATGTATACGCTAACTGCATGAACCGAAGCGCGACAAAGAGGTGACGGAACCGACCATCGATCCAATATCCAAGTCACCATCGAACCGGATTGCTCATCCGTAACATATGCGATAACTCGGTAGTAGTTGAAATGATTCTTCATGTCCACCGATATCATCTCGATAGCCACTATTACGGCTCGCATTGCTACATTGTATGTAATGTACACCGTACTCTCGCCGCAAATCAGCCATAATGGACCTCGGCTTTAGTACTTCACCGTCTTGGCGTATTTTTCGTGATATGTATGCTGCAATTATACGGCATTAACCTTCCCACTCCGATATTCACTAGGTTACGTGCAAGTATGTATAGCATCAAACTGCGGACAAACCAAAATCCACCTTCTTTGCGATGCACGTAGTAGAAAAGGACACCGATTATGATATCGACTTTTGAATGTAATCCTCGAATTATCGGATCGAGGAATAACAAATTCTACCGACGCTCCAAATGCCATAGCCGACGGATATCTTGATTCACCCTTGCCGTCGAAGATGGAACCTTCGCTCAGCTCATCGGGGTCTGGATCCGAGTCCAGAGGACGAGCAAAGAGATTAACTGAAGCATCATGAGGAATAACAGGGACTAGCCAGTTGCTCATCTCCTCAACTTCTTCTAGCTCTAGGCCTCCTACGTGCGCTTGCGTGTTACTCTGCATAATCGTAGATAGAAGCTTCCCGAATCCACCCTCTCGACGGATCCATGCGTCAAACTCTACAAATGAGCCATAGCTCACTAAAGCGCACTCGCGATCTTCTTCCTCTTCATCCGACTGCTTCATCTTCTTCTTCTTCAACGTAGTCGTCGTCATCATTGTCCTCAACAAGTGTATCAGCCCCCGGTCAGTGTTTGCAAGATATGTTGGGAAATGAATTCTGGATGGATCCATGTGTTGCGGCATATATTGAGACGATCAAGATCAAACCAATCGATGATGTAAATTGTTGTGTCAACGACGCATCAAACGATATGTGTTGGAAGTGTAGTCATATGTTGACGAGGATGATATCTCAAACGAAGTTCTATATAGTTCTTGCTCCGATTGGGATGTGTCGGCATCGTGAGTCACATAGACCTCTGGTTGGGCATCATGAGCCAATCGAAAAAGTTGATCATCATTACTCAAAAGTAATTTGATAATTCTACCACTCCGAGATCTCGATAGATAATGCAGTTGGTAGGTTGTAATCAACGAATTTGTCGACATAATTTGATCAATCATCTCTATGAACTCCGAGATAATTACATTGTCCATTCGAACAAAGGCATTTGACTGATACCCGCCAATGTAACATAAAGAAGGATCCCACTGCCCTCCATATATAACAATATTGTTCTTCCATCCCGACATCTATAACAAATACAAGATTACATTAATGAAATATCTGGTCTTAATATGATTTTTCTAATATACAAAACAAATATACATTCTAATCAAATATACAAATAAGAAAAAATAGCAATCTAATCAAAATCTAATTAAATAATTAAAGTCTCTTACAATAAATTAATTAAAGGGACTTATCTAAACGAATTATGTCTGGACTTATCTAAACGAATTACCCAATAATTATATCCAATTATCTAAACGAATTATGCAATAATTATAAATAGCGTAAACAATCGAATTATCTAAACAAATAAGCAAAACAAATGTAAACAAAATTAACAATAATTAATCTAAACAAATTTAACAATAATAAATCTAAATAAAACTAACAATAAGAAATCTAATATCATAAACAACAATAATCAAGATTATTCTAATTGATTTCATTTAAAATTAATTTCAAGGATTATCCTAATTTATTTCATTTAAAATTAAAACAACAACAATAATTCAAAGATTATCCTAATAAATCTAAAATTATCCTAATTGATTTCATTTAAAATTAATTTCTAAAAAAAAAATTAATTAATAATTAGTATTAAATTCCTTGTTTCCGATCGATACATTCATCTAAAATTAATTCAAGTTTTATGTCTCGGTCGATATTTCCTTGTTTCCGATCGTAGGAGACATCAATTAATAATTAGTATTAAATTCATTTGATAATTCAAGATTCCGTTCGAAAATAGCTCTCTCCGATCGAAAATAGGCTCTCTCCGTCGACAATCGAAGATTCCGATCGTGGAATCATTGTTAATTTGATAATTTATGTTTTCGCCGACCAATTTTATGTTTCGGGCCGATCGAATCAATAATTAATTTAATTATGTTTGGAATGAATTAAAAATTAAATTAAGTTAAAATCCTCTCTCCTACGACCAATTCCTTGATTCCTATCGTCATTTATGCTTTTAAAAACCCATAAAATCATTTATTTATCTATTTTTCATATAATTTCTTTAATTCATCGACCTCTCATATAATTCCTTTAATTCATCGACCGGAGAGAGGGATTCCTTTAATTCATTTATTTTTCATATAAAACCCATAAAATCATATAAAACATCTAATTTCATCTAAACTAATTATATCCAATTATATATTACATATAGGTAATTGTACAATAATTATCTAAACGAATTATATCGAATTATATATACTAATTATGCAATAAATTCAAAACACTAAACAAATTATCCAATTAATTTAATTATCTAAATTATATATACGAATTATGCAATAAATTAAAACACTAAATTAATTATCCAATTAATTTAATTATCTAAACGCAATAATTTATCCATACCAATAAACAATAATAAATCTAAACAAAATTAACAATAATAAATCTAAACACAAATTAATATCATAAACAACAATAAATTCAAAACACGTAGAAAATAAATAAAATTGAATAACTTACTTGTTGAGACATAGCTCTTGCTTCCGGATTGAAGAAATAAATTTGAAAATTTTGAATATAAAATCGAAATGAACGAAGCTAAAATTGGAGCAAGAGCAAGAGCAATTTGTTGGATTTGTATTTGTTACAATCGATTGTATAAATAGAGAGAATTGGTTCAATTATTGGTTTACTTTTTCGCATTTATTTGTCTTCTTCAAATTTTCGCAATTTTACGCATTTATTTGTCTTCTTCAATTTTTACGCAATTTTAGTCGTAAGGTTTTACTTTTCGTAGTACTATTTTGTACACTATTAATTAATACGGTAAATATGAAGGATAATTTCAATATTAAATATTTCAAAATTCATACAAGATTTCAATATTTTGCAATATTTCCATAGATTACCTTTAAATATTAATTTAAATATCATACATTCAATTTAAATTAATTAGTATTAAATTAATTTGAGATATCCTTCTTCCGATTGAAAAATCGTTGATTCCGATCGACCATTTGATGTTTCGATCGATCGAGATATGAATTAATAATTAGTATTAATTTTATTTCATAACAAGTCGATAATTCCTCTCTCCTACGACCAATTTGATGTCTACAAGGACCGGAGACATGAATTAATAATTAGTATTAATTTATACAAATATATACCGATAATTCCTCTCTCCTTCGACCAATTTGATGTTTTCGCCGATCGAGATATGAATTAATTAAAATTGTATTAAAAATCCTCTCTCCGGTCGACCAATTAGTATTCAAAATTTGAATTTTTAATTAAATTTGGTCGTTCATCCTCTCTCCGGTCGATGATTCATGATTCAGTGATATATAAAGTAATTTAACATAATAATAATATCCAATACATCGAAAATAATTTCGCAATCATTTTATTGATTCACATGTTTGTTATGTTTCTAGTCGGTGTTATGTCATTTCACCGATTTAAACCGATTTAAACCGCACTATAAATATATATTAAAAAATATAAATGGGTATGTTGTGTATTCATTTTGAAAAATGGGTATGAGCTGTACACACTTTTACAAATATGTGTAGTTTGATATATTTACCCTATATTCTATATAGCTTATATGTATGTACAATTAAAAGTTGTTATACTAAAAAGACAGTGAAAAGAATATATATGATGGACCTCATTATTCCTCGGTTCCTCTGCAGACTACAGATCTAGCGGAATATAATAAATGCTTTGCTAATCCCAAATTTAGTCCAATAAATATAAAATTTATATAAAGTACATAAATTTAAGTACCGCTTTGTTCTATATGAGTTCATAAATGTTACTTATGGACATGCATGTGCTCCATTTCTTGTTCCAAAAAGGGAAAGCTCTTCCCTTGGAGCCCTCACACTCCAACCCCATAAGAATGTGAGAGGATAAATCACGGTGGCTCAACGATTAAGAAGCACCCCAGCCCCATAAGAATGTGTGAGGGTAAATCACGGTGGCTCAACGGTTAAGAAGTTATGAGAATTTTACCTAGTGCTCACTAGGAGCTACCCTAAAGATGATGAAACTTCCATATTGCGGCTGCTAGGATTCGATCCTTGGTCTTTGTTCCAAATCTGCTAGCTCTTAATCAACTGAGCTAAGCACGTGGGCGGTGGGGGCATGTGCTCCATTTCTATTTAGTTGAAGTTGTAGTTACACTTGTGGTTGGAAAATACTATTTCTATATTCTACACAATGATTGATATAGTATTAATTTGAGAAGAAATCCAAATTGTACGTATTTTTAGATCATTTTAAGGGTCTACTATTGTATAATAATTATAAAATTAATCAGATAGTCTGACCATATAATATAGTGGATTATAGTCTCAAAAAATAAAATAGTGGAGTATATGATTTATATATCCTATGGTTATTTTTTCCGCCTAATTACTTAATAAAGCTCACCCTTTAATCAGTTTTTGCGATTGCAACACTATATCTTGCGATTAAAATATTACTTAATTAATGGTAATACAAATTTGTCTGGCAAATTCAGCTGAAATAACGTTGTCATGTTTGATAAACTTAACAAAAATAATATTGGAAAATGGATTAGACTTGGGTAACACTGTGCTTCAGAATAATTATACAAAGAAATAGAAGATGGGACAATAAAATGCAATAAACATAATCGGAATGCGATTATAAAATGATATATAAAAGTTGTACAAAAGTCCTCCGAGATGTTACAATTCTGGGAGCAGCAAAACTGAATTTGTCCACCATGATGTGATGATAAGTCGTGTCAGGGAAGACCTCATTTTGCAAGACGAAATACGTTCGATTAGGGGTCACAGATTGTCGTAAATGTTCGATTAGGGGTCACGGATTGTCGTAAATGTTAGTAACTGGTATGTAGAAATATAATATAACAAAAAAATAATATAGGATAAAAAACCGAGGCAAGAGTTGGACTCTTTATCGCAAGATAATTTTGCTCCGCTACAATACACACTGTTCAACAGCAATTATCTTCAAGATACAACGGTTTAACAAATATGAGTAGTTAAATTACTATACGTATTTCCGGCGAACTACTAGATACTCGGGACATAGAGAGGTTTTTGAAGAATGAATGAGATGTGTTGATTATTTTTGTTTTTAGTGTGTTTAATCATCTTCTACATGGTCCCTTTTATAGCAAAAGCTCCTTGCGACGATGCGCATGTGCGAAGTGCAAAGTGCGCCTGTAAAGCGTCCAATGCGACAAGTGCGGCGTGCTCGGACTCTCGGATTCGGATGGTGCATCTTGTTGCAATAGAAATGAATAAGAACAAATAAGTTTTAGCCAGTGTAATAAAGATACCTATTATTGTTCCAAAATTTTCCTCTTTGATTTATGTCAAATAACTCAGACCAAATAGGTTTGGAATAGAAAGATTCCACCCCAAGTAAGAATCATATAAATAATGAAGAAATTAGTATATTTAGATACGAAACAACATAAAATAATCCAAATATGATACCTGAATATTCGGTTTGATAACCAGCTACTAATTCTTCTTTTGTTTCTAGTAAATCAAAAGGTAATCTCTCACACTCGGCTAGAGAAGAAATTAGAAAAATGATCAACCCTATAGGTTGACGCCATAAATTCCATCCCCAAAAACTATATTTGGATTATGTTTCAACTATATCAACTGTACTTAAACTGTTAGATTGTAATATTCCGAAGAAACGAACGCCCATTTTCGATATTTTAAACCCGTGAATTAGGGTTTTGGCGTATATTAATTTGAAAGACATCGAATATTGATTCGATTCAGTAACGAAGTAACGGCAAATTCCTTTTATATTCACTAAGAACGTGGATTAAGGAATAGAATGTTATGAAATAGTTCGGCAAGATAATTTTAACGTCGATTCGTATAATCGCGTCGTAATTTTTATAAAATTTTCAAAGCGTAAGCTTGGAATTAATTCCTATATTAATGGAATATTATTTATAAAGTAAGTACGAACTTACTACGACCATTTTGAGATGAGTCGATTATTAATGTTTTGAGACGTTTTGAACGTCAACGTCTAGAGACGTTTTGAAAAATGGGTTTAATGATCCGGAAACTATTATATTTAATTTCCTATGATTATTTTATATAATTACAGTATTATTAAGCATTAAAATCAATAATAAAGCATTAAGAACTCGACAATTACATTATGTGATTTTCAAAACCCTAATTTTGAAAACTAGGATTTTCTCACATAAAATGATACCATTAAATTATCCTATGCTATTAATTATTATCTAAACTATATGTTATGACATATATGAGTATAAATGGCACGAAAATGACTTGAGAAATAATAATAGGCATGACCTATATTTTATGCCCTAATTAACGCCATTTTAGTATGTTTTACTATGTGAATGTTTTAATTATTTAATTGACATGTATTTTATATCTATGACTTATATCTTGATTAATACATAGTATTAAGGTTCAAACAAAATAAATCCCACCTTTTGGAACCTCATGGCAGTCGGCTATGCCTCTCTCATATATGAATGATTTCTTTTCTATCGACCATGCATGGGAGGCCAGACACCCTAATTATCATTAATCCACTACCCATTTGATGCCATTATATTTTATTATTTGTGGGTGAGAGAGAGAGAGGAGATACATGGGGCGGACTCTTCCTTCACTCACTTTACTCATTATCTCCATTTCAAACATTTTGGAACACCAAAACACTCTCTTCTCCCTCCCAAAACACCGCAAAACCGAGAGATCCTCTCCATTTTTCGAAAATATTTTCTTCTTCTTCTTCATCCATTCGTTCAAAGCTTAGTACCTTAACCTTGTTCTTGAGACCCATACTATTTCCAAAGGTAAACAAAGGACCCTAGCTTCAATTTTATCCTCCATTGTTAAAAAAAAAATCGAGAGCTTATTCAATGTGTATGTATATGTTTATGAATGCCCTTGTGTATGAGATATGGTTTATATTTGTGTTCTTGATGATTTTGGTTTATAAAATAGGAAATGTATGTTAGATGGATTTAATTTATTGCATGAGTAATATTTGAAAGAATCTAGCTAAAATATGTTATGGAAGCATAAGAGCATGTTTAATATGTATTTCGAAAATGTAAAAAAAAAAAAATTATTAATGACTGATTGCTTTTAAAATATTTTGAAGGATGGATTATTGATCTATGATATGTTTAGAGTTCATAGTGATTTATTTAGAATTTTTGAAAAATCCTAAGCATATTTTTATAAAGTACCGTGAGCTATTTAATTCATACCTTGGTGTATGATTTCTATCTTAAACATGCAATGGGATATTAATGCTTTAGGACCTTGATTATATGTTCCATAAATTTATTAGAATTTTTGAAGACCAAATGCACTATTTTTACAAAAGGACCGTGAGCTATTTAATTTGTATCTTAATGTATGATTTTTATTTTGAACATGCAATGGTATACTAATTCCTTAGGACCTTGATTATATGTTCCATAAATTTATTAGAATTTTGAAGACCAAATGCACTATTTTTACAAAAGGACCGTGAGCTATTTAATTTGTATCTTAGTGTATGATTTTTATTTTGAACATGCAATGGTATATTGATGATCTAGTACATTGATTATGTGTTACATGATTTTGTTGAATTTTTGAAATCAATTACCATTTTAAAATCAATAAGCCGTGAGCTATAAACTCTTAGGTGATGATTCAAATGGTTTTGATGAATGTTATAATGTTATATTGTTATATTATAGTGTATAAGCATAGTGTATAATTATTAGAATTTTGGAAACCCAATACCCATGAGTAATCAAAAAAGCCGTGAGCTTTAAGCTTAAGAAGGTGATGATTCAAATGGTTTTGGTAGATGATATGATGTTATATTGTTATACTATGATATTTGAGCATGATATAAATTTATTTGATTTTTTAGGAATTGTTTGGTATTTGTTTTGGATGTTACCGTGAGCATAAGGATTTATTCCTTGATGAATAAATTGTTTATTATGGACTATAGGTTATAAATGTGTTATATATTATTGTTGAGACCTTGTACTAATTGTATAAAATTTTTGGGAATTGTTGGACAAATTTTTATAAATTACCGTGACCTTAAAATATTTATAAGGAGATGATCGAATGATATTTGGATGGTATTGATACATATTAATGACCATAGTGTATAATAATACACTATATGATATTAGAAAATTTTTGGAAAACATTTGGTAATTTTTCATAATTACCGTAAGCTATTTGGAATTTATAAGGATTTTTAAATCCTTTTTGATTAAGTTTAATAATATATTATATGTCTAAATATTATTTTAGATATATTTGGATTTTATAAGAATTTATAAACATAGATTACTATGTTTGGGACAAAACGTTATATTCAATAACGTTATAAACAAAAATATATGGTTTAATGATTAAAAGATTAATATTTGAGAAAAATATTAATAAAGTCCTTCGATTTACGTGACAAATCGAGAATTAGGACTTTACTAGAAGAAATCAATTGGGAATCGATTTGTTAAATGAATTAGTAAGAAATTACTATTGAAAAGTCAAAATTGTTGACTTTGTTGACTTTTTAAAGTCAACGTATGAAAATACGCTCGATAAATACGATAATACGCGTAAGACGTACTAATTGAGTTAGTAAAGATTTCGTAATTGAAAATCCTTATATCGAGAAACGTATTTATATACGTTGAACGTTTAAACCGAAAAGGTTAAAACGATATGGTTGAACGTGTCTCGAAGAACGAGTATAGTTCAATTGATTCGTAATTGAAAAGCGTATTGAATTCGTTAAGAAATTCAGTTTATATCGGTATAGAGTATCGAAGTTTATTCTAGACTTTGAAAGTCTCGAGAAACGTGAACGACGTACTAAAACATCGCTTTTATGTAAAGGTGTGGACGCGAACGTGACGGCCGGACGTTGACGAGCAATCAAACTAAGAATCCAAGTTTAAGACGAGCCATAGTCCAGGTGGGGCTTCTTTTCCAAATAAAATATGAGCTTTCTTATTTAAATTATTTCCAAATGAATTTATTTACGATGCTTATTTTCAACTGTGATAAAATGTTTACAAGATTACCTGCCAAAAATGTTTCTGTTTTGTGTATGAATCCTATCCGGAATGAATGATATGAAATGTTATGAGATGATATGAAATGATGTGAATGTTGTTGTTGGTCGCTCCCAACCGAAAGTTATGAAATCGATATCGGATCCTATGCCCAAGACAATGCACAGCTAGGATTAACGTGTACACCTAGGTGATTTGTGTTTGAAGGACAATTCACGGCCGATCACGGCGTCAGTAGAGGAGGCCTCCTTCACGACGCTCGAACTATGATGTTATGATGAAATGAGGATATGGGATACGGATCATACACACCAAGAA
This sequence comes from Salvia rosmarinus, assembly GCA_036937905.1. Lineage (NCBI taxonomy): Eukaryota > Viridiplantae > Streptophyta > Magnoliopsida > Lamiales > Lamiaceae > Salvia > Salvia rosmarinus. The sequence continues at coordinate 56,464,933 of CM072821.1, read as the reverse complement.
AATGCTTGCTGCGACTTTTACGAACCGATGAAAATGTTTTAGTAAGCTGAGGCATTTCAACTAAAACCCTTGTGTCTTACCATGATGTTGGCGATGTAATTCAATTATGATAAAATGTTTTCGGCATGAGTCCACCGAGTGTATTTTTGTACTCACTGCATGTTTGTTTTAAACGTGCGAGGTTGAGCTCGATGATGGTGATGGAGGAGTGTTGAGGAGTCCAAAGGTCCTTGTTGTTTTATTGAGAATTGGGTTTTACCTTGAATACATATCGTCATATATGTACTCACACACTTTCCGTTGCAACTCTGAATCTATTTATGTTATGTATGGTGATATGAATTGTTGAAGTCCTTCAGATCATTAATATCCTTTTTGAATCTGTTGGAGGATAATGTGACATATACTATTTAGGTCCGTCAGACCATTGTTAGTCTTTGGGTCTGATGGTCTAACCCACCTGATTTGATATGTTAGCATCGTATGTTATGTTCAAAGCATGTTAGTTTACATTTGATATGCATCTTTATAATAGCCTTTGTGAACCCCGAATACTATTCCTAGTATTAGTCCGCCCATCCAGGGTTATCCGGGTGGGGTCGACAGAGTGGTATCGAGCAGGTTGCTCTTTGAAACCCAAATTCATTCCAAAAACTAAGTCTAGATTGAGTCACTGGACTTCTAGAAATCTGCTGACTACCCTCAACACTCCATCACATCGAGCTCAACCGGGAAAAAGGTAACTGAATTTCTTTCTCAAACTCATGAAATGAAGAGTTTTGAATGATGAACAAGTTTGGAAGGATTTTTGAAAGAAAGGTTATGATGTTATGATATTACGAGGTTTTGATGATGGGAATGAAAGTATGGGCAAGAAATTTTTTCAAAAACTTTGATTTTGAAATCAAACGAGAAGTTATGCAAGTGATAAAGTTTTGAGATGAAAGTACATGTTTGAACCGAGTTGATTGATCAATGTTGAAAGGATGAATTCAAATTGATATATATGTATGAATTGTTTATGTCGTTGTTTTGGAACTTTATTTCCGAATTTCAAAGACTTTTGATGAACGATATGTTATCACAAGAAGAATATAGACTCTAAGGAGCATGCTCACATACTGTGAAAGAACATAGAAGAACGAACTCTCTTTCCCTTACAAGAACAAAAGAACCATAGGAAGAACGAAAGTAGCGATAGCTTCAAGCTCGAACGACAAAGGACGAACGTGAAGATAAACGAGGACGACCTCAACCTCGGAAATGAACGACATCGGCATTACATCACAACTTCGTCATGGATGACCGTCGACTTGGACTGTGACGTGGACTTGACTTTGACTTTGACTTCAACTTCAGAAGGCCAAGCATCGACTTGAAGACGTGGATATGATAGTCGTACTACGGCGGCATTTTGCCTCGGGTTTATATTTTGGCACGATCGCGCAATTTTCTGCATTGTGCAGTAAATTTGTTTTACCCAGTTCTCTTTCGTTAGAACTTCGATTTACGTATGGTTTTCACCTGCGCACTCCTAACGTCCTGAACTTCATTTGTTATGAAGAACAGAATTCCTAATTCTGTCTCCAGAATACGCTAGAGTCTGTTGAACGTTAGTTCAAGTTTTTGTTTAGAACAAGGATCTCATAGCATAGCCTATACCTTAGAACGCTTTTGGATATACGTTTCCGAGTAGAATATGAAGATATGTTAAGTTGTGTGTGGTACCTTATGACGTTTACCTACCTTATAGATTGTTTAGTCTAACCTAGTTGCTTATCAGATGTTCTTAAGTTATCCTTATCTGCTTATCGGATGGCGTTAGTCTAACTTGTGTTAGTTTTGATCGTGATGGATGGAGGAGATGCGATACATAGCTAGGAGGAGGCTAGACCACACCCTACCCCGGGAGTGATGCGCACCTATCGTGAGAGTTGGATGTCTGCGGTGAGGACCCAGGCGAGTTCTCGATGTATTACCTTCGGCCGGAGGAATGCCCGAGCCCACTGGTGCCGACCGACACGACGGCATCGACGTCTCTTAGCCATACTCCCCGCACTTGGGAGGACTATGCAGGGAGATATCGGGGATTACATATACAGGCGGTTGGCGGCTATGATCCGTTGGAGATCCGCCCGATTCGTGAGTCGTCGACTTACGATACAAAGATATATGGAGCTGCACCGGGGACCTTATCTCCTCCACGAGTATACCGCGGGATGAATCGCGGAGTGGTTGTATATCGAGGTCCCGCCAGATCGACCAGTGAGTGACACCATATCTCATTTGACGAGGGCGGACTTGCTCGCTTGGATAGAGCGGTGGCCGAGAGCATAGGAGAGCCTGTTTTCCTCCTTCGATTTTGGACACCCCGGACGTCCGCCACTACTACCTCTACCACCTATGATACCTCCACCACCTCCAGTAGAGCATTTCCGCCAGACAGCGCGGATGAGTGTGACGGATGCTTTTGATGGCTATAGCCCGATTCGCCATGTCTACGACCTGTATGGCGACGATGACTTCGGCCTCATGCGCGACATACCGATGGTAGGAGATGACGGAGCAGGACCATCTAGGGAACGTGCCCGCGGGGATGACTCTGAGGAAGAGGAAGATCCTAAAGAGGATCCTGAAGAGGAAGAAGACCCCGAGGAGGATGAAGAGTAGGAAGGTTCCTGATGAAGGCATTAGTTGAAGGCTTAAGTAGATTTTGATATGATTAGCGTATGCTTGTTTCCTTTTTATGTGTATGGGAATTGATGGAAAGAAAGAAAAAAAAACTTGGTGTTTTGAAAGGCCATGTGAGCCGGGATGTATGTTTTGTTTTAAGTGACGGTTGGTTTATGAACATCCTGCCTACGGCAAAGTTTTTGGATATATATATATATATTTATGACCCCGAGTGGGCTTTTGCAGCAAAATTTTGGATGGAAGGGACGAAATGTTTTATTTAAAATCGTTTTGCAATGAGGCTAATATGTATGTTAAGTTATGAAAGGAATGAGTGATTGATGATTATATGTTTTACATAGCAGAATGCCTCCTAGAAGAGATTCGGAACAAGGAACTAGAGGCAGAGGACGAGGAAGACCTAGGGGAAGAGGTAGGATCCCCGAACAAGAAGCCGAGGATATACCCCAACCACCCCCACCTCAACCTGATCGCAGGATAGAGGAACTGTTTCTAAGATGTAACCTCCTGCCTTCAATGGAAAAGGAAGCCCAGAGGAAGTTCGAACAATGGATGAGAACCATTGAGCGAATTTTCAATTTTCTAAGATGCACAAGTAAGAGCGATTGTCATGTGTAACATTCCAACCGAATGGACTCTGCGATTTACGGTGGGAGGCGGAAGAAAACCTTCACAATGAACAATGGAAGAGTTCTCGTGGGAGGACTTTAAGAAAGAGGTGTATGATAAGTACATACCAAGGAGTTATAGGAAGAGAAAGGGCATGAATTCTTCATCTTTCAAGCGAAGAAGATGTCCAGAAGCGACTATGAACGCACTTTGCGATATGTCGAGATATGCATCGAACAAGTGGACACCGACTTGAAAATGTCGAGAAATTCAGATCGGGTCTAAGGCCGGAGATACGGATGTCTCGCCACCATGGAGACCGACCTACTGAGGCTCTTGACGAGCTTTGGACATTCGAGGCAAAGAATGCTCAATGCACAAGGCAAGCGTTGTCGGCTCGGATACAACACACAATGGACAAAGGAAAAGGAAGTGGGAAGCAAGTGGCGGAAATAGCAACAGGAAAACTATGAGAATACAAGTCACAAGCGACCCTGGCAAGGAAACGTGGCACAGCCAGGGCAAGGTTGGAAGAAGGCAGCTTTTGCTCCTCCGGCAAGAGGGCCACAAGAGCAAATGAGGGCTCTTCCATGCCCTAAATGCCATAGGAGGCACAGAGGGATGTGCATGGCAGGCAATGTGAATTGTTTCAAGTGCGGAGTGAGAGGGCAAGATGCCAACAATTGCCCGAGTGGGCACGGGACACGATTGTGAGGAAAATCAACTCGGCAATGCCTAGCCGCTAGGCAACATTCAGCCCACCCCAACCTCCGCCACAATTCCAGCCCCAGCCTCAACAGCAACTCCAACAACAACAAAGGCGGCAACCACCTCGACAACGCCAAAGAAGAAGAGCTCGGCAAAGAAGAATCGAACCAAAGAAGGCAAGCACCCGTCGGCCTCACCGGCCCGGCTAGAGCGTATGCCTGCAACCGAGGCGAATCGAATGTAATCGAGAAACCGGCGGTATGGGAGTTCTCTCAACGCACTGTTATAATATTGTTCGACACGGGTGCTTCAGATTCCTTTATAGCCAAATCATGCGAGAAATGTTGGGACTTAGGTCCGAAAAAGCAAGTCGATATGAGAATCTCTTCACCTATAGGAGGGATTACGATCACACGCATATCCGCTCGAACCTAGAGTTGACTTTAGATCACTTAAGGTTCGCGAACAATCTAAACATAATGCCCATGGACGACGAGACATAATCCTAGGAATGGGTGGTTAGCTAAGAATCATTCCACGATTCTTCGCAAGGAAAGGAAAATTTCGCTTCACTTTCTCGACAAGAAGCTACGCATTTTCATGGAATCAGCATGGGAAGGAGAATCCCGATTGTATCGGCATTGAAGGCGAGGAGAATGATAACCCAAAATGGATGCCACGCATTTCTCGTATACCTGAACGGAGAGGAAAACCGTAAACGAGGATCAAGACATAGAAGTTGTTCGAGAATTCTCTGACGATTTCGAGGATCTACTAGATTACCTCCGACGATGAGCGGTTGAATTCACCATCGACTTGGAACCGGATCGGCTCAAAGTGTCGAAGCCGCGTAGGATGGCCCCAAAGGAATTGGAGGAATCAAGATCCAAATTCAAGAATTGCTGGACCTAGGCTTCATTATACCTAGTGTTTCACCTTGGGGGCCTGTTTTGTTCGTTAAGAAAAAGGATGGTTCTTTGAGGATGTGCATCGATTATCGAGAGCTAAAAAAAATGACGCTCAAGAACAAATATCCTTTACCAAGGATTGACGACCTGTTCGATCAATTACGAGGAGCAAGTGTATTCTCTAAGATTGATCTCAAGTCAGGTTACCACCAACTCAAAATACGGCCGGAAGATGTACCTAAGACTGCATTCCGAACCAGATATGGCCACTATGAGTTCATAGTTATGCCGTTCGGATTAACCAATGCACCAGCTGTATTTATGGACCTTATGAACAGAGTATTTCATCCATACTTGGATAAATTCGTTTTGGTCTTCATAGATGATATCTTTATCTATTCAAAGAACGAAGAGGATCATAAGGAACATCTACGAACGGTGTTGCAAACCTCGAGAGATGAAAGACTCTTCGCTAAGTTTAGCAAATGCGAAGTTTTGCGTATGAAGTAATGTTCCTTGGACACATCGTGTCTGCGAGAAGGCATCAAGGTGGATCCACAAAGTAAGTAGTGCAAGGATGGAAATCGCGAGACCCGTAACGAGATCGAAGTTTCCAGACTATCGGGTTATTACGGAGATTCATCGAGGATTCTCCAAAATCGCAAGACCAATAACTCAACTACTCCGAAAAGGAATCAAGTTCAATTGGACTGAAGAATGTGAGGCGAGTTTTCAAAAGCTCAAGGAAAAGTTGACAAGTGCACCAAAGGCTAGCGATTCCTAAGTCGACAAAGAGTATGTAGTTTATCCAGATGCTTCCAAGACCGGGTGGGTTGTGTTCGATGCAAGAAGGAAAAGTGATAGCATATGCATCCCGACAACTCGCACCACATGAACTGAACTATCCAACTCATGACTGGAATTAGCAAGCAGAGTTCATGACCGAAAATCGGAGACACCATCTCTATGGGTGAGATGTGAGATCTTCACGGATCATAAGAGTTTCAAGTACTTCTTCAACAAAGAGATTTAAATATGAGGCAAAGAAGATGGCTCGAACTAGTAAAGGATTACATTTGTGGTATTAACTATCACCGGGTAAAGCGAATGTAGTGGACGCCTTAAGTCGTAAGAATCAAACCAAGCTAGGATGTCTCTTTACACAAGAAGAAAAACTCGTGCCAAGAGTTTGAAAGAATGAGGATTGAACTGTTAGAACGGCCAGAGACGATCACGAGTTGTATCGCTACACTCACACCGACGTCGATTTAAGAAAAGGATTGTCGAGACAAAGGATGGAGGAAAAGTTAGAAAAGATCGGAGAAAGGGTAAGGTCGGAGGATATAAGGACTTCCGGAGGCGCCGACAACGCCTTATTGTTTGAAGGAGGATATGTTCCAGACAACGCAGAGCTCCAAAATGAAATAATGAGTGAGGCACATGATACACCCTACACCGCCCACCCAGGCAGTACTAAAATGTACCAAGACCTAAAAGGGAAGTTTTGGTGGGAAGGCATGAAACGAGACATAGCTTCTTTCGTAGAACGCTGTCTTGTTTGCCAGCAAGTGAAAGCGTTACATCAACGTCCCTACGGGAAGTTACAGCCGTTAGAAATACCCGAGTGGAAATGAGATGAGATAACGATGGACTTCGTTACGAACTTACCCAAATCGAAAAGAGGAAACACCGCCATATGGGTAATTGTTGATAGACTCACAAAGAGTGCTCATTTTCTACCAATTCATAATACCTATGGATCTGACAAGTTAGCCCAGATTGCGTAAAGGAGATTATACGACTTCACTTGAGTGCCAAAATCTATTACTCCGATAGAGACCCAAGTTCACATCAAGATTCGGATTAGCCTACAAAAAGAATTGGGTACGAAATTGAATTTCAGTACGGCATTTCACCCACAGAGTGATGGGCAGTCGGAAAGAACGATTCAAACACTAGAAGATATGTTGAGAACGGTAGTGTTGGATCGAGGCGCAAAGTGGGAAGATGTTCTACCCCTTATCGAGTTTGCCTACAACAATAGCTATCGTCGACGATTGGTATGGTCCCATACGAAGCCTCAGTATGGCGAAATGTAGATAACCACTTTATTGGGATGAAGTGGGTGAGAGGAAGATTATAGGGCGAGCGGTGAATGAGATGATTGAAATCGTCAGGCAAATCAGGCAAAGAATCAAGGAAGCTCAAGATAGGCGTAAATCTTCACCGACACGCGTAGATCTGATCTACAATTTGAAGATGGAGACAAAGTGTTTCTCAAAGTCTCTCCATCGAAAGGGATCGTCAGGTTTGGTCTGAAAGGAAAGCTAAGACCCCGTTTTATAGGACCATATGAGATCCTAGAGAGGATATGTCCAGTAGCTTATAGGTTGGTTCTTCCGCCAAATCTGGGGAATGTTCACAATGTTTTTCATGTGTCACAATTATGAAAATACGTACACGATCCAAAGCACGTGATCAATCAAGACGACGTGATCCTCCATCCAGACATGAGCTATAAAGAAGAACCCGCAGCAATACTCGACCATAAAGTTCAGCAACTACGGAGTAAGTCGATTCCGCTAGTCAAAATGCTATGGAGACACCACGGATATGAAGAAGCCACGTGGGAGCTTGAAGACGCCATGAAAGAACGATACCCCGATTTATTTTTCTAGAGGTATGAAAATTTCGGGACGAAATTTCTTTTAAGGGGGGTGGAATGTAATATTCCGAAGAAACGAACGCCCATTTTCGATATTTTAAACCCGTGAATTAGGGTTTTGGCGTATATTAATTTGAAAGACATCGAATATTGATTTGATTCAGTAACTAAGTAACTAATTCCTTTTATATTCACTAAGAATTGTGGATTAAGGAATATAATGTAATGAAATAGTTCTAAAGATAATTTTAACGTCGATCACAGATCGTGCGTCGTAATTTTTATAAAATTTTCAAAGCAAATAAGCTTGGAATTAATTTCTATATTAATGGAATATTATTTATAAAGTAAGCACGAACTTACTACGATCATTTTGAGATGAGTCGATTATTAACGCTTTGAGACGTTAACGCCAACGCCTGTAGACGTTTTGAAAAATGGGTTTAATGATCCGGAAACTATTATATTTAATTTCCTATGATTATTTTATATAATTATAGTATTATTAAGTATTAAAATCAATAATAAAGCATTAAGAACTCGACAATTACATTACGTGATTTTCAAAACCCTAATTTTGAAAACTAGGGTTTTCTCACATAAAATGATACCATTAAATTATCATATGCTATTAATTATTATCTAAACTATATGTTATGACATATATGAGTATAAATGGCACGAAAATGACTTGAGAAATAATAATAGGCATGACCTATATTTTATGCCCTAATTAACGCCATTTTCGTATGTTTTACTATGTGAATGTTTTAATTATTTAATTGACATGTATTTTATATCTATGACTTATATCTTGATTAATACATAGTATTAAGGTTCAAAAAATAAATCCCCTTTTGGAACCCCATAGCCGTATTTATGCCCTCTCGTATACGAATGATTTCTTTTCTATCGACCAATGCATGGAGAAGCCAGACACCCTAATTATCACTAATCCACTACCCATTTGCAGCCATTATATTTTATTATTTGTGGGTGAGAGGAGAGAGAGGAGATACATGGTGAGGGACTTTCCCTTCACTCACGTTACTCATTATCTCCATTTCAAACATTTTGGAACACAAAACACTCTCTTCTCCTCCCCAAAACTCGCAAAACCGAGAGATCCTCTCCATTTTTCTGAAAATATTTTCTTCTTCTTCTTCATCCATTCACCAAAGCTTAGTACCTTAACCTTGTTCTTGAGACCCATACTATTTCCAAAGGTAAACAAAGGACCCTAGCTTCGATTTTATCCTCCATTGTTAAAAAAAAATCTAGAGCTTATTCAATGTGTATGTATATGTTTATGAATGCCCTTGTGTATGAGATATGGTTTATATTTGTGTTCTTGATGATTTTTGGTTTATAAAATAGGAAATGTATGTTAGATGGATTTAATTTATTGCATGAGTAATATTTGAAAGGATCTAGCTAAAATATGTTATGGAAGCATAAGAGCATGTTTAATATGTATTTCGAAAATGTAAAAAAAAAAAAAAAACTATTAATGACCGATTGCTTTTAAAATATTTTTAAGGATGGATTATTGATCTATGATATGTTTAGAGTTCATAGTGATTTATTTAAAATTTTGAAAATCCTAAGCATATTTTACCGTGAGCTATTTAATTCATACCTTGGTGTATGATTTCTATCTTAAACATGCAATGAGATATTAATGCTTTAGGACCTCGATTATATGTTCCATAAATTTATTAGAATTTTGAAGACCAAATGCACTATTTTATAAAAGGACCGTGAGCTATTTAATTTGTATCTTAATGTATGATTTTATTTGAACATGCAATGGTATATTAATGCCTTAGACCTCGATTATATGTTCCATAAATTTATTAGAATTTTGAAGACCAAATGCACTATTTTTACAAAAGGACCGTGAGCTATTTAATTTGTATCTTAGTGTATGATTTTTATTTTTAACATGCAATGGTATATTGATGATCTAGTACATTAATTATGTGTTACATGATTTTGTTGGAATTTTTGGAAATCAATTACCATTTTAAAATCAAATAAGTCGTGAGCTATAAGCTCCTTAAGGTGATGATTCAAATGGTTTTTGATGAATGTTATAATGTTATATTGTTATATTATAGTGTATAAGCATAGTGTAAAATTATTAGAATTTTTGGAAACCAAATACCCATGAGTAATCAAAAAAACCGTGAGCTTTAAGCTTAAGAAGGTGATGATTCAAATGGTTTTGGTAGATGATATGATGTTATATTGTTATACTATGAAATTTGAGCATGATATAAATTTATTTGATTTTTTAGGAATTGTTTGGTATTTGTTTTGGATGTTACCGTGAGCGTAAGGATTTATTCCTTGATGAATAAATTTTTTATTATGGACTATAGGTTATAAATGTGTTATATATTATTGTTGAGACCTTGTACTAATTGTATAAAATTTTTGGGAATTGATGGACAAATTTTTATAAATTACCGTGACCTTAAAATATTTATAAGGTGATGATCGAATGATATTTGGATGGTATTGATATATATTAATGACCATAGTATATAATAATACACTATATGATATTAGAAAATTTTTTGGAAAACATTTGGTAATTTTTCATAATTACCGTAAGCTATTTGGAATTTATAAGGATTTTTAAATCCTTTTTGATTAAGTTTAATAATATATTATATGTCTAAATATTATTTTAGATATATTTGGATTTTATAAGAATTTATAAACATGGATTACTATGTTTGGGACAAAACGTTATATTCAATAACGTTATAAACAAAAATATATGGTTTAATGATTAAAAGATTAATATTTGAGAAAAATATTAATAAAGTCCTTCGATTTACGTGACAAATCGAGAATTAGGACTTTACGAGAAGAAATCAATTGGGAATCGATTTGTTAAATGAATTAGTAAGAAATTACTATCAAAAGTCAAAATTGTCGACTTTGTCGACTTTTTAAAGTCAACGATGAAAATACGCCGATAAATACGCTTAATACGCGTAAGACGTACTAATTGAGTTAGTAAAGATTTCGTAATTGAAAATCCTTATATCGAGAAACGATGTTTATATCGCCGAACGCTTAAACCGGAAAGGTTAAACGATATGGTCGAACGTGTCTCAAGAACCAGTATAGTTCAATTGATTCGTAATTGAAAAGCGTATCAATTCGTTAAGGAATTCGGTTTATATCGGTATAGAGTATCGAAGTTTATTCTAGACTTTGAAAGTCTCGAGAAACGTGAACGACGTATCAAAACATCGCTTTATGTAAAGGTGTGACGCCAACGTGACGGCCGGACGCCGACGAGCAATCAAACTAAGAATCCAAGTTTAAGACGAGCCATAGTCCGGTGGGGCTTTTTCCAAATAAAATATGAGCTTTATTTAAATTATTTCAAATGAATTTATTTACGATACTTATTTTCAACCGTGATAAAATGTTTACAAGATTACCCGCCAAAATGTTTCATTTTGTGTATGGATCCTATCAGGAATGAATGATATGAAATGTTATGAGATGATATGAAATGATGTGAATGTTGTTGTTGGGTCGCCCCAACCGAAAGTTATGAAATCGATATCGGATCCTATGCCCAAGACAATGCCCGGCTAGTATTAACGATACACCTGTGTGATCGTGTCTTTGTAAGGACACCACGGCCGATCACGGCGTCAGATAGTGAGGCCTCCTTCACGACGCTCGAACTATGATGTTATGATGAAACGAGGATATGGGATACGGATCATACACACCAAGAAAATGCTTGGCCAAATGACTTTTATGAATTGATGAAAATGTTTAGTAAGCCTGCGCATTTCAACTAAAACCCTCAGGTCTTACCATGATGTTGGCGAAGTAATTCAATTATGATAAAATGTTTTCGGCACGAGTCCACCGAGTGCATTTCTTGTACTCACCGCATGTTTGTTTTAAATGTGCAGTTGAGCTCGATGATGGTGATGGAGAAGTGTTGAGGAGTCCAAGTGTCCTTGTTGTTTTATTGAGAATTGGTTTTACCTTGAATACATATCGTCATATATGTACTCACACACTTTCCGCTGCAACTCTGAATCTATTTATGTTATGTATGGTGATATGAATTGTTGAAGTCCTTCAGATCATTAATATCCTTTTTGGATCTGTTGGAGGATAATGTGACATATACTATTTAGGTCCGTCGGACCATTTTTAGTCTTTGGATCTGATGGTCTAACCCACCTGATTTGATATGTTAGCATCGTATGTTATGTTCAAAGCATGTTAGTTTACATTTGATATGCATCTTTATAATAGCCTTTGTGAACCCTGAATACTATTCCTAGTATTAGTCCGCTCCAGTCCGGGTTATCCGGAGTGGGGTCGTGACATAGATAATCATAGTCGACAATAACATCACTGCTTCCATCGCTATTACAGAACCGTACATGAGATTTTTACCTCATACAACTCCTCATAGGTCACAAATCAATCTTAGAACCTTTCAACATTATTTTTCTTAATGTGTTTATAGGATCGATAGAGAATAAAACTCTTGTCCTAAGGCTTAGAATTAGAGTAATGGAATTCTGTCTGCTATTTTCTAACTATAATATATAAAAAAATGCTTCTGAATTGATCTCATATTTTAAGAATTGTCATTTTTCTTTTTTGATTAAAAACTTTATCCTGAATAAAAAAATACTTTTAGAGGAATATCACATAGATATTTGAACTTCTCATTTTCGATTATGAAAAAAAAATAGATATTACATAACAATAATTTGATTTCATTCCTATTCTCCTTTCTCAGAAAAGAGGTGTTATTCACATTATCAAAAATAAAAGATTTCTTTGTTTTGATAGTTATTTACTTAATCGTTGGACTGGAACATACCCTGGATCGAAATCATGGGGAATACTTCTTAATAATTTCTACCAACTTAAAGCCCCAATTCGAATTGTTTTTGTAATATCCCGTTTTTCTACAAATAAGTTTTAGAAGAATTCTTAAATTTAGAATTTAAGATGATTCGCACCCGGTGAAAAAAAAATGGATTTTAAGTCCAACAATGAATTTATAAAAGTTTTAAAGCAAAATCGAATTTGAAATGATCTATCAAATGCAATTATATGATTACGTGAATTTATTTAATTTCGCATTTATATTTTTTAAAGAAAGACGAGGTTGATTTAATGATCTTGAAATTCTAAAGTGAAGCTGAATAACATCAAGTTGTAGTCGTTATAAAAATGAGTTGGGTTAAGGATTCAACCGGGCCTTAACTTTAATTGAGTAATGGGCCGAAATTTTTAAGTTTAAGTCCAAACTTGTATAATTGTTTTGCAACCCAAATTGGTCAATTAATTGAAGCAAATATTTAATGTGAGATATTTTACTAATCATTTTTTCATTATTAACTTAATTAAAATTTAGGAAACATAGATTTCCTTCTTCCACGTCGCCTCTATTCACCTATAAAATCCATCTTTTGGCTTCCAATTTTCTGGCACCATTTCAGATAAGCCTCTCATCTCAATTCTTCTTTCTACATTTTAACACCGAATTCTTGCTCACCCTTGTACAATTCAGTAGCAATCCACTAAAATTAACCCAAGTTCAAGGATTTCAACATCCACACACACACTCATACCCCTGTATCTCCTTTTGAAAAGGTAATATATATGAACTTTCATAACAACAAACCAATAAAAGTTTCTCCTAGACACTCATATAGAATATGCTCGTAATCCCAATCATAGCATCAAGATGTTTTTTTTACAGAGACTGCAACGCACACACATATGCTTAATCATCCTTTATGCATATAATTGTGAACATTACACAAACCAAGGACATAGAATAATTATGGACTGTAGGAAAATCTGATTTTAACCCTCTCCCGATGATCTATCTTGGATGTTTAATTCACCATACATTGATTATATGCCTAGCATGCACCTATATAATTAATTGCAACACGTAGGAGTTTTCTCGTGTTTACCTACGAATCTTTCAGGGAAGAATGGATCAAGACTCGTACTTTGATCTTCTGGACTGTGTCCCGATTGCCTAAACTTCAATGTCGAGTGAGGACAATCTATGGAAAATCACCTTCTTCCTTCTCACAAAATTTTCAAAATTCTCACACCTTTGGAAGTATAATTTTAAAATTCACTGAGGATTAACCTTGATTTTCTCTCACCTTATATTTATAATGCATTCCCAAATCCTATCTAGATAGGATTTATGCATATCTAATAAATATAATTATATCATTTAAGATAGAGAGGATCGTTAGAGTCCCAAGGGACTCGAGAGGAGGTGGACGATTTTCTCTAGCTCCAGTCTAGACGGGCCAACCTGTGGATCAAATGCAAGGAATAAAGATGTGCCTCAAATAAATTAATTATCTTATGTTCACCTAGAACATAAATTAATTCATAAACATTTATTCATGCCACTAGAGAATAAATGCCGACTTACCCCTTTATTACCAAGTTGAGTCGGGCTTGCACTTAGACTTTACGAATCCTCGATTTAAGATATCAGACGTCCATTAATTATTTAGACATTCTGATCGCTTAAAATAATTAATATCTTTAATTCCTTAAGTAGTACCACTCAACCTTATTATTGTACTTGAGATAACTCAACTGAAGGGTTTAGTACAATAAACCTTTGAGCTCCTTAAGGAACGCCATCATCCTAAACGGATACGGTGACTCGATACGTAACTAGCATGACATACAAGCACCGCCACCACCCAAGATGCAGAGGATCTTGGGTTATCTAATGTAACCTCATCCATAACAAGTCAAAGTGATGGTCAAGAACTCATACTCACCTAATACTTTATCGAGGTTTAGATCAACGTAAGTCATCGAGATCTAGGTTCTTCACGACGGTCGACAGAAGAACTCATCTCACCGTGATCCATCAATACGCCGAGACGCATCAAGATAGACAAGCAACCAAGTCAAGTCACTTCTTATCTATACCGCAGCCTCATACCGACAACTCATCCTCAAGTTGTCTCACCGTGATACTTTTATATCTCATTAAGCTTCGACCAATCATACGCATCGTGATCTACAACACACCGTATGATTTAACTTATATATGAGATAAGGGAACATACATATGCAATCAAGTAAATAATTCAGATAGAGATTGTAATAGTGGTAACAGAAACATCAGATACAAGCTCAACTAAAACTCGCTTCCAAGATACAAATCCAACATGGACTGACATACAAAGTCGATAAGTGAACATAAGAAAGAAGAAAACTTGTATAAATTCATGTTTCTCCTCATGTTCTAAGTATGAATTGCATAATCTTTATTCCTGCAACCTTTTTCTAAAATGAATATACACATACATGTACATATATGACTACATTTTGCTCCCTGTGATGTTTTGTTGCCGCATTGTTGTGTTTGAGCGAGACGAGCGAGGGAGATCGGCGGCGGATGGTGATGTGGCCAGGGCCTGTCGGCCGCTCACCCAAAAAGAGGAGGAAAGAGCAAGGATGGATGGCGATGTGAGGCGGTGGCGATGTCGCCGTGGCGGTGGTGGCTCATGCGGCCTTGTCGCCCAAAAATAAGGGAGGTGCAAAAGATGGGCAGAGCAAGATGAGGGAGAGTTAGAGAGAGAGAAGGTGGGGCAACAAGCTGCCGGGCTTGGGCACTGCTGTCGGTGTTCGGTGCAGAGACGAGAGGACGAGAGAGCGAGAGGGTCGGCGGTGGTGGTGGAAACATGAGAGAGAGGGGATCGGGCGGCGGTGGCGTGAGAACCGAGAGGAAAGGAGTTTGATTTCGACAAGAGAGAGACGAGAGAGAGACGACTACCGCCGAGGTTGCCGGATTCTAAGATCGAGGCGACGACGGTCGCAAGAAAGAAGAAAAGGGAGTTCTATTTGGATCAATTTAAGATAAGAGAGTGACGGGTTTGAGTGAGAGGGGTGGACGAGAGAAGAAATACGTGAAGGGAAAGGTGGTGGCGTGGCGCGACGTCACGGGAGTCTCAAGCATAAATGGCAATCATGAGGAGGAGAAAGTTTTGGAGTGAGAGGTTTTGGAGAGGAGAAGAGCCATAGAGAGAGAGAGAATAGAGAGAGAAATAGAGGGTGGCTGCGTGGTCGCTCGATTGCCATGACATGAGACGAAGAAGAAGAAGAAGAAGAAGAACAAGAAGATACAAGGAAGAAGAAATAGAGGTGTTTCCGGAGAGGGACCAGAGAGAGAGAGTGAGTTTATGTTTGAGAGAGAGAGAGTGTTGTGGGGTTTACTCTTATTTTTATTTTTATTGATGGGCTCCTTTATTTTTATTTTTATTTGAAGTTTTGGGCTGAAAAGTTTGTGGGCTTATCACTATAATGGTTTCATGTTTTAAATTTTAAGCCCTCGTACATAAAGGAATAGTTGATTATGAGTTATAATTATTTTGAATCTTAATTTAAGTTTTGATTATTTAAATGTTGAGGATAGCATAATTAATTTAATTATGCAAGTATATGTTCTAGAGAATTATCAAGTGATTTATTTGAGCTTGAATTATATCATATGATTGATAATTGTGTGGTTTAATTTGCATATTGTTTGTGCTCGGTAAGTGGTCATATCGTGATGATTTTTATTAAGTGATATAAAGATTAAATGAATTACATAATAAGTATTATTTTGTACATATATATATATATATATATATATATATGTTATATGAATATATGAATATATGAGCATGAAAATAGTTTATTTGATATAAACTAAAGTTGTAAATACTTTTGTAATAAAAAGTATTTTGATAATTTGATTTTTCAAAATCAAATTAAGCTTTCAAAGTCAAAATCGAGCAGGGGTATTGTTGGTGCCTTTAGCCGAGAAATTTATTTTCAAGATTTAAATTGAAATTCTGAAATACCCGTGTGTAGCGAATCTAGTTAGGAACGTGATGACCATTATGATAGATGTTAAAGTTGGTTTTTAGGACTATGATTTAAGTTGAGAACTTATCTTGTAGACCCCACAGAAGATGATACTTAGGATCCGATCAATCCTTTTCAGTAGCTCGGTTTTGCTGCAATAAAGGTGGGTTTTTATTTTCCAAAGTATTTTATAATTTATTGAACTCTAAATGTTTATGCAAAAATGCAAATGAATATCCATGTTATAAATGTTTTAACTCTCTTTTGTGTAAAGTGCTCCAGTTGCTTAACGATCTGATCTTGATCAACATAGCGATTGCATCGCCCTGGTCAGGGTTAGTGTACACACAAGGGGGTATTGTGGGCTGCTCCCACTTATCTCAGACTGTCAGACTTAGGTTCCTCCTATTTCTGAAACATGCATGGTAGTGGATCTATGTGGGCTGCTCCCACATGTTCACATTGACAGGCGAAGCACCAATAGATGAGAGATCAAAATGGATCCATAACTAATTTTACGTATGCATAGAATGCTTTTAAATATTTCTATGTTATAATCGCTCAAAGCATGGATTATTCTTCTAACAAATGGTTTCTGCAAATGTTTTCAAATGGCTAAACCCACTGAGTATATTAGTACTCAGCCCTGCAATTGCTTTTCAAAACCCTTTGCAGATTGAGCGGCTGGTGGAGACGTGCGAGGCTGCGGAAGGGTTGTTAATGTTTCTACAAAGAATATGTTGATTTACCTCCGTTGTCTTATATTCACATGGTGAAGACTGTCTTTTGACCATATTAATATTCCTAAGCTGTTTAATCACGAATTCCTTTTGTCATCGCTTTTATAGCGATTGTTATTTACATATAATATATGCTTAGTATGAAATATCATTTTGAGTCTCAGACCTTCGAACTTGATCCTGTCAGGGAGATAATACAAATATTATTTTGGTCATATTTGTTATGTACAATTATGACGTATATTTTTGTCAAGAATGTATTTCCCAACTCTAAGGGCACATTATCCATTTATTAAAGAAAGGCTAGTAGTATCGTGTTGGGTGTGTAATGTGACACAATATAAGGTACACAAGTGCACATAATCAACAAGTAATACACGGAACTATTCCGAGATCGAATCCACAGAGATCGCGATATAAGTCACGTTGACAACCCCTTTGTTTAATAAAAATGCAATAAAGGAAATTTCAACAGGTGGTAACTCCTGAATATGAAGCACAACTAAGAACCTATGCTAAGATAAAACTACGACAAAGCAAGATAGAATACCAAACACAAGCTACGGGAAAAACAAATGATGATAAGAAAGAGAAACAGACTTGACCTCTCGATTCCACCCATGCTCTGTACTAATAATGCTACAGCCTTATTGTCACATCGTCGCTATGACATGAACTTCTTCGATTCTTAGTATTTTTCCAAATCTAAGATTACATTCTATGAAGCTAATCAATATATTCCTATATCGAACTTACTCTTAGAATACCTTTACTAATCCATTCACATTTGCCACGCAAGGTAAATACATATTCCTATGCTATTCACACACATAATATTTAAATCATGTTCTTGCGTCACTCTCTTGTGTTCCACTCTAAAAGAACTTCCCAGCAATCATAGAGTTAGAATCTCACCAATGTTGATCAAGCACAAGCAAGATAAATACATCCTAAAAGAGCAATAGCGATTTAACAAAATATGCGTAGAATTGAGTTCATCCCAAGAGCATGGGGTTCATCAAGAGATCAAGCCTTAAAGGTTTAGCTCATAACGAGCTGTTCAACAATATTCAAAAAAACAAATGCCGTAACAAGCTAAGAGGAAATGTAGAAGAAAAACAAATCATCATCGGAATCGCGTGCTCGTTCTTGGATCGTCGCCTCTTCCGATGGCTTCCTCTCCAAGAGATAGCTCTTTTGCTCTCCTTTCCGCTCTGCCCAAAGATGACCCCCCTTAGAAAATGAGCATCCCTTTCTTATAAGAGCCTCTGGTTGTTTTTAGTGGGTGCATCGCGACCGCCACCCCTTCATCCTCTCGATTTTTATTCCTTTTCTCGTTGGCTCGACAGAGCACAAGTCGCCGTCTCCTTTATCTTTGCCGTGGCCACCGCCACGTGGTTGTGGTCCCGCTAATCTCCTCTCAGCCTTCAGCCAAAGTCTTCCACTCCATGTCGTTGCTCGTCCACACGTACGAGCTCGACCACAAGTACGAGCTCGTCCACATCATTTCTCAAGCACGATCTCGTCTACGCTTACGAGCTCGACTTCGCATACGAGCTCGACTTTGCTCCAGCAGTAACTCCAAGATCGTCTCGTTTTTTCTCTTTCCTTATACGAGCTCGACCGCGCTCAGCAGTAACTCAAAGATCGTCTGTTCTTTCCTCTTTCCTTATACGAGCTCGACTTCGCTTACGAGCTCGACTTCAGCATCGTCTGTTCTTTCCTCTTTCCTGCTACATACCGTAGAATGATTAAATAATGCATAAAATGTATACAATACCCCTTAAAAGTACTTGACTCAATCCTGACACGCACACACACGAAAACATAACATAAACATATAAAACATCAACAAACATACGAACAGAACACATAACACTCAAGGTTATTTAAATCAAAAAGGGCATAAAATAACTCTTTTACAAGAGTTATCATACCCCAAACTTAGCTCATTACTCGTCCTCGAGTGATGCTCTGCTACACTACAACACAAAAACACACACCAAACAAAGAAGCGATGTTCATAATGCTTTGATGACAGCTGAGATGATGGCTTAATCAACTAAGGATGTTGCTTTCAGTCACAATTTTTTTTCAATGCAGATGAATCCTTCAATCCTTCTCGTTGCAAGTCTAGTCAATAACCTTATATTGCAAGGTCGTTGCACTACAAACATCAACAGGTATAAAACACATTAGCAACTACATGGATATTCCCATAACTTGGTTCTCCTTAATTTGACCATATTTTGATTATCAAGTTCACAAATGTCTCCACAAATTCAATTTAGTCAACCCCCTCTCCACTAACATGATTGAACATCAATATTGGATCAGTAGGTCTTTAAAGCTTATAACGTTGGGCTTGGGTGACGGTAGGATTGTTTGGGATAATGTAGCTCAAAACACCCGGGCACCTTTACTCATTCTTGGTTTAAGACTCTCCTTATAAATGCATTTCTTGCTTCCTACAGTAGGCTGACCCTTTTTTAGTTCTTTATATATGCGTAAATAACCCACATTTTTGCACAACTTCACCCTCAAGAGGTTACCTCACCACCCCAAACTTAGAACGCAACATTGTCCCCAATGTTGGAACACTGTAACAAAAATGGGGGATGAAGCACTTTTAAGTCAATGCTGAGACAGAACACGGGCAAAGGCAATAGTCAATATAAAGGCCGAGCCACAAGTAAACATGTCCATGGTGAAGGGTAAGAAGGGATAAACATATATATGTGGGGTGTAAAGGAGAGTATTTAGTGGCTGCACGAAAGAAAAGGTTGTAAGCACAAAAGGGGACCCTAGGGAAATCATGATGTAAGGGTAGGCCAAGAAAAGCTCAAACGATCCAAAAATAGCCTACGTCCTATCCATATTAACACACTCATGCTTGTTGTCTCAAGGGGGAGTACCAATCAAATATGAAAGACAGGCACTCATACAAAAGTTTAAGCCAACTAAGGGTTACCAACGCAACGGTCAATCCATATAGGAACTAATATGCAAACACCCAAAGAATATTAGAGGCACAACCCCACAAAATAAGGGTCAATTCCAGACAAGCAATGAGAAGGACCAAAGATCATGATGTATAACTAAAAGAAACTAACATCATTAAACCATCCATCGCTAATCGTGCATCAAGATCAAGAATAACAAAACAAAACAGCATGCTCTCATACGGACAAAACAGAAACATGACAAGAAACAACATAGGACAAACCAGCAATGCTTCAATAAAGGACAAGCAAAGCATAAACCAAAATAGAACACGAAACACACAAACAACAAACAACACACAAACAGATGATTGAGTCAGAAAAATGCCCATGGCCTACTCATCGGGAGGACCCAAAGGAGTAGGAGAAGCAATGGTAGATGGAGCAGTAGCAGGAAGAACATCATCACCGCAGCAGAGAAGCGTCGACTTACCATCTCGGCCTCATGGGAAACCGAGAAGCAATCACCGGGCGATATAAGGAGCATCTTCATTGATTAAAACGCTAAATAATTTTTTTCTCGCGATGGCGGCGGGCATTGTCAACATCCTCTCGCCTTTGTCTCGAGCATCCCTTCGAAGAACTTCGAGGCTAGGCTTACCGACTGGGAAGCACCATCGAGTGGGATGTCGTGAGACGTAACTAAAGGGCCTCTGTGGTGGCGGTAGGTCGACTTAGGTGGTCGAGCGTGACTAGGGCCAGATCTTTTAAAGATTGAGCATGGATGTGTCGTGACCGCCGCGTCGCTGGTTAGTCTTTGCCCCTACGCCAAGATCATAATCCGTTCACGACGGGGGATGGCCAAGGCCGGAACAAATGTTGTGGAAATTGGGAAGGCCGGCATTGGCACCGCAGGTAACAATTCCAGAAAATTTGCCAACACGCGATCACGCTTACAGCAGTACACCCAATAGTGCTTGAGAGCATCCTCAAACGCACCAGACCGAAGCATTAGGACTTTGATTTGCAGACAAATGAACTTCTGCATTTCCAGCATCGTGGGGTCAGAAACGGTCGACAATGAGGGGGAGGGACCAGCCGGAGCGGCGTGCGAGGAAGAATCTTCAGACGGACCATGATGATAGGTCAAAGTCTTGATATCAAGAAAAGCCTTTTCAGTTAGGCGGTCTTCATTATCCTCAAAAGGGACACCGGCCTGTATACAAAGTTGAGTTATCAAGGAGGGGAAGAACAACCTAACTTTCTTCCTCTTGAGGCATTCATCCACCTCGCGCCAAATTTGGGCGCCCACATTGATTGACCGCCCGGTAAAAATACAAAGGAGCAACAGCATATGCTCTTCAGAGACTGTAGTGTCATGGGTAGTAGGTAAAATACGGCTTTTGATGAAATGAAGCCACACATGAGCTTCCAATCGCAATGCCACAGCTTTGATGGAGCGACACCCTTGTGTGGAAAGAGTCCACTCTGTGCCCTCCACTATCGTCAGCCTCAACGCCTCATCCAGGTCATCAACAGAGGGAGCCCTCTTCATAGTCGAGAAAACATCATCCACTTCATTATCTAAGTTGTAAAAATCATTAATAGTTTCAGGAGATAATACCACCGATTTACCCCGAACCACGGCCGATAAACCCTCCTTATCCGTCAAAGGTGTGATATTCGTGTAAAATTCCTTGACCAAAGGCGTAATGGGCGGTGGGGGAATCGCCGCAAAATTTGCCCATCTGTTCAGTGATTTCAATTCCACTACAAACACCGGAGTTTCTTTAGTTTGCCAGAAGCCTTTTTCCATCCATAACTATCTTGATTTCAGACGCTTAAACCTTTCAAAACCACCATTAGCCCAGAATTTAGGTATGCTATCAATCGACCGACTTGCCTTTGTTGTCGAGGGTTTGTCCACCCTCGCCTTTTTAACCGGGGTGACCTCGGTCTCAGCTTCCTCCATCACTTTGGCTTTTCCTTTATCGCGCCGGCTAACCCTTCTTTTAGATGAGGTGGGTGCAGCAACCGACGAAGAAACTTACGGGCTTCCACGGCGGCTCTGCGCCGACACGGAGTGGGTATGCCGAGTCACCGTCAAACAACCATCGGTTGCGGAACGTCGCGTCAGGTTGAGGTATCTTCTGAGCCCGGCGTCTGATTCTCGGCATTGTAGCGAAAATTTCAGGGAAATAGTGAATGCAGGACCGAGGAGACGAGACTACTTTGCTAGAATTAGAACAAGAGCACGAGACATTGGATGGAAGACGTGGATAGTGGGGGCAAAATCGCAGCAAGATAGGGAAATGAGAGAAGTGGAAAGGTCGTGGGGTGGAAGAAGAATAAGTGGGCACGACTCTTTAAACAAGAAGTCAACCAGATTTCTCCCGCCCTTTTGACCAAAATTTCAAGCGAATATTCCACCTTTTACTCCACTCGTTGCAGGTCCAATGTTGTAGCAAACTTAACACATTACTCAGAATTTCTGCCCAGAAGAACGCATTCACCACACCTGCATCCAAACATTAACACATCAGATTACTAGTATAACCCTCATCCTTCTTAAAACAATGCTATAGCAATTATTAACAACGCCAAAAACAAAAAGATAAAAGAGCATAAAATAACTATGTACAAACGAAACACTGGTCGCTAAGCGCACGATCGCCATGGCAACCCATGATATCCATGGTCGCGCCCTTCAAAGATGTTGAGGTCTTCTCAACCACTCGCCACCCCAATAGTGTTTGACACGCCCATTAACCATAAATTCACCACCGACGTCCCTTCAGTAATGTTATAGCACCATGGGCGCCACACGAAGAATTGTGAAAGGACCGACCAATGTGATTTCACTACTGTGGAATAACCTCAACCTCGAATTAAACAACAACACCACGACCGACAAGAATTCTCGGCGCAAGATGTTGTTATCATGCCATCTCTTTGTTTTCTCCTTATACAATTTTGCATTTTCCTAAGCAAACCACCGGAATTCATCAAGTTCACTTAATTGTAACAACCGAGCCTCTCCGCAATTCTTTATGATCAAAATTCAGTTTTTAATCGCCCAATAAGCTCGATGCTCAAGTTCCGTGAAGATGACAAGCTTTCCCATAGACCAACCGTAAGGCGACATCCCTAAAGGTGTTTTGAAAGTCGCTCAGAGGCCCACACCGCATCATCCAACAGCATGGACCAATCCTTACGTCCTGATTCACCACTTTTTCCAAGATGCCTTTATTTCTCGATCGAACAGCCCACTTGACCATTCGCTACGGATGATATGTTGTAGCAATCTTGTGGCGAATGTTATACTTGGCTAGAACAGCACTCACGGCCTTGTTGATAAAATGTGCCTTCATCACTAATGATCGCACGAGGAGTACCGAATCGTGGTGAATATGTTCTTTGCAAGAACTTGATTACAACCTTCGCGACATTAGTGGAACTTGCCACGGCCTTCACCCATTTAGATACGTAATCGACCGCCACAAGGATGTAGATGTTACCAAATGAGGGTGGAAAAAGACCCATAAAATCGAGACCCCACACGTCAAAGAGTTCAATTTCCAAAATAAAGTTCGTGGCATCTCATTCGAGAAGATATATTTCTAACTCTTCGACATCGATCACATTTTTGCACGAAGACATGGGCATCTTTAAACAAGGTCGCCAAAATAACTCGATTGAAGTACTTTAGTCCGTTTTTGTCCCGCAAAATGACCACCATATGGGGTGGCGTGACATCCTTCTAAAATCAATTCCATTTCTTCATGCGAATGCAATACCAAGAAACCGTCAAGACAAGGTTATATAAGAATGGTTCATCCCAAACATAATGTTCGACCTCGTAAAAGAACTTTTTCTTCCGATGTAATGAGAATTCGTGAGGCAACACTCCACCCACTGAAGTTAACAAAGTCCACATACCAAGGCGTAGCAACGTAGTGTATGCTCATCAATTGTTCATCGGAAATGCATCCCGATTTGGACATGAGTTGTGTCATCCCTACCGTCGGCAATCGCGATAAATGATCGCTACTTGATTCTCTGCTCCCTCTCGCCTTTGATTTCGTGATCAAATTTTGAAAGAGCAAGATCCACCGATTAACCGTGGTTTCGCATCTTTCTTGGTGACAAGATATTCATGGTCGCGTGATCCAGATAAACAATCACTCGACCCTACCGGTAGGCTCTAAACTTTTCACAAAGCGAATACTACAAAGAAGCGCTCTTTCTCCGTTGTGGTGTAATTGATTTGAGCCTCTACCAATGTTTTGCTCGCATAATAGATGGAATGGAATACCTTTCCCTTAGTTGACCCAAGACAACCCCACAAAGAAAGTCACTTACACACATCACCTCAAAGGCTAAGACAAGTCCGACCAATAATCACCGGGTGTCACTAGAGCTCTTTTCAAAATATCAAACGCCTTCAAACATTCGGGAGTAAACTCAAAGTGGCGATTTTTCTCCAAAGAAAGCACATAGTGGCTTAGCAATTTTTGAAAAATCCTTTATAAACCGCCTATAAAATCCTCAAGATATCCCAAGAAACTCCGCACACCTTTACAAGTAGTAGGTGGTGGAAGTTTGTCGATCACTTCAATCTTTGCTCTATCCACTTCTATTCCTTTTTCGATATGTGATGGCCTAGCACGATGCCCTCGCACCATGAAATGGCATTTTCCCAATTTAAAACCAAGTGCGTCGCCTCACAACGCTCCAGAACCTTCCCCAAATTACTCAGGCATATCCCAAAAGTATCTTCAAATACGGAGAAATCATCCATGAAGATTTCCACTGATTTCTCCACCATATCCGAAAATATGGCCATCATGCAGCGCTGGAACGTTGCTGGGGCATTACAAAGCCCAAAAGGCATTCTTCTAAAAGCGAAAGTGTCATAGGGACAGGTGAATGTGGTTTTGTATTGATCATCGGGTGCAATAGCAATTTGATGATAGCCAGAATAACCATCTAAAAAACAGAAGAACTCCTTACCGGCGAGTTTGTCAAGCATCTGATCTATGAATGGCAGAGAAAATGATCTTTCCCGGTTGCCGATTCGCTTTTCTCAGAGTCAACACAAACACGCCATCCGCTTATCACCCGAGTTAGAAACAATTTTGTCGATCATTAGCAATCAAAGAATCCCCTTTCTTAGGAACGCATTGCACGGGCTTACCCAAGAACTATCCGAGATTCGATAAATGATTCAAAGATCCACCATTTAATAATTTCTTTCTTCAACACTTCTTTCATTCTTTGGATTAAGACGACGTTGTTGTTCTATGGAAGTGTTGTGGCAATCTTCCAAAGAATATCTTATGCATGCACGTAGAAGGGTCGATCCCTTTATATCGGCAATTGACCATCCAATAGCTCTCAGATTTCGCAACACCGCAGCAGCGATTCTTCCTTATCGTGCTCGAGAGCGGTCGAAATGATTATCGGAAGAGTTTTCCTCTCCCAAATATACATATTTCGATGGTTAGGCAAGGTTTTCGGACTTAACGTTGGAGGTTCTGTCGATTGAAGGTTTGGATCCTCGACGACACGATCCAAGCCCCAACGACTGGGAGACACCGACACGCGGCATAATGTAATACCTCTCGCCGAGAGGATACTTAGGAAACTCCCTACCTGCTCCAATTCCATGAGATCAACATATTCCTTATCACTATTCCTGACCGAGATGAGTGCTTTCAGTATTGTATCCGCAATTACCGCTCCGTAACTTGAATCACCGACCATTCTTCCACTTCATCGGATACTGATAGCATTGAATACATTGAACGAACCTTCGATCATTTACCTCATTGTGAGTTCGCCTTTTTGAACATCAATCAAAGTCCTTCCAGTTGCAAGGTAATGACGTCCCAAAATAATAGGAACCTCGTGATGTGCTTCATAATCCAAAATAATGAAATCTGCAGGAAAAATGAACGTATCCACCTTTACTAGCACATCTTCAATTTTTCCTTCGGGATGAGCCATAGATCTGTCTGCCAATTGTAAGGCCACTGTTGTGGGTCTAGCCTCCCTATCCCAATCTTTCAATATTGAAAGCGGCATTAAATTTATACTCGCTCCCAAATCGTGATAGAGCACTAATCGACATCGGCCCTCCAATTGAACATGGAATTGTGAAGCTCCCGGATCTTTCAACTTGGGTGGGATTTTACTTTTTAAATGGTACCGCGCTCTCGGTTAGTGCCATTGTTTCAACTCACACAAACGCCTCTTCTTGGTTAGGATGTCTTTCAAGAAATTCACATAATTTGGCATCTGCTCCAAAGCTTCACCAACGGAATATTAATATGCAATTGCTTTAAGACATCTAGGAATCTTCAAACCGAGCATCTTGTTGTTTCTTTTTCACCTATCGGGAAAGGAGGTGGTGGATGATATAACACATCATCCGTTGCTTCGCGATGGATTTGTCGCAGCAGAAGCTTCTCAAAGATTAAGAGGTTACTTCGATGCGTCTGCTTTCAAACTTTGTTGTAGCTTTTGATAATGCAACCTTCTTCTTGGTCCAAAGAATTTGCTTTCCCGCATTTTCTTTCCACTTTAGAGTGACAGCCTCGACATGTTCCTTGTCTTTCCGTGGTTTTCCATGTCACTGGCAGACACCAAGTGGTCGATTCCTCATCTCGTGGCTAATTGTCCGATTTGGACCTCCAAATTCTTAGAGAAGTGGATTGTCTCAGACATCGCATATTTCTTAGCCATATACTCCTCATCAAAGTTTCAATAGATTTGGGCCGTGGAAATGCTTGTTGTCGCTCGCTGGAAATTTTTTGGTACTATTTTCTCATAATTTTCCCCACCACTTGTTCCGAATTGGCCTCCCCACTAAAAATTAGGATGTTGTCGCCATCCGTGATTGTACGCTTGTGAATAAGGATTATTCCTCCGCCATTCTTATTTCCCATGTAACACACGTAGTCGGGTTTGACGGCAACTATCAAATGTATGCCCTTTCCCACAATAAATGCATGACACCTCATTTACTTGCATCGGGTGCAACCACCGAACGCTTGTCACCGAACAACTGGATTGGCTACTTGTGCTCTTTAAAATATTGCTCATGGATGCCACTTGAGCGGTTAATGCCGTCAGGGCATCAACCTCCAAAACACCGGCAACCGATTTCTTTCCCATTGGAGCACGAGAATTGGACCATTGGCAATTGTTATTAGCAATCCTTTCCAAGATCTCATATGCCTCATTGTAGGATTTAGAGAGAATAGCCCCATTTGCGGAGGCGTCGAGCACCAAGCGTGTGGACGCGTTCAACCCATTGTAGAAAGTCTCAAGTTGAATGCAATGCGGAATGACATGGTGAGGGCATTTCCGTAGCAATTCCTTATAGCGTTCCCATGCCCCGCACACTGACTCATCATCCATCTGTTGAAACGACATGATGTCATTCCGGAATCTTGCATTCTTTGTAGGTGGATAATACTTCATCAAAAACTTTCCCCAGCTCGCTCCATGAAGTGATAGAATCATGGAAGACCATTCAACCATGCTTTTGCACGATCTCTTAGTGAAAAGGAAACAACCGCAGCCTCAAGTTTCGCCGAAACCCCGTGCAACTTGAACGAATCATCGACCTCCAAGAAAGACCAAGATGAAGGTGTGGATCCTCCGTGGCCTCGACCACCGAATCGCCCCACCGCTTGAAGCATTTGAAACATGACCACCTTCACCAAATTGATTTGCTTGCACCTGGTCTTGTAATTCCGGATTTAACTCATTAAACGGGGTTAGCATAATCACGTATACCCCTCTCCCGATCATCAACAATAACTATGGCATTTCCTCCATTATTTGCATCACCTTCTATTGCGGCCATTTTGGCGTGCGCTCTGCGGGCGATTTGCTGTCTCTTTCCTCTATGAAAGGTGCGTTCAATTTCTGGATCTAACGGGTATAATACCTGCGCTTTTGCCTTGCGCATATACCACAATCCAAGAGCCCTGTTTCACGCAAAATAAAATAAACAGAGTTAACCACTAATTACTAAGAAACACAAAGTTGCAATATCAACGCAAATTATAATTGGCGATCCCCGACAACGGCGCCGAAAACTTGTTGGGTGTGTAATGTAACACAATATAAGGTACGCAAGTGCACGTAATCAACAAGTAATACACGGAAGTATTCCGAGATCGAATCCACAGAGATCGCGATATAAGTCACGTTGACAACCACTTTATTTAATAAAAATGCAATAAAGGAAATTTTAACAGGTGGTAACTCCTGAATATGAAGCACAACTAAGAACCTATGCTAAGATAAAACTACGGCAAAGCAAGATAGAATACCGAACACAAGCTACGGGAAAAACAACTGATGACAAGAAAGAGAAACAAACTTGACCTCTCGATTCAACCCATGCTCCGTACTAATAATGCTACAGACTTATTGTCGCATCGTCGCTATGACATGAACTTCTTCGATTCTTAGTATTTTTCCAAATCTAAGATTACATTCTACGAAGCTAATCAATATATTCCTATATCAAACTTACTCTTAGAATACCTTTATTAATCCATTCACATTTGCCACGCAAGGTAAATACATATTCCTATGCTATTCACACACATAATATTTAAATCATGTTCTTGTTTCACTCTCTTGTGTTCCACTCTACAAGAACTTCCCAACAATCATAGAGCTAGAATCTCACCAATGTTGATCAAACACAAGCAAGATAAATACATCCCAAAAGAGCAATAGCGATTTAACGAAATATGCGTAGAATTGAGTTCATCCCAAGAGCATGGGGTTCATCAAGAGATCAAGGCCTTAAAGGTTTAGCTCATAACGAGCTGTTCAACAATATTCAGAAAAACAAATGCCATAACAAGCTAAGAAGAAATCGAGAAGAAGAAAATAAATCACCGTCGAATCGCATGCTCGTTTCGATCGCCTCTTTCGATGGCTTCCTCTCCAAGAGATAGCTCTTTTGCTCTCCTTTCCGCCTCGCCTAAAGATGATCCCCCGAAAATGAGCGTCCCTTTCTTATAACACCTCGTTGTTTTTTTTGGTGCGATCGCGCACATGCCACCCCTTCATCCTCTCGATTTTTATTCCTTTTCGCTGGCTCGACAGAGCACAAGTCGCCGTCTCCTTTATGCTGCCGTGGCCAGCTGCCACGTGGTTGTGGTCCTGCTAATCTCCTCTTAGCCTTTAGCCAAAATCGTCCACTCCATGTCGTTACTCGTCCACACGTACGAGCTCGACCACAAGTACGAGCTTGTCCACTTCATTTCTCAAGCACGAGCTCGTTTCACGCCACGAGCTCGACCAGATACGAGCTCGACTTCGCCCAAGAGAACTCCAAGATCGTCTGCTCTTTCCTCTTTCCTTATACGAGCTCGACTACGAGCTCGACCCAAGCAGTAACTCCAAAGATCGCTCGTTTCTTTCCTCTTTCCTTATACAAGCTCGACTTCAAAGATCGCTGCTCTTTCCTCTTCCCGCTACATACCGTAGAATGATTAAATAATGCATAAAATGTACACAATATCCCTTAAAAGTACTTGACTCAATCCTGACACGCACATAACATAAACATATAAAACATCAACAAACATACGAACAGA
This sequence comes from Salvia rosmarinus, assembly GCA_036937905.1. Classification (NCBI taxonomy): domain Eukaryota; kingdom Viridiplantae; phylum Streptophyta; class Magnoliopsida; order Lamiales; family Lamiaceae; genus Salvia; species Salvia rosmarinus. The sequence goes on along the minus strand of CM072821.1, from coordinate 56,435,119 downwards.
ACACATAACACTCAAGGTTATTTAAATCAAAAAGGGCATAAAATAACTCTTTTACAAGAGTTATCATATCGTCACGTAGCCCATTTCTTTATCTCCCGGAAACTGGGTGTATGAGAATGGTATCAGAGCAATAGTTCTTGGCTTTGAGACCGCAAGTTGATTGATGTCAAGTCTAGATTAGTATCTCTAGACTTCTAAACTATTCAACAACCCTCATCTCGACGTCACACTGCCCTCAATAAGGTATGTCAAAAATGTTTTCGAATTGTTTACTAAAATGTCTGCGCAATTTGAATATGTGATAGGTAATGTGATAGACATTAAACATGTATTGAAAATGAATATGCATTGAGATTGAACATGCACTGAGATTGAACATGTATTGGAAATGAACATGCATTGAGACTGAATATGTATTAATATCGAACATGCATTGTGAATGAACATGTATTGAGACTAATTATGTATTGAGATTGAACATGTATTGAGATTGAAAATGCATTAAGAGTAAACATGTATTGAAAATGAATATGCACTGAGACTGAAATGTATTGGGACTGAACGTGTATTGATATCGAACATGCATTGTGACTGAACATATATTTGGACTGATTATGTATTGAGACTGAACATACACTGAGACCAGATCATGTATGGAGACGTCTGTACACTGAGATGGAACATGTATGTAGTCTTAATTTGTTTTGTGACTGAATATAAGCATGAATTTTGAAAGTGAAAATATTTTGTCATGATGGACCATATGCCCCTATGATTTGAAACGAGAAATTCTTGCATAAATGCATGATTTATTATCAAGAGTTGTTTGCAAACTATTATGTGCAATTACATGCTCTGGTGGGTCTTGAACCTGCCATGATATAGAAGAGATTTGCTATAGTAAGACAAAACACAGATAGACTGAACATAGAAAGACAGAACATCGAATGACTGAGCATAGAAAGACAGAAAATAGAACGACTGAACATAGACAGATTGAACATAGAAAGACAGAACATAGCAAGACTGGACATAGAAAGAAAGAACATAGCACGACTGAATATAGAGAGACGAAGTATAGAATTGTAGAACATAAAAGGACAAAACTTAGAAGGATAGACAAACGATAGACAGAACGCAAACTACGCAGAAGGTTCCGACATCTGCTACAAGTAACGATGATTCAGGCACCTCGCTAGAACTTGTACCAATCACGAAAGAATTGTGGAAGGTCGATAACAAAATTTTCCATAAGCCAACACAAAGGCTATAAAGAGAGCAAACCCTACTATATAGTATAGTAGGGTAAATGAATAAATCCTAACAGTAATTTATATGTTGTATAACTTTGCCCTCTTTGTATAAAAACCTTGTTAATTTTAAAACTATGTATATGTATGTAAGAATCTTCTTGAGAAGATATTATTATGCTAACTATGAAAGTCCTCTTTTGAGGCATGTGATATATATATAAGATTTATACCTTGATGTGCGTTGTCTTCTTTTACGCAACACACCTAGTTATTATTATTGATATAGATATGACATCATCACATCTTCCCTCCAAAATATTATAATAGAATGGTTGGAGAAGGAGAAAGAGAACCTAACCAAGGTGAACCTGAACTACGAGTCGCATCAGGACATACAACAGATGAAAGATTTCACAAGCACAACCCACCTACCTTTGACGGCCTTGGTGATCCTCTAGATGCCGAGAGATGGGTGAGAGCTACTGAAAGGATACTTAACCATATTGGCTGTGATGATAAGGAGAAGTTCACATGTGCAATTTTCCAACTCGTTAATGAGGCTGATTTTTGGTGGGAATCAGTGCAACGAACATTGACCCCCGAACAATGGGAGGCTTATACGTGGGATGACTTTAAAGAGAAGTTATATGAGAAATACATCCCTGGGTGCTATAAGAAAAAGAAGCAGGATGAGTTCTGGAATTTACGATAAGGAAATATGACGGTCACTGAGTACGATCGAATATTTAATCAACTTTCGCGATATGCTCCGCATCTAGTCGATACGGACGAAAAATATGCGGACAAGTTTAGACAAGGTCTGCGCCTTGAGATAGCAGTCCCTCTAGCAAGTCAAGGAGCGTTGACGTATGCTCAATCTTTGAGCAAAGCTCTAAACATTGAGGTCGTATTACCCCAAGCAAAGGTGAATGTACTCACACAAGCACCATCCCAAAACTATGGAAAAATGAAACGTAAATGGGAAGATAGAAATGAAGGTAACCCAGTTAAAAGAGAGACACCATGGAAAAGAAACCAACAACAACAAGGACGGACTGAAGAAAAGCCTCTCTGTAGAATTTGTCAAAAAAATCACTTTGGTGAATGCAAGATAAGCTCTAACGAGTGCTTTAGATGTAAGCAACCTGGGCATTTTGCAAGAAACTGCCCGAACAATGATGACAATAGAATTCCGCAACCACAGAACCTTGGCCCTCAAGGAAGAAATCGAGTACCAATTGGAAACCAACGGCCAAACCAGACAAATTTCAACCGCTAGGGCTTATGCTCTTAAAAACAAAGAAGGAACTCAAGCACATGAAAACATAGAAGGTATGATCGCCTTAAATTGACGTATCTTCCTACATTGTTGATTTAGGAGCTTGTTTCTCCTTTATATGTAAGTACGCATGTGAAATATGGTAACGGACAACAAAATAGAAATGTCAGTTCTCTGTAATGATTCTTAGAATCAGAAAAGCAAGCATGATGAGGTAGTCTTAAGTTAAGACTTAGATTTCGAGTGGAGGCCCGACAATGATATCAAAAAGGAAAACGTAAATTATTCTAGTTAAGGTTGCATAAGATCATAACCAAGGCCAAGAAAAATACGAGAACTAGAAGATAAAATTCGTAGCAGATGTATGAAATTTCGAGGACAAAATTTTTATAAGGAGGGAGGGATGTAATATCCCGTTTTTCTACAAATAAGTTTTAGAAGAATTCTTGAATTTAGAATTTAAGATGATTCGCACCCGGTGAAAAAAAAATGGATTTTAATTCCAACAATGAATTTATACAAGTTTTAAAGCAAAATCGAATTTGAAATGATCTATCAAATGCAATTATATGATTACGTGGATTTATTTAATTTCGCATTTATATTTTTTAAAGAAAGACGAGGTTGATTTAATGATCTTGAAATTCTAAAGTGAAGCTGAATAACATCAAGTTGTAGTCGTTATAAAAATGAGTTGGGTTAAGGATTCAACCGGGCCTTAACTTTAATTGAGTAATGGGCCGAAATTTTTAAGTTTAAGTCCAAACTTGTATAATTGTTTTGCAACCCAAATTGGTCAATTAATTGAGGCAAATATTTAATGTGAGATATTTTGCTAATCAATTTTTCATTATTAACTTAATTAAAATTTAGGAAACATGGATTTCCTTCTTCCACGTCGCCTTTATTCACTTATAAAATCCATCTTTTGGCTTCCAATTTTCTGGCACCATTTCAGACGTGCCCTCTTATCTCAATTATTCTTTCTACCTTTTTAACACCGAATTCTTGCTCACCCTTGTACAATTCAGTAGCAATCCACTAAAATTAACCCAAGTTCAAGGATTTCAACATCCACACACACACTCATACCCCTGTATCTCCTTTTGAAAAGATAATATATATGAACTTTCATAACAACAAACCAATAAGAGTTTCTCCTAGACACTCATACAGAATATGCTCGTAATCCCAATCATAGCATCAAGATGTTTTTTTTTTACAGAGACTACAACGCACACACATATGCTTAATCATCCTTTATGCATATAATTGTGAACATTACACAAACCAAGGACAGAGAATAATTATGGACTTGACATACAAAGATGATAAGGGGGAACATAAGAAAGAAGAGAACTTGTATAAATTCATGTTTCTCTTCATGTTCTAAGTATGAATTGCATAATCTTTATTCCTGCAACTAGAGCCGGCAAAATGAGCCCGGTCCGAAAAGCCCGCCCGGATACCTGTGGTTTGGGCGGTTTGGGCTTCAAAATTAAAGGCTGAAAAACCGGCCTAAAAGCCCGCTGAAAAAACCCCTGCCTCACTGGGTTTCGGCAAAAAGTCTGGGTTTTGGGCTAAAAAGCCCACCGATTTCTATTAAATATATATATTTATAATATTTTTTAATATACACATCTATAATTTTTTAATAATATTAATTATATTTTATATAATTATTTATTTTTATAGCAACAATTTTCTTACTAATTCACATACTGGTCAGGAAAATAAATTCTGCAAAAAATAATAACCTAATAAATCATTCAAAAATAATTCCTAAGAGAAATTATCTCAAAAAATATATACATTGATGATTAATGACCTTATAGTATGTAAAATCTATTTTGAATCCTTGATCTTAAATATATACTGTATAATTAATTTATTTTCTTCTATTATTTTATGCGTATAAGTGAGATTGACGTTTAATAATATCATTTATCTTTGATTTTTAATTACTAGTTTTTTCTCCTTAAATTAAAGAATTAAAATTACACTGCATTACAACATCATCGCATGAATACATAAATATGTCAAGATATACAAGAAGCATTATCATAAGAAATTAAGAATAAGTAAGCTCAAAATATTCTCATCACTGATTCATTATTTAAGTTAAGGAGTTATGAGATATTAATTAAGTAATTAATTTTTTTTAAATTTAAAATATTATTTTTATATATTAAAAAAATTAAAAATTTATCTAAAAAAAATCCGCCCGCCCGGGGTTGGTTTGGGCTTCATACTTTTAAGCCCAAAAAATTTCGGGGTCGGCCCGACTCGGCCCGAAAATTTTAAAAGCCCAACGAGCCCCGGACCGGGCCGACCCGACCCGCCACTTTGCCAGCTATACCTGCAACCTTTTTCTAAAATGAATATACACATTCATGTACATATATGACTACATTTTGCTCCCTGTGATGTTTTGTTGCTGCTGTGTTGTGTTTGAGTGAGACGAGCGAGGAGATCGGCATGGATGGTGACGTGGCGAGGCTGCCGGCCGCTTCCAAGAAGAGAGGTGAGAGAGCAAGGATGGATGGCGATGTTTGAGGGCGGCGGTGTCTTTCTTGCCGTGACGTTGGTGGCTCGTGGCGGCCTTGTCACGAAATAAGGAGGTGCAAGAGAGGGGTAGAGCAAGACGAGGGAGAGTTAGGGAGAGACACGAAGGTGGGGCAGCAGCCGGGGCTTGGTCTTCAAGGTTGGTGTTCGGCAGATGAGAGGGATGAGGGAGCGAGAGGGGTCGGCGGTGGTGGTGGAAGGCAGGAAAGAGAGGGGTTGGGCGGCGGCAGTGAGAACCGAGAGGAGGAGGAGCGGTTCGATTTTGAAGAGAGGAGATGCGAGAGAGAGGCGACGGTGTCGAGGTTGCCGGATTCCCAAGACCGAGGCGGCGGTCGCAAGGAAGAAGAAAGGGTGGAGTTCTATTTGGATCTATTTAAGATAAGAGAGTGATGGGTTTGAGTGAGAGGGGGTGGACGAGAAAAGAAATACGTGAAGGAAAAGGTGGCTGGCGGCGCGACGTCGCCGGAGCCTGGCGTTACGGCGGCGGCGGTCGCGAGGAGGAAGAAAATGGGGAGTGAGGTTTTGGAGAGGAGAGGCACAAGCCGGTGAGGAGAGAGAGAGTGAGAGAGGCATCGAGGTCGTCGGAGGTGGCGGCGTGATTCGCAAAGAAGAAGAAGAAGAAGAAGAAGAAGAAGAAGAAGAAGAAGAATGAGGGGGAGAGAAAGAGAGGGTGTTTCTGGAGACGGAACCGAAGAGAGAGAGAGAGAGTGAGTTTATGTTTGAGAGAGAGCGAGTGTTGTGGGGTTTACTCTTATTTTTATTTTTATTGATGGGCTCTTTTATTTTTTATTATTTGAAGTTTTGGGCTGAAAAGTTTGTGGGCTTATCACTATAATGGTTTCATGTTTTAAATTTTAAGCCCTCTTACATAAAGGAATAGTTGATTATGAGTTATAATTATTTTGAATCTTAATTTAAGTTTTGATTATTTAAATGTTGAGGATAGCATAAAATTAATGCAAGTATATGTTCTAGAGAATTATCAAGTGATTTATTTGAGCTTAAATTATATCATATGATTGATAATTGTGTGGTTTAATTTGCATATTGTTTGTGCTCGGTAAGTGGTCATAACGTGATGATTTTTATTAAGTGATATAAAGATTAAATGAATTACATAATAAGTATTATTATGTACATATTATATATATATATGTGTATATATATATGTTATGTGAATATATGAGCATGAAAATAGTTTATTTGATATAAACTAAAGTTGTAAATACTTTTGTAATAAAAAGTATTTTGATAATTTGATTTTTCAAAATCAAATTAAGCTTTCAAAGTCAAAATCGAGCAAGGGTATTGTTGGTGCCTTTAGCCGAGAAATTTATTTTCAAGATTTAAATTGAAATTATGAAAATCCCGGTGTAGCGAATCTAGTTAGGAACGTGATGACAATTATGATAGATGTTAAAGTTGGTTTTTAGGATTATGATTTAAGTTGAGAACTTATCTTGTAGGCCCCATAGAAGAGGATACTTAGGATCCGAGCAATCCTTTTCAGTTGCTCGGTTTTGCTGCAATAAAGGTGGGTTTTTATTTTCCAAAGTAATTTAGGAGTTATTGAACTCTAAATGTTTATGCAAAATGCAAATGAATATCCATGTTATATATGTTTTAACTCTCTATTGTGTAAAGTGCTCCTGTTGCTTAACGATCAGATCTTAATCAGCGTAGCGATTGGATCGCCCTGGTCAGGGTTAGTGTATACACAAGGGGGTAGTGTGGGCTGCTCCCACTTATCTCAGACTGTCAGACTTGGGTTCCTCCTATTTCTAAAACATGCATGGTAGTGGATCTCTGGATCGCTCCCACATGTTCACATCGATGCATTTAAGCACCAATAGATGAGAGACTGAAAATGGATCCATAACTGTTTTTACGTATGCATATAATGCTTTTAAATATTTCTATGTTATACTGTTCAAAGCATGGATTATTCTTCTAATAAATGGTTTCTGCAAATGTTTTCAAATGGCTAAACCCATCGAGTATATTAGTACTCACCGCAATTGCTTTTCAAAACCCTTGCGATTGAGCTGGTGGAAACGCATGAGGTCGAGGAAGGGTTGTTGATGTTTCTACAAAGAATATGTTGATTTACTGCTTATCTTCACATGGTGAAGACCGCTTTTCAACCATATTAATATTCCTAAGCTGTTTAATCATGAATTCCTTTTGTCATCACTTTTATAGCGATTGTTATTTACATATAATATATGCTTAATATGAAATGTCATTTTGAGTCTCAGACATTCGAACTTGATCCTGTCAGGGAGATAATACAAATATTATTTTGGTCATATTTGTTATGTACAGTTATGACGTATCTTTTTGTCAAGAATGTATTTCCCAACTCTAAGGGCACATTATTCATTTATTAAAGAAAGGCTAGTAGTATCGTCACGTAGCCCATTTCTTTATCTTCCGGAAACCGGGTGTGACAATTTTTCTATAACAAAATTTCCTATTGGATAATTTTCAGAATCTCCATTACTAACCCTTTGTGTATCTTGGTCTTCCTAACCATCCACTTGTTTTTTTAATCTTTCATTAGGATAATACATCTATGTTATGAAAATAGTATAGAAAAAACCCATACAATTGATCTTTAATTTAAACCCGCTTCAAGCCGTGATGACTAATCAGCCAATCTTGGGGTAAACAACATTGACGGCCTATGTTAACTTTCACTTAATTCTTGTACATAGGAAATGAGATTTCATTCTTTTAACAGCAAATTTGTAAGCCGTTTTATTTCACTCTTATAACTATTTGGTTTAATACATGAACCCAATGATGAATAAAAAAATCAATATTCAAATAATTTGTCTTTCTTATTAGAAAGAAAAGAAATGGGTGAATTTTTATGTCTCATCGAATCACACGTAGAGATATTGATAATACACATAGAGTTAATGATATTTCATAACTAATTGATTGAGCAGCAGCCCTTAATCCACCTATAAATGAATATTTATTGTTTGATCCATATTCTGACATAAGCAATCCAACGGGAGCAAGACTCTCGTAGGCATTTAGGTTAGTCATAAAATAGCTAATTAAAAATCCATTAGGGTACACCATAGATGGTGCATACTTGATTATTCCTTATTGGTGTGAACTCATTTATATATAGTTTAGAACTTCATTAATTTTTCAATGTGTGATAGAAAACCATTCAGAACAATTAAGAAGCCAACTTTGAGTATTAATTGTTCATTCATCTCATATCAGATTTGAACACATAAATACACTAAATTGATCTACACAAAATGTAGATTCCAAATCTAAGCTTATATACAATTTATTCCAACAGTAACATCGCAAAAGATAAAATGTTTTCTGTCTTATTAGTAGTAGCATCACAAACTAAGGAGTTCTAACCAATTAGATGATCTTGAGAACTGATAAACTCTATAACTTTGAGAATGCAAGTGTAAAATAATGTTTTGAAACATATATAGATTTCTTTTTACATATCTAATCACAAAGTGTCACACTGTAAAAAGCTATCCAAAAGAGCTCCTACTTAGTGACAAGTCACACGGGACATAAATAAGGTCATTTAATTGGTACGTGTAACATCTTTGTAACTCCCTCACCAATTTAAATATGGAGGTGTAACGTCTCAATAAGCATTACCTATGGAGGTTTAACCTCCCAACCAGCTATATTCTTAGATATAATTCTCATTATTGATTCAATCAGCTTGGTTGATGCTTTTTCTCATGCATTTCTCACTCGCCAAACTTCGGTTTTGAGCAAATATAATAAACATATAACAAGAAATTGGTTAATTCAAAATCAAATTTTCAATAAATAATGTTATATCTATCAACGGGAATATTACATCTGTTTTACCAAAAACTTAATGATGCAAATTTAAAATAGATATTTTGTGATGGTAAAGATAAAAACTGGCCACAATTATAATTATATATAAAAACTTATCGTTGTTATTAAAATATCATTCGATCTACTAGTGGCGGAGCCACATGGAAGATGGGTAGGCTCAAGCCTATGGCAACTCCTTTTTTTTTTTGTTATTAAAATATCAACCATCGTCGTAATTATTACTATCAGCCCATGCCAACTGCAGTGAACGGAAGGAGTTAATTGTGCAATAAAACCCCATTTGGAAAATCCTGAATACGACACTGCGATCTACAAATTATGTACACTCGCAAAATAGTGTGCTCATGCATCTATGTAATACATCAAGATGAATTGTTACATGATTATACTAGTCTACATACATATTTATTATAATTTTAAAATCAACCACCATAACAGCATGCAAGGGAGGAGAGAGTGTAGCGGCGGCAGTAGCGCTTGGACACGCGAGAGAAGAGAGGTGGCAGCAGCGTGGGAGGGGGGAAGGAACATCGGGCACGCGAATGAGGGATTGATGGCGGCGGCGACTGATGAGGGGAGAGAGGTTGATGGAGGAGGAGGAGTGGTGGAGTAGAATTGCATATAGCGAGACGAGGAAAGGGGAGGGATGGGTGTCATGGGTGATAATGAAGGTTCATTTTATTTTAATTTAATTTTACACGTTTTCATTAAAGATAAATGTATATAATTCCCCAACAATTAACCATATTTGTATATTTTATATTTGTAGTTATACTGTTTTGAACTATAGCAGTAATTACCTCGAGTTTAATGCATATTTAAATCACAAAAGATTAGTATTATAAGTACAAGCCAGCCAAAACTCACAATATTTTCAAGATATTACCGGGGCCGGTCCTGACAAATAACGAGCCATGGGCGAAACAAAAAAAAATGAGTCATTTTCCATTATGGTGATACAATTGAATATATCTAAAAAGATGCACAATATATCATTTATAAAAGAATTATTTTTACAAAATTTGGGCCCCAAAATTTATAACAAAATTTTGGGACGTGGAATATTTATTTTTGAAGGAATATTTATATTAATATAAGAGGATATATAAAATTTGCGCCTCTAAATGATGGGCGCAGACGATTGTCCATGCTCCCGCCTCGTGACGACCACGGATATTACTTTGAACTAACATATTTTATTTATCAACACCATGTAAAAATTATCAAAAAATCAAATACTCTCTCTGTCCCGTCAAACATGACTAATTCATTTTCGATACGATTATTTATAAGAATGATATAAAATAATTAAAAAGTAACTATCCACACTTTTTAAAAAATTATTATTTTTAAAAAAGAAAGTGAACCAAGTTAAATGGGATAATATGGATTAAATTTGGTGGGAGAGGGGGAATAATAAATTAGTTTGTGACATTTGCATCTAGAGTGTGAATGATTTTGATAGCAGCCCAAGTACTTTTTACTAGTGGGATAAAAAATGAGATTTTGATTCCCATGTAATTTTACGGTTTATAAAAACCCGCAACTTCTCAAAACAATCTGAGAAAAGGAGTTACTTTTGAGTTGACTCATCACCACCTTATTAAATTCCCCACCATTTTCGCTCCTCCCTCTCTCTCTCTCTTCCCCTCGTCTTCTTCCTAAGGCCGTTAAGCTTCACATGAGCAAAACCGCTAAATGGTTCAGAGGTCTCCTCGGCCTCAAGAGCACCGACGCCAGCCACCGCCACGCTCAGAGACCGCCGTCGAGGAAGAAATGGAGCTTCGCAAAGTCGTCCAACAAGGATGCCGATCGAAAGCCCCAGCAAGAAGTCGTTCCAGGCCCTGAGAGCGACGCTGAGGCCAGCAAGCACGCCATCGCCGTCGCCGCCGCGACCGCGGCAGTCGCTGAGGCCGCCGTAGCTGCTGCTCACGCCGCGGCGGCCGTGGTCCAGCTCACGAGCAGCGGGCGGAACATCTCCGCCGCTGGTCAGGGCGGCACGCGTTACGGGGGCCGGGAGGAGTGGGCAGCCGTTGCGATTCAGTCTCATTTTCGTGCCTATCTGGTTAGTGAATATGTTAAGCCTTCACGCATTTCATGCCGTTTCAGTTGAAATGTACCTATATAACCTTCCTTGTTCATCGAATTTTCGGGGTTTTATCACGAGAATTCGTCCCGGGATAAAGGTAAAAATGGGTTTTACTCACTCTTTCATGGTGGAGTTGTGATTGCGCGCAAATTCATGAACTACAGTTGGATACGTGTGAAATCAATCCACTAGGTGTATTGTAGATTACGCGTGGCTGAACCAGACGATTCATCCTTTTCCTGAAACTTTCCCTGCAAAACTGGGTGCTGCTACACACACACACACACACATATATATATATATATATAGGAGATGGATCAGGTAGGAATAGATAATTTGGTAGGAAATAGGAATGAATCTGGACCTTTGATTTGCTATATCAATGGTATATATATATATATATAATGCGTCGGCAAATTTGTTCTTATTCTTACATCCTCATCGGTTTCTTGAAATCTTTTTGGAGTGAGTGTGTGTGTGTCTCATGTGGTTTTATTATCATATATCTAAATTATAGGCACTTAAGCAGAGATATTGTATGTATATATATGTGTCTGTCTGTATGAGGTCTGATATGGTCCATTCCAGTTCTACATAGAGAATTAGTGTGATCTGGGATAGATGGGTCAAAGGCTATGTTGAATCTCTGTGGACGAAGATCTACTTATTCTAATTGTTGAATAGTGGTTTTGTTCTTCCAAAAAAAAAAATGTTAAATTATGGGCTTAGTTTTTCTTGCAAAAAATTAATTTGTTGGGGTGTAGCTTTCATTTCTCCTGTTGGATTTTGGAGTGATCTCTAAATTGTAATTGTTTATTCATTTAAACAATGTATGTATTAATGGGCATGTCCACGGTGGTAGACGTGGTCGTTCTTGGTCGGTGCAACATTTCATTTATAATATATTCAACTTTGGTTGTCACAACCATTAATCAAGTCAAGATTTCACACTATGTAGTGGTGGTAGTAGTTCTTTGACCTGCATTTCACTCATTGATTTCTGGGCTTCTTCAATTTTCCAAGAAGCTAATTTATCTAATTGTTTTACGCTTAGTTCGCTTGATTCTTCTATTAAAATGTTGCAGAGTTCTGGCATGCTTTTTGAGAAATTAGGAATGTGTACTTGTGTTAAATGACAATTTAGATATAGGTTGGGTGATGGATACTGAAGATTTTTCTGTAAATGTTTGGATATAAAGTTGGATTACTTTATTATTTATTTATGGCTCTCCTTTTCACTGTGCAGTGCTGACATTTCCTATAACATGTCACCATCCTATTTATCGTCAGACTTTTAGATTAAAGTGAAAAATCAAGTCTTTGGGGCGCTAACAAAGTTTAAAATTTTCTTAGTTAACTGAGCATTGAGCCATCATTTTTTAGTTTGCTTGAAATTTATTTACTTGATTATTGATGGGAATGTGTAGTCGAGGAGAGCTTTACGGGCGCTCAAGGCCTTGGTGAAGCTTCAAGCACTTGTGAGGGGTCATCTTGTGAGGAGGCAAACCGCATATGCCATGCGCCGGTTGCAGGCGCTTGTTCGAGCACAAGTAAGAGCTCGGGCAGGACGAGCTTTGATGTCGGAATCCCCACATTCGAGCACAAAATCCTCTCACTTCAATTATCAGGTGAGAAAATATTCCACTCCTCGAATTGGTTTCAAAGTTGAACCGGTTGGTAGTAGTGGTATATGACATAAAGATTACCTAACTAGAAGGGGGACCATTCTCATTTCTAGACTTCGAAATAATGCTGTAACACTGTCAGCAAAAATTAGCTACCTCTATATTTAACACAATATACATATATATATATATATCATACATTTTCAGGGTGCAGGCTATGTCATGTCAGCTTTATTTCACGAAAAAAAACCAATAACCAGTTGGAATCAAATAAATTTGTTTTTCATTCTTCCATGTTATATTTTCCAACATATTGTTAAGGGTTAATAAAAAGACGTTATTTTGTATGGATCGACGAAGTTACGAATGCATACCTAAACTGCTTAATGAACTTGTAGGGGCCGGCGACGCCTGAGAAATTCGAGCATGCTATTCGGTCTACGAGTATGAAGCATGACCAGACGCTGATGCTACAGGTTTGTTACTAACGATTCTTGATTGATGTGGTTCAACTATCTCAAAATACGCCTAATCAAGCCCTCACGAAACTGCAGAGGAATGGTTCGAGATCAAGTGGAATTCCTCACCACCACGATCTCGAAAAACCACATGCTAGCCGCGTGTTGTTGATGGACAACAGAAGCGGAAGGTTGTGGGAGCAAGGCGACGATAGAAGCGACAAGATCCTTGAAGTGGATACCGGTAACCCTTATGTCACTTCCAAACGCAGGAGCCTCTTCTACACGTCTCATCTTAGCCTAGGCTCCGACCAAAACTGTCTGAGCTACACCACATCGAAGGACTCCACAGCCCGCCAGTCAATACGGAGCCTGTCATCAGGCGAAGTTCAATCTTTGAGCCCCTTGAAGTTGGCAGAGGACGCAAATGAAGGCGCCTTCTGCACTGCTGACAACAGCCCGGCATTCTATTCAGCATCATCGAGGGGCGGCAGCTCCAAGAGAGGCGCATTCACCCCTACTAAAAGTGATGGGACACGAAGCTGTCTGAGTGGTTACTCCGATCATCCAAACTACATGGCTTACACAGAATCATCAAAAGCTAAGGTGAGATCGCTTAGTGCTCCGAAACAGAGACCTCACTACGAGAGATCAAGCTCTACCAAGAGGTATTCAGTTCACGGCTATGGTGATTCGAGGCCTACTCAGAGAGTGTCTATGTTGCACACCAACTTCGCCAGCAAGGCTTACCCGGGATCCGGCCACCTAGATAGGTCTGGGATGCCTGTTAGAGGCGACTTTGATGGTTTCGGTGGTGGTAACTGGCAGAGATTTTGAACCAAAACTTGGCTTGGATTCTCTTTGAATTTTTTTAACTAATTGCTAATGTGGCCAGCTAGAGAGTACTATAACATGGATTATTTTATCATGTCGTGTCGTTTTCCATGTTGACAAGTTAGGATCAGATGTAACAGTTAAATGTGTCTTTGCAAAGAATTAACTTATTTAGAGCTTGGGAATCAGTATTTATTAACATTGGCATGAATTGAAGATGTTTGTTGTATGCATTTCTGATTTGTAAAGTATGCATTTATGACTTTGGAGTCTGCAAGTATATGCTCTACTATATATGAAGCACAGTTATTATTATTTGGGCCTTCTTTATTGCAATTTTTATGATATGATTTTATACTAGGCAAGTCTATGCTATGTTTGGTAATGTTTATCATGACCATGGGTAATGAAGTAATTGCAATTAAATTGGCCTAATGAATGTTCCTTCTCAAAAACAAAAGGGATTGGATCAACACTTGATCACTCTGCTAAATATATACTCCCTCTGTCTCATCTAAGATGGTTCATTTCTTTTCGGCACGGTTATTTAGAAAAATGATATGATATAAAGTGATTAAAAGTAGATAAGTCTCACAACTTTTGAAGATATAGTCATTTTGTAAAATGGAAACAGACTATCTTAGATAGGATAGTCCAAAAGGAATACAGACCATCTTGAATGGGACAGAGAGAGTAAAATTTTTCTAAGAGGACAAACAAATCAATTCAAATTTCAAGCTAGGAATAAGAATACAATCTACTAGTACTAAAACAAAAGAATAGTAGTAGTTCCACATGCCAAATCCAAACTAGGAATTGGCAATGGCAGAGGGCTTATAAACAGCAGATGCTACATATGTACATATGACAGCAAGTGAACGAGTATAGTATACGAATACCATTTCTGTACGGTGAAAATGTAGAGACGGAGCCAATACGTGGAGGCAAAAAATATCAGTTGTTGCAGCTCCATCTTGAGGTAGGCACACAGCTCAGGTAATGGCACCAGCTGCATTTATCGTTACCCCTTTCTCCTTTGAACAACATCACCAGTCCCACCGTGAATCTGCAGCCATTTGGGAGAATGAGATACGTGAATTCTCGACATCGATATAGCATGATAATAGCACAATTAGAGCTCAGATGTAACTAGATTAGCTTAAGAGAAGTGCATATATATGTTGACAGGATGGTTTGATTTCCATCTGGCCATATTTAAGAACTTCATTTTGAGTTTGCATAAAACATATGTACATCCGGATGTACAGTACATCCACCCCAATTAGGATTTACCAATCCCCTTTAGGGTTTATTAATCCATAGTTAGGGTTTATTAATCACAATTAAGAAATAACTAGAGTGGATGAACCGGAGTGTGCCTCATTGGCGTATGATGAATGGACTCTACAAGATGAAGTGTAGAAGTAGGATGCCTTACCCAACAATAAAGAGAATGGTGCCGACGATCCATAGAACATATTGGTAGGCGGTGTACTTGGACCTGAGGCGCGTGCCACCTGGCAGATTTCGGCCTTCCTTCCAACCAAACTGGGGTCGAACAAGAAAAACAAAGCCCAAGAGTAACCCGCTCAAAAACCCTCCGATATGAGCAAAGTTGTCTACGTGTGGAAGGATTCCAACAGCCAGATTGATTGCAATGATGATCACCAGAGTAAACAGAGCGGCCACCTGTGAGGAGAAGATTGATAATAATAGAAATTTTAGGAATTTAAATTTCTCAAAAGATGCCAAAGATAGATTAAGTCTATGTATCATAGGTAAAAGGATTGTTGGTTGTGTCACGTGCTTGTTGTCTTACATAATATGTGATACAGGATCAAAGGCAAGGAAATAAAGTTTGGTTAAACTCGATATCAATTTACCTTGTTTGCATAAATAGTCCAGTTAGTAAGTAATTCTGATAACATTGCTCCAAGAAGTCCAAATAGAGCACCCGAAGCTCCAACTGAGATGCTGTTCTGAATAAAGAGCGAAGACATAATGCTACCCCCGATTCCTGACAATAGGTAAATCACCCCTACTCGCACTGTATCACAAATGAAGAACTTATATAAGTAGAATGAACGAATACAATAAGCACTCTAATTATTCAATCTACAGAAGACACTGTACAAATACTTGAGGGAACTAAGATAGACGACCAATGCTCGAGTGTAACACAAAACACATTCAGAAATCCTAGCATAAGACTATTGTTCAAATTCATCACTGACAACATATAATTGTGCTGATAGACTGGGTTTTCATCAATTACAAACTTATATCAAATATAGTTATTCAAGATGCTTACCAAATCCAAATTGCTGTTCGAGGCGGATTCCAATAAAAACCAAGCTCAACATATTTGCAAGTAAATGAATAAGACCAGCATGCAGCCAGATACAAGTTATGAGCCTCCATGCTTGGTTCTCATGTACAATTTTGTTCCATTCGAGCGCTCCCAGTTTTTCCAGTCTGCAAAAGCAAAAGTAAAAACAAATGAATCTCTTTCAAAGTAGAAAGGTTTAAATTTTTAATATCATGAAGGCAAATGGGAATGGAACTCTCATAAGCTGAGACTCCATAAGAGCATCCAAACAAAGAACCGCCCTAACCGTCCAAACTCGCCCCATTGACAACTGGATTTGACGGCAACGATGCATCAAAATAAAGCAACTTTTTAACGCAAAACTGCACTTTAGAAGAGGCATATATTTCAAGTTGCCTCTTATAGCAAATAGGCCATATTCAAGTTGCCTCATTGCTAAATTGAAACTAATTCGATCAAACATTGATAAACTTTCGCAACAAGACCACGTCTCATGTAACAATCATAAATAATTCGGGATAACAAGAAATTTTACACACAAACTAATTCTCAATGCCCCTCAAAAGAGAGGCTTTAAGTCAACCCTCAGCTTTTAAATCCTAAAGCAAATTAAACAGTAAGAAACGAATACAAACCATCATTCAACCCAAAGGTTAAAAAAACAGCATATGAAAGTAAGAGCATTGCTACAAAACATGACCGATCAACACATTAAACATACAGAAAATACCAATTAATTATAACCCAATTCAGCCAGCATCCAAACAGAACACCCAAACATTCAAGAATGGAACTTTACAGCAATCAATGTGTGTGTGTGTGTGTGTGAGTGAGTGAGAGAGAGAGAAAAAGTTTACGTAGAGGAAGAGGGGCCAAAGAGGGGGTTTTCTCTGAGGGGCTGAAAGGAGAGGCGGCCAAGAAACTTAGAGACGCAACTGCCTTCATGATTCTTGGGGCAATTATTGACAAACATGATCACAACAAACATAGAAACATTGGCTACCACAATCATCGGCACCAGCCAAGAAGTCCACTGCCTCTCCCAATGCTCCGTATCATATGCTGCAGCAGAGTATCTCTGGTTTCTGCCCTTTGTTGGTGTACCCCTCTCCAAATCCCCATTCCCCATCATCGTGCCTGCGTCTGCGACTGCGTCTAACTTCTTGAATTTATTTATGCAAGTTCTTGTTTTATCTGTCACTGTTGAAAGGGGTGGAGTAGCTTCAGGATAATTCAAGAATTGGTAGAGAGAAGAGTTGCTTTCAGTGCTTCGGGAGATCAATTCGAATGGGGTAATGGGGTTAGAGAAGAACCTAACGAAGATTTGGAGTTGCTTGTCTATTTATATTGGGATTATGGCTTCGTTGAGTGCGTGTTTTGTGTGTGTTTAATTGCTGAGTTGTCAGTGGAAGATGGAGTTTCGTCTATGCTTCTTCGTAAAGCTAGTTTTTCATTTATTTAGAATATAGTGATTATTTAGAATTCTGTAATTTTTCATAATGAGTTCAATATTACTTCCTCCATCCCCAAATTCATTTTTTATATTGTAAGTATAGTAAAGATCTTATATAATATAATGTTAATTAATTAGTTATAGATCATAAGTAGTAAAAAGTATAAATAAATGAGTTGTTGAAGATAAAAAAAAGAAATAATAATAGATCGTGAGTGATAAAATATATAAATAAAGAGTATTATTGAAGGTATTAAGTAGGAATGATAGTTACTATAAATAGAATATGTATAAATTAAGTGATGTTACAAAAAAAAAACTAATAAGAAAATTAAGGAAGAGTGTATTTCGTATATTGAGGCAAATTGTATTTTTTTAACGTGTGGCTAGGCCAACGTAAACAAACAAGAACGCTGACTTTACGCTGGCGCAAGTGGGATTTTACTATCCACTAATATCTTACTTATTTATGATATTGTAAAAAGGATATATTTATTATACTTTTTATGTTATGTTGAACATAACTCGTTTTTTTCGATATGATTATTGAAGAAAATAGTATAAAGTGATGAAACATATAGAAAAATGATATAAAGTGATTAAATGATAAAAAAAATAAGTAATATACATATCTTTTGAAATGATAATTGATTCTTAAAACGAATGAATCAAGTTCAATAAAATAATTTGAAATAAATACATGCTAAGTTCGATGCGACAAAGGACAACTATTTTAGGAACCTTTGGCTTTGGTAGTAAACACTTAAAGAATGTTGGGACCGGTGGCGGCGTAGTAGTGGGTAGTGTGATGCTAATTGGCACGATAGCTATGGAGACTTATAAAATATTCTGATTAAATGTGTTGCGTAATGATTTAATGATTACTTTCTTTTACGCGTTTAGTAAAACAAAATGAAATAAATAAATGCGGTGCCCACCTTTTTTGTTGATATCGCTCTCAACACTTCCTCTTTTATTCGAGTCATTTCCATTTTCAATCAAAGTTGAATTAAATTAACGGCTAAGAAAAGAAAAATAAAAGGATCGACATATGTTAGGTTTGAACGCTTAAAAATATAGTATAGTTTGTTGAGCTGCATAAAAACGCGTTATCCACTCTTTCATTCCTTTTGCCGCGTAATATATGTATGTACATATAAAATATATGATAATCTACAAATTTGATCATCTTCAAAACAATAGTAAAATATGATATACATTAATTATTGCATGCTCAATTATCTGGTATAATATATGTATGTACATATAAAATATATGTATGTATTTTAAATATCGTAAATCTATTAATTATTTATATATATAGTAACTCTTACTATTTAAAATAATTAATTTTTTTTTTAATTTCTTAAGTAGTATCACTCAACTTTATTACTGTACTTGAGTTAATTCAACCTGCAGGGTTTAATATAATAAACATTATTGTATCCTTAGTCACGTCATCATCCTAAACAGATACGGTGACTCGATATAGATAATCAGCATGACATACAAGCATTGTCAGTATCCAAGATGCGGAGAATATTAGGTTATCTCATGTAATCCTCACTCATAACAAGTCAAAATGATGGCCAGTAACTCATACTCATTTGAAACCTTATCGATGTTTAGATCAACTTAAAGTCATCGAGATCTAGGTTCTTCACAATAGTCAGATAGAAGAACTCATCTTAAAGTGATCCATCAATACGTCAAAATGTACCAGCATAGACAAACAATCAAGTCAAGTTAATTCTTATCGATACTGCAGCTTATATCGATAACTCGTCCTCAAGTTGTCTCAGTTGTGATCCTTTTTATATTTCAACCAGCTTAACTAATGATATAGACTTTTATGATCTTCTAGACAATGTGTGATCTAACTTTTGTATGAGATAAAATGACAATATATGCATCAAGTAAACAATTTAGATAGGAGGTTGGGATAATGGTTATAGAAAATATTGTATGCAAGCTCAACTAATATGCTTTCAGTATAAAAATCCAACAATCTCTCACTTATACTAAAACAAACTTTTAGTATACAATGTGTCCCTAGTAGTTATTACAAATACTATCATTTTGCTTTTCCCTATTGT
This sequence comes from Salvia rosmarinus, assembly GCA_036937905.1. NCBI lineage: Eukaryota > Viridiplantae > Streptophyta > Magnoliopsida > Lamiales > Lamiaceae > Salvia > Salvia rosmarinus. The sequence continues at coordinate 56,415,274 of CM072821.1, read as the reverse complement.
ACAAAAGTTTCCTTAAACTAAGTGGAGTCCTTCTTGTGCAATCTAAGTCCATGAACATGCTTGTCGTAGACTACTTGCGGCAAACTATTCGTAAATGGGTAGGTTGTCCGCAGTACCAATGTTCTATATGAGCACGTCTCTTAATCGTACAATTTCTCGTATGATGTGATATTTTCTCTATGTGTTTTGTCACATTATGGATCCGTGGTTCCTTCAAATTTGCCATTGCACCAGAGTTATCACATAACATGGTGATACTCTTTAGCAAATGAGGCACCACACCTAGATCGAAGAGGTAATTCTTGAGTCATACCGCCTCCTTAACAGCCTCTGATGCGGCTATATATTTGACCTCCATGGTAGATTCTACAATTCACCGCTGCTTTACATTCCGTCAAGATACAATTCCACCTCCCAAGGTGAACACATAGCCTAAGGTAGATTTTTTCTCATCGCGGTCAGCTTCGAAATCCAAGTCGGAATAACTCAAAGGCATTAGATTGTCTACCTGGTAAACTAGCCTATACTCTCAAGTTCTTTTTAAGTACTTGAGTATATTATTTACGGCAGACAATGAGCATGTTCATGGTTAGACTGATATCTTGCCACTATGTCTAACGCATAACAAATATCGGGTCTCGTGTATAGCATCACATAAATGAGACTTCCTACGACGGAAGCATATGGAACATGTCTCGTTTCCTCTTATCTCTTTTGCATTCTTCTGTAATACCCCGAATTTCTGGGCTTAAAAATTTCGAAAATAAAGAAGGAATAGTACGATAGAAAAGAGTATGAAAGTGAACGTCGGTAATTGTCGATTTTGAATAAATCGAAATTTCTCTTGAAATTTTGAACGAAATAAATTTTTAAATATGTTTTTAAGTATATTTAGGATATTATTTGCACTAAGGAAGAAAAAGAAATATTTTTCCTTATTTAATAGTGATTTTGAAAATTTAAAGTATAAGGAATTAATTTGTGATTTATTATGTGATCACTTGATTTTATGTGATGAGTTGTCATGTTTATCTTGTAGTATATGATAAGATAATTATCTTGTACACCCAAGCATGAGGTGGATGTGATAAGGTTGGAAAATGACATTTTTAGGATAAGATTTGCTATGATATTTTCATAAAAGATAAGATAAGGTCATGATTAATTAAGAGATAATGTTTATCTCTTAGAAATGCGTAGAATATCATAGGAAATAATATTTTAAATATTAGTTGCATGATTTTCGAAATTTGAGTATTATTTTATGTGGATTTCGAAAATTACAAAAAAATTTATGTGATAAATGTATTAAATAATTTATTTAATTATATGCTTGATAAATATCATGATTCTAGATCAATCTTATCTCCTAGAATTCATAAAAATTTCAAAATTTATAAAAAGGGATAAGAATGGGATTTTATAAAAATTAAGCTCTAGAAACCCTAATTTTCGAATAAATTGGGAAAATTGCTTAGAAAATTTCAAAAATTTATTTTATGATATAATATCATTATATTTATGTAATTCATCATGAAAATAATATTAGTTATGAAAAGAATAATAGTTTGATAATTTATCCTTAGTTTCGAATTATTTGCCGATGACTTTACTTTAGTACTTAGAAATGATCTTAATTAATTTTCCTATGATTTATTTTATCATCTAAAATTATTATTATGTCACATAGCTATTTATTGAAGAAAAATAAAATATTTAGTATATATTTATAATGAGGGCCGAAAATTTGACTTATTAAGTGTGAAAATGATGAAAAATATCATGCTTTAATTAATGCTATGTCATTATTATTTGGATAAGATATTATTATAGGATAAGGTAGATTATGATCCAATTTGAACAAGAATCTAAGACTTTGTCATGTAGTAGGCGAAAAGTTTGAAAAATAGTGTGAACAAATGTGAACATAAGGTATAAAATTCAAACTTTAGGATAAGGATAAGATATGATATTATCTTATAATAATATTATAGTATATGATATGGAAAAAAATAAAATTTATCCTAAAGACCCAATAGTGTTCGAAAATTTTATATATATTGTATAAAAGTAGTAATTTATTTATTTTATGATAAGAATAAGATATACTAATTAAATTAATAAAATAACATAATAAACTATAGAATAAAATAAAATATTTGTCTCTAATAAATAGGGGTGGCCGAAAATAATATAAATTAAGGAATGAGTTGTAAATTTTGATTTTACAACTAGAATTGTTATAATTTCAAAAAGATAAGATAAGGTGAGTAATTAAATTATAAGATAAGAACAAAAATGACTCATTGACAACTCATAGGATCGAAAATTTATGAGATAAGTATGAGTTGTAATTTTTGACTTTATATTAAGATATTTTATAAAGTAATGATTAAAATCACTTTATAACATCTATAAATAGGAGACCCCCCCCCCCTTATAGATCACATAACCGAAAATTAGTGAGAATAAGAGAGAAAAATAGAGAGAAAATAATAGAGAGTAATTCCAAAGGTTCTCTTCGATCGTAGTTCGAAAAACGTCGTAAACGTCGATCAAAATCAAATAGAAGGTTAGAAACTCTACACTTCTTATTATTTTATGCAAAAATATTAGAAAATCATATGTGATATGTTTTGTTACGTGCTTTCGAAAATTATGTGAAATACGTGAAAATTTTGTTATGTGTCGAAGTTATGAATTAAATATGTTCATATGACGTTTATAAGCATATATTATAATTTTAATACAAAGTTAAGCATGTATTGAGAATACTATGATATGACCGAAAATAATTATGAATTATATGTTGATATACATGAATTTTAATTGTTGTTTTGAACATGAAATAATAATAGTTGTTCATGTTTAAAACTTTATGATTTTATGTGGAATTTCTTGGAAAAATATGGAATATTATGAGATAGTAATTTTGAAATTTACTAAAGCATGAAATATTGATGTACAAGTTGTATATGATGAATATTATATCATATTATTAATATATATATGATAATAATATATATTATGAGAAAATTTTCTAAAATATGTATATGTATGTGGAATTTTCGAAAATTATGGAAAATGAAAGAATATGACATCTCGTGAAACGTGATATGTGAATTATATGATATGATACGTGAAAGGTTAGGACGTAGGAAAATACGTCTGTGATACATAAAATTTAAGTATATATGAAAGCTGAGAAGTAAAGTCAGTACGTAACGACGTTAGGTATGAAATTAAGATTTATACGTCACGTTGAATGGTTTGAACTGAGAAAGAATGAAAAGATAGGATATTATATCTTTTCAAGACGCAATAAGTATAATAGTGGTTAAGGTATGAAAATAGGATCCTTGACGCTAAAAGGATTGATGTAGTAACTCCGTTGTTTTCGAATCGATGATTATCGAAAGTATAGCGATGTACTAAACCTCGTTTCTCACGTTGAAAAAGGGTCCTGCTCAGAGGAGAAAGAAGACGACAATTAATTACTAGTGACGTAGGAACTTTAAGTTCCCGAGGTGGGCTTTCTTATCAAAACCATTTACGAGCTTTTTGGAAAATGTTTTACTGTTATTACCTTACTGTTTTTCTGCAAATGATAAAGTACGATATTGTCTGCCAAAAATGTTTTATGTTTTGTATATGTCCATTCGGGTTGCCTGGGGCACCAGGAAAAGTATTACGAATTCGGATCCTAAGCTGGAGGTGAAGGGAATCTAGCTTAGGTTGTGTACACTTGACTTCTAAACCGAAGTTACGGTCGATGATTCACCTCGAATCAGAATGCAGCGGTCGTCGGCGTCCGGGTGAAGGGAGGCCTCCCTCCCGGCGCGTTAATCCATATGCCGACTTGGAATATACGTTGTGATGTGAAAATGCTCGGCCGAGCGATGATTTTGTGAAAGTAAAGAAAATGTATTTAGTGAGCACAAGGCCTTTTCAAACAAAACCCATGTGTCTTACTGTGAAGTAGGCAGCATAATATTTCGTAAAGTAAAATGTTTTCGGCAATGTGTCCACTGAGTGCATTATTTGTACTAAGCCCTGCATATTTATTTTTAAATGTGCAGGTTGAGCAAGTGATGGAACAGAGCGGGAGTTGAGCGGAATCTTTTGACAAGTAGTATGAAGTATTTTTGGTTCGCCTTGAGAATGCATCTCCATATGCATGTCTCACACGTTTTATTCCGCTGCCAAACTCTTGAGACTCTGTTATATTTTGTTACTATGTTAAGATTTGTAAAAGCTACTGTTTTGTTGAAACCTTGGAACCATCTTATATATATATATATATATAAGCTATTTTGATCCATCGTGATTCTCGTTTCTGCTGAAACATCTATATTTCTTCGTAGATGAAATGAGTTGAAAACCTTATTCCATATGCACTTAACCCGAACCCGAGTCGCGGTCCGGTAAGGATTAGCCAAACCGGGTTGTGATATCTTCGGAGACTGCACCTTAGATAAATGAACGCTATGTTTTAAGGGTAGCAATCCCTTCTTAGTTGTTTGCATGCTAAAGCGAGTAATCATTGTATTAATGTAAAATACTTGAGATCAGCTCAATATTTTTTTCTTGTGATCTCAGTAAACCTTGATCCCAAGAATGTACGATGTATCTCGTAAGTCTTTCATTTGAAATTGATCAAACAATCAACTTTCTACATCTGATAACATATTTACATTGTTACCAAGTAGAAGGATGTTATCTACGTAAATTGAAAGAAATATCACGTCACCATTGACATCTAATCGGTACATGCAACTCTCGTTTAGCAACTGGGTAAAACCATATATTTTTACCACCTCTTAAAAATGCAAGTTCCATGACTGAGAAGCTTTGAGTCCATAAATGGACTTCTTGAGGTTCCACACTAGATGCTCATCTCCTTTCTTCACATAACCTTCAGATTGTTGCATATAAATGTCTCTACCTTCCTTAATGTAATCGTTTAAGAAAGCGATTTTCACATCCATTTGTCAAATCTCAAGGTTCAAGTGAGCTACATGGCTAGAAGAATTCTGATAGCTTTTTGCATTGCTACTGGTGAAAATGTATCATCATAATCGATCTCTTCTATCTGTGTGTACCTTTTTACCATGAGCCTGACTTTCAAAGTCGAAACTTCTCCATCAAAATCTCTCTTTCGCTTGTATACTCACTTACTACCTATGGCTTCATTGTCATCTGGTAAATGTGTCTTCTCGTATACATCCACAACAGTTATGGATCCAATTTTTAAGTCCATAGCGACGTGTCATTCTTCCGTATCTATGTCTTGTATCTCTCGTTGTATGTCCATGGGTCGAATATATCATGCTCATCTGTTGGGATTAAATTCGAAGATTCACCCACGAACATATATCGATCGGGTTGTTGAACAACCTTCCATTATGACTAGAAACTACTAGTACTATGACAACGGTGGGTTCAATAACTTATGGTGTCATTTCTTGCATATTTTGTTGGATAGACGCCACTTGTACAGTCGATTTCACTAGTGGAACTCGATCCACTTCAATTTATTGAAGTATCTGTGTTGATCCCTCCCACTAGATGCGCATATTGTACCTTTGGCGGAATCGATGATGAAATACGATCATCTTCAAATTCTTGAAGAATGATTTCAACTTTGGATTTGTGGTTTTTCATGTAGTCATTATCCAAGAATCGGTGTTGGTGCTAATAACGACCTTCTGATCCTTAGGACTGTAGAAATAATCATCTTCCGTTCCTCTAGGATATCTAACAAATAGCCTTGAATTAGATTTAGCCTCCAGCTTGTCAGACTGCTTGTTCAGCACGTGTGTTGGACTTTCCAATGATCTATCTTGGATGTTTAATTCATCATACATTGATTATATACCTAACATGCATCTATATAATTAATTACAACACATAGGTGTTTACTCGTGTTTACCTGTAAATTTCTCAGATATAAGATCAATGAAAGACTCTAGCTTTGATCTTCTGGACTGTATCCTGGATGCATATTCTCCAATGCTGAGTGAGAGCAATCTATGGAGAATACTGTAAAAATTCACTTCCAACTTTTTCTTTTTAATTTTTGAAAATCACAAATGAATGAATATGAATATTCTGATTTTCTCTCACCTTGTATATTTATAGTGCATTCATAAAATCATATTTAGATAAGATCCTTGCATATCTAATAAATACAATCATATAGTTTCAGATAAAATATATATAGAATAATTATCTCTTGATATCTAATAATATCAGATAATATCTATCTAGATAATGGAGATGTATAAAAATAATACATTAATCAGAACAGAGTCCCAGTGGGACTCTACTAGTAGTGGACGAAAATTTAGCAGCTTCAGGCCTTGATGGGCCAGCTAAGGATCAAATGCAAGAAATAAAGATGGGCCTAAAATGAATTAATTATCTTATGCTTAGTCCAAAACATAAATTAATTCATAAATATTTATTCATTCCGCTAGAGAATAAATGCTAACTTGCTCCTTTATTACCGAAGTTTAGTCGGGCTTACACTTAGACTTACGAATCCTAGTATTTAAGATAACACACGTCCATTAATTATTTATAACGTTATGACTGCTTAAAACAATTAATCTCTTTAATTCCTTAAACAGTACCACTCAACCTTATTATTATATTTGAGCTAACTCAACCTACACATTTAATACAATAAATATTTTGAGCTCCTTAAGGGGACGTCATCATCCTACGAATACGGTGACTCGATACAGTGACTAGCATGACATACAAGCACTGTCAGTCTGTCACCATCCAAGATGCGGAGAATCTTGGGTTATCTAATGTAACCATCATCCATAACAAGTCAAAGTGATGGTCAGTAACTCATACTCATCTAAAACCTTATCAAAATTTAGATTAACGTAAAGTCACCGAGATCTAGGTTCTTCACGACGGTCAGATAGAAGAACTTATCTCACCGTGATCCATCAATACGTAAAGACGTACCAGCATAGACAAGCAACCAAGTCAAATCACTTCTTATCTATACTGCAGTCTATACCGATAATTCGTCCTCAAGTTGTCTCAGTTGTGATCCTTTTTATATATCAATAAGCTTAACCAATCATGCAGACTTTTGTGATCTTCTACACATTGTATGATCTAACTTTTGTATGAGATAATGGGACAAACATATACAATTAAGTAAACAATTCAGATAGAAAATTGTAATATGGTAACATGAAACATTGTATACAAGCTCAACTATTTTGCTTTCAGTATACAAATCCAACATCTCATACAAAAGTTAGATCATACAGTGTCTAAAATATCATAGAAGTCTCTATGATTGGTTAAGTTGGTTGAGATATAAAAAGGATCATAACTAAGACAGCTTGATGACGAGTTGTCGATATAAGATGTAATATAGATAAGAATTAACTTGACTCGATTATTTGCTTGTGTTGATCGTCTTGATGTATTGATGGTTCACAGTTAGATGAGTTCTTCTCTCTGACCGTCGTGAAGAACCTAGATCTCGGTGATTTTACGCTGTTCTAAAACTCAATAAGGTTTTAGATAGAGATTAGCATAACCGAATCGAAACTGAAAAATCTCATCGAACCGAACGTTTTGGATCAATTCGACTCAATTTTAGAGATAACTTAATATTTTAGAGATAACTCAGGTGAGTATGAGTTACTGATCATCACTTTGACTTGTTATGGGTAAGGGTTGCATGAGATAACCCAATATTTTCCGCATCTTGGGTGGTGACAGTGCCTGTATGTCATGCTAGTTAACTGTATCAAGTCACCGTATCCATTTAGGATGATGACGTCTCCTGAAGGAGCTCAAAATATTTATTGTACTAAATCCTGCAGGTTGAGTTTAGGGATGACAATGGACCGGATCTGGCTAGGTCCAGATCCAGATCCGATTTTTTTTTACTTTGGTCCGGATCCGGTCCAAATCCATTGGGTCCAAAAAAATTAGATCCAGATCCATAAGATCCACAAGGTCCAGGGTCTAGACCCAGATCCATATGTTTTCGCTTCTAAAATAAATTCTAAATCAACTATAATTCACAGTAACACAATAATAATCTAAATACATAATAATACTATAATAATTATTTATAATTTCTACAATTATCACTATATTGGAAGACGTTAGTTACAAATTTACTATAAAGTAGGAAACAACAAACAACTCGATTGCCGGTGGTGTAAGTGGCCCAACCCGTCGTGAATACCGATTGATACATAATTGAGAGAATTTAAAATGAAATTGTGAACATAGTTGTTTTGGGAGAATTTGAAAAAGGAAATTGAAGAGTTTTAAGTTGAGGTTAGATATTTAATTATAATAAAAATATTATATATATATATATATATAAATAAATATATAAAAAACTAAATGGATCTGCGGGTCGGATCTGGATCGGATCCGGGTCTCAAAAAATAAATTTCAGATCCAGATTCGAAATATGGGAGTAGGATCCGATCCGATCCAGATCCATCGGGTCCAATTTTTTGAGGATCCAGATCCTGAAAAATGGATCTGGATCCACGGATCTGGATCGGGTCCGAGATCCATTGCCATCTCTAGTTGAGTTAGCTTAAGTGCAATAATAAGGTTGAATAATATTACTTAAAGAATTAAAGAGATTAATTATTTTAAGTAGAGTCAGAGTGCTATAAATAATTAATGAACGTGCGATATCTTAAATACGAGGATTCGTAAGTCTAAATACAAGTCGGACTCAACTTTGGTAATAAATGGATAATTCAGAATTTATTCTTTAATGGAATAAATAAATATTTATGAATTAATTTATGTTCCGAGTTATATTAATTAATTCATTTTAGGCTTTATTTCTTGTATTTGATCATTGGACTGGCCCATCAAGACCTATTAGTACTGTAATTTTCGGTCACCCCCTATGAAATCCCATTGAGACTCTGTTCTGATTAATATATTATTTATTTAATACATCTCCTAATCTATATAGATATTATATGATATTATTATGTATTAAGAGATAATTATTCTAGCAATAGATTATCCTAGGAATCTAGGGAGATCATTATAAAATAGGAAAAAAAATCAGATCATCCTCTCCTCGTATTGATTTTCGAAATCAATGGTCCATCATATGGGACAAATTTTGTAGTGTTTTACATAGATTATTCTCACTCAATATTAGAGATTAGGTATTCGGGGAGATTAGATATTCAAGACACAATCCATAAGATCAAAGTTGGAGTCAGTTATTGATCAAATTTGTCAGAAATTCGTAGGTAAACACGAGAAAACCTCTATATATTACAATTAATTATATAGGAACATATTATGAATATGATCAATATATAATAAATTAAACATAATATATTCTCGAGAGCACAGATGAATTAAGATTTCCCATCATAATCTCCTATTTTCATCTCTTATATATATTGAGTCATCTTTCCATCTTCAAGCAAGCATGCCTAGTGAAAGGATAAACTTCAACCCACTCTTTTTTAGATACTGAAGTTTAGTAAAAGCAATATCCATAATACTTTATTAGGAAAATAACTGAATGAATATTTGACATACAAAACCAACCATACGAAATCAACAAGAACCCCCACCAATTTTTCAACAAGAATGAGATCAATCATCTCTAAGGCACTTCATGAACTTTAAATCATATTGATTCGCATGAATTAACTTTCTAAAAGAGAGAATCATAATTGTCAATCCAGCAAATAGAACTCTTTAAATGACTCAGAATCAGTAACCTGTTGAAGTCACCAACTCATTCCATCAATCCATCAAATCACCAAATCGGAGTTGCTAGGCATAAATAGCTTCCGACCAACAATTCTAAACGAACTTATACGCACCGTTACACTAAGCCGAAGTTCATCTGTTAGCTCCCGGCTTTGTCCATCAGTTGGTGGCATTACATCCCTTGAGTTACCCCTTAGTCAAAATCATCACTGCCAATGGAGATTGAGAGAGAGATAAAGAGCAACACAACTATTTTAGACCAAGCCTCACCAAAGGGGAAAAGGTGTACTGCAATTAATTCATCAAAACCATCTAGCGGCAAAGGCACATAGTTCTATTTTGTGCATGGATAGCCAAAGTAAAGATGCATAACAGCATAACTATAGGCTTAGTCACCTGTATCCCATTCTGGTAATTGTCAGAAAACAACATAAATCAGATAACTACCTGCTTGATTTGTAGCTTTATCTTCTAATAAACTCAGCAGCACACATCATGCTAAATAACATATAATTATTCATGTTGTATATTCATCTTCACGTTTGAATTGGCGGAAGAGAGACCGGCCAACGGTGGAGCTGCAGCGGAGGAAATTAAGCATATCAAACTCAACACCCAGTACTTGAAGATACATCCGCCGTGGAAGTGGCATCGGAAGGCGGCGGTTTAAAGGGCTATGGTAACGTACATGGGCTACGCATTTTCAGATTTTTGGGGGCTATATTAAGAATTTAATTTAGAATTAGAAGTATTATTTCAAAATATGTGGCTACAGTGAATAAAATGGGAGTTATAAATAGAATCACTCTATAAATTATTCACTCAAATAAAAAAATTTGTAAGTCCCAAAAAGGTTGAAATTGAAATTAACTTTCAAAATGTTGATGCAATATTTCTGACAAATACTCTAAAGAACAATTTGCAATTTTAGCAAAGGTTAGTTAAAAGGAAAGAGAGAAAGAATTGTATTGAATATTGGTTGAACCGAAGATTTCGACATTTCGACAATAATTTAATAATGCGTATGTCCGTTTTCTGCAAAATTTGCTTTAATTGCAGGAAATCCACTTTATCTCAATCATTTAAAGCGGAATAATACGTGCCATTATCAATTTCTTCCATAAACGCCTTGCAAACTTTCCAAGTTGGTTTTGTTGTTTCTCTTCAACGGAAGTAGTCGTGACTGGCCATGTGAAACCTCATTCTAGTGTTGGTTTCTCGGTTGTTTATAGTGACACGAAACAAACTCGCACACAACGTTTTGTGTGGCCTCTATTGCTTTATTGTCTCTTCTCAATTTCTTCTTCTCTTCCTCTCTTGTAATTTTCCTAGAATTTAGGAAATAAGAAGAGTTCCTAGCTGGAGGGCCCTTTTCTCATTTTCAGATAGTTTCTCAAGTTTTTGAGAATCTTGCAGCTTCCATGGCTTCAAGTGTGAAGATTTTTTCTGTATCACCACCTCATTCTGCTTCCAATTTCGAGAGAAGGGCTCATTCTAGATATTCAATTAGGTGTGTGGCTAGTAAGGATTCCACAGCTGAATTATCTTTTGATTCTGTGAAAGTTAATGGTGCAGTGAATGGAGTGTCTCCTGCTGTGAAGGAGGAGAGAGGAGTAGTTGTTGAGGGAAAGAAGAGGGAGGAGTCTGAGGAGGTAAAGTTGGAAGCTTTGTGGGACGATGGATATGGGACTGAAACTGTGCAGGATTATCTTGATTATGCCGGAGATATAATCAAGCCGGACGGCGGTCCCGTGCGGTGGTTCACCCCAATCTCATGTGGGCCTCATTTGAGGGGTTCACCTGTGTTATTTTTCTTGCCTGGTAAATGATTGATTCTTGAATGCTATTTCATTTATTATTGATGCAGTTGAAGTCATGGGGTTGGAGAAAGTGACTTTTTTCAAAAGAATTTAGACATGTATAAGTTGATTCTTGATTGTTGCGCTTCTACTTAAAAAGTATATATTTAAACAGTGAAGTTCTCTTTTTGATTCAGGAATTGATGGTCTCGGACTTGGCCTTATCCTGCATCACAAATCTATTGGAAAGTAAGTACTTAGTAAGAGATTTGGTGTAAATAGATGCAGACTTGCCAATCAAATCCAACTTGCTCTGACGTTCAATTTTGATGATCCTTTAAATGGAAGAATTCTTGCCCTTTCTTATAATATTTATACATCTATAGTGGTTCTTTTTGTTTGGTCTCAGGGTCTTTGATGTTCGGTGCATGCATATCCCAGTGCAAGATCGAACCCCGTTTCAAGGTATCCAATTTTATGCAATTTTATGCAATTGTCTTCTAAGTTAAACAATGTATTATTCTTTGATTTATTGCTCTATCGTGCTTTCTATGAGCTGAAAATTTTCATAGTTTCTTATAACACTATTTTATTCTTAAATTTATAGAGTTGGTAGTATGGGTAGAAGGATCTTTGAGAGCCGAGCACTCTTCATGTCCTAATAAGCCCATCTATCTGGTCGGAGATTCCTTCGGTGGATGCTTGGCTCTTGCAGTTGCAGCACGAAATCCTGATATTGACCTTGTAGTGATACTAGCTAATCCAGGTTTGTTTCAGAAACATGTCAAGTGACTTATTCTAGAGTTTTTCAGATATATCTATCGACAACTGTGGCTGGCAGATACAGGAAGTTTAACTGATTATTCATTTTCTTTCAGCAACTTCATTTGGCAGGTCACAGCTGCTGCCTTTTCTACCTCTGTTGGAAGCATTGCCTAATGAGCTTCATAATGCAGTTCCTTATCTCCTAAGCTTTGTTATGGGTATGTATATACTTTGTGCTTGTGGATATTTTTACTCTAGTTAGAAAGAGCAGTTTGTTTTTCTTGATTTCAAGGAGCTTTCGAAGAATAGGGATGTGTATATCTGTATTTGATTCCACAAATACATCTCATATGATCCTCTTAACAGACTTTAAATTAAGACTAGAGATGAATAATTATTAGATGTATAGATTTTCTATTTTCAACATTACCTGCGTGTTCTTGATATTTCCTTCAGACATCCTTTCTAGTGTTCTAGCATCTCATCATAAATGTTCAATACATGGAAGATCCTTTTTAGGTGCTTCTCGTTTAGGGATTTTAAGTTTGCAGTTATAATACACCTCTGATCTCCGTCTTGTGAACAAGCTTTTATCTGAAAGCACAGTTTTTTCTCAACTTTCGTTAAGCTGTAATAAGTATGTGATCTGAGCAGATAGGGATTTTTGGCCACTTAATTTTCTCGATTGTAAACAGTCTACCCTTTCCGAAATCAGGTGATCCGGTGAAGATGGCTACAGTGAATATTGATACAGCGGGCCCTTCTACCCAATATTTTGAACAGTTAGCAAACAACCTTACTGCTATGCTGCCACGTCTTTCTGTAAGGAAATTGCTTGATCTTAGCACTTAGTTTTTCAAAAGTCACGATAAGAATGGAAAAATAAACAATTGAAGCAAAAAAAGATGCCCAATGGAACTTTTTGCATCAAATGTTTTTTCAGCAATGTTATGGGGCAATATATATATATATGCAGGCTTCTTGAAAATACTAACTAGTCAATGAAATACGAATAGGGCTTGGCTGATATCCTACCAAAAGAATCCCTGCTTTGGAAACTGAAGCTGTTAAGAATCGGTGCTGCTTATGCTAATTCTCGTCTTCATGCCATTAAAGCTGAAGTACTTGTTCTTGCTAGGTTTCTTCTCTACCTTTCTCTGTTGTTCGATATTATAATTTTTTCTGACAAAAGTCAAAAGCATCTCAATAAGAAACCATTATTGTCTAGGGAAATATCACAGACACCAACCATTTGCATCTGTTCTAGATGTTTCACATCTTAAAGCTTCACTAACTTTTCAATTGTGTACCTTATATTGTTAGGATCTGTATACATTGATTTTTTCGTGTCTTGTCTTGTAGCACAGTGGGTTAACAGTTATAATTTGAATATGTGTTATTAATGGTGGACCATGCATCTCAGTGGCAAGGATAGCATGCTTCCCAGTAGAGATGAAGCTTGGAGGCTCTTAAAGTCGCTGAAAAATTGCAGCATGCGATACTTCAAAGACAACGGGCATACCATATTATTGGTAGGTGAGGATATTATCCTGGTTTATTCAGAAATTACATTTCTTCTTGACTAACAGCTGCGAAACCATTGCCGTAAGATTAATATGTAGAGTGTTTTGAGACACCATTTCATTATGTTTGCTACTGTCTACTTTTTACATATTGAACCATATCAATTTTAATTTTTGCAGGAGGATGGTATTAATCTATTGACTATTATCAAAGGTACTAGCACATACCGTCGGTCCAGAAACCATGATTATGTGATGGATTTTGTACCTCCTAGTATATCAGAGTTCAAGTTAGCGATCGCGGGAAATAGGTAGATTACCAACATAATTCTTTATCCTTGTATTTTTCAGAGTGAATTCATTGCCTAAGAACTCGACCCAGAATGTTGAATCATTCATATTTATTGACTGTAATTGAATACAAATACAGACTCCTTAGGAATTTTTATGGTCCGGTGTTCTTGTCGACTATGGAAGATGGAAAGATAGTGAGAGGCCTAGCTGGTGTTCCCGAGGAAGGTCCAGTCTTGTTAGTTGGTTATCACATGCTTATGGGTTTAGAACTCTCACCATTAGTCGAAGAATTTCTGCAAGAGAAGAAGATCTTGGTTCGTGGTATAGCACATCCAAGTTTGTTTTCAGATCTTGCTGAAAGTGAGGAGTTTGCGTTTTACGACTATATAAAATTATATGGGGCACTACCTGTCAGTGCGAGCAATCTTTTCAAGTTGTTCAAAACAAAATCTCATGTGCTTTTGTATCCTGGTGGCGCTCGAGAGGCTCTTCACAAGAAGGTTCGTATTTACAGATTTCTTCATCTCTTTTTTCTGCTTTAGTCATAGAATGCGTCTCATGAAACTAGAAAGATGATAAGAAACATGTCTGTAACAAATCACAAGGTTTTGGAGTTCTAATTCTTTACGAACATGTAATGAAGTCTGCTTCTTTGAGGATCGATTCTGGAATTTTGATGATCAGGAATGAATTATTTGAACTTGATGGAAGTTTCTACATGATCAGGGTGAAGAGTATAAATTGTTCTGGCCCAACCAGCCAGAATTTGTGAGGATGGCTGCAAAATTTGAAGCCACAATTGTACCATTTGGAGTTATCGGAGAGGACGACCTAGCTGAGGTATTGTTGTATCTCTATTCATGATAAGAGATTATTAGAATACAAACTTGCCTATTGCTGAGGATGGATGGATTCCCTTTATGCTTTCACCCTTTATTGCATTAACAATGAACTCTTGTAGATTTTATGTATGAACTTGACTATTGACTCCTTATGAATATCATCGGCCTCTGCGTTTTCTTACTGGCAGTTAGTCCTGGACTATGATGACATGATGAAAATCCCATATTTGCGTGACCTAATAAGAAATAATAACGAGAAGGCCCAAGAATTTAACATCAGGTATAGCCACCTTATGCTCTGCTTGCTGTTGTGACATGGTTGATCTTACATTCAATTTGAGAGTCGAAACTGAAGCTAATGCCATTGCTGTAGGGCTGGAATGAGTGGTGAGGTTGCAAATCAAGATCTGTATCTTCCCGGACTTGTACCAAAGATCCCTGGCCGGTTGTACTATCTATTTGGGAAGCCGATTCACACAAAGGGGAAGAAGGAGATGTTGAAGGACAGAGAAAAAGCGCGAGAACTCTACCTGGAGATAAAATCTGAAGTTGAGACGAGAATGTCATACCTGCTCAAAAAGAGAGAGAAGGATCCGTACAGGAGCGTCATTGACAGGACCATGTATCGAGCTTTTCGTGCTCCCATGGATCAGGTCCCAACTTTTGAACCATAGATGACTGATTCCGAGGTAAGTACCTTATCTTGAGACATATCTGCATTGACTCGTGGTTTTACTCGAGGTGTAGATTTTGTTTGTGGTGTTGTCGGTATTCTTGCAGCGAACTTGTGTTCTTCGACACTGGCCATACTCTACATGTATTTGTTTTGCAGGTAAAGAGGCTTTGTGAGCAGAATTAATCCAACCTAATCAAGTGTTTACTTTTAAGGATTAATATTTAAGGATGTCTCAAAGTTTGAGATTATTTTAATCCTTTGAATTGTTCTTCATTAATTTTAATCCAACCAATATAGGTAGGATTGAAATAATTCTCCAAATAAAGAGGGAATTATTTATCGCAATTTTAATCCTTCACTAATCCTTTGTAGTAAACAAATGATTGATAGATAAAAATTATCTTATCACATATTTAATCCATCAAATAGTCAATCATTCAAAATACTAATCATGAAAAGTAAACACTCCTACATGTATTTGTTTTGCAAGAGAAAGAGGCTTTGTGAGCAGAATGGCATGAGGAATGCATGTAGAGGTGGAAAAAAAAGGTGAAGAAGCTATTGAAGGGGCATATTGATTTGTTTAGTTGTTGTATGTTATGTTCGAAATTGTATATTCATTACATTTCAATAATAGCTGACAGTAATTTTTAGCATGTTTATTGGTTTATGGATTTTGTTTGACAAGAAGCACCGTCCCCTCTAGTATAATTTTATGAGGGCACTCCCATACCGTCCTTAATAAGGACGGGTACTCTCACGGGTCATTACATTTCCTTATTTATAGAAAGTTATTTATTTATTCACAATATTTATTTAGAGTAAATTATACATTTATTTAAAACAGGTAATACACTCATTCAAGACGAGTAATATATTTATTCTCAAAAAGTGATACAATATGGGACTGTGCATGGATCGAACCAAACTGTATTGAAAAAATTGATCAAACCGATCAGTTCGGTCGATTCGGCTCGATTTTTGAGGTTAACAGATTGGTTATTTATTTATTTTATTGTGGTTTTCGATTTTAGATTTTAGGTTTGATCGGTAAACAAACCGAACTGAACCCATTATATATATACATATATTATTTAATAATTAACAAATTAATTTCATATATAATCTATAATACCATTTGATATGTTGGATGTTGCTTAATTGTTTTTTATGTTTTATTGGTTATTTGTGACATTATGAATTTTTTGGATGTTTTTGCTTTGAAATTATGATAAAAATAGGTTTATTTGAAATATATATAATATACAATCGGTTGGTTTTTCACTTCGATTGAAATTGATCGGTTTTTTTAGTTCGGTTCTCGATCGATTCGAAAATTTCAATTGGTCGGTTCGATTTAAAAAACCTAGAATTCGGTCGGTTTTAGAGTTTGATAGATTTTGATAGGTCGGTCGAACCGATCGTCCGATCCACAACCCTAATAGAATGACACATTTATAGGTTAGATCGAATCGAACAAGTCTCGTCAGGTCGGCCTACGAAATGACTCAACTTTAGGTAGGATCAATCCTATCTAAGTTTTTGTGTAATATTATTAGGATAATCTTTTTAATACATTAGAACTTTATGAGTAAGGAGAAGAGTTTTATCAAAATAGGACTTATTTATTGTAATATTTCAATTTTTAATAAAATAAGTACTAAATTGCACAGTTGTTCTTTAAAATGGATATCTAATAGGAATATATTGGACAAAATCAATTTTGTAAGAATAGTAAATGTCCCGACTCTATATCTATTTCTTATTTTAATAGTGAAAATGTCACGTAATTCTATGTGATATCCAATAAGCCATGTCAAGATTTCGGATACCGCAAATGGATGTGGAATTTTTCTAATATAATATCAGATAGTTCATAATATTTTTAATAAAGCGGTTATAGTTTGAAATTTAGAGTAATGTTTATTTTGTAATAATTGAAATAGATTTGTATTGATTGCTTACTTTTATATACATAAATCTTCATTTTATTTCAAAATTTAACTAATTTTAAATAAATAGTTAACTATGGTTATGGATTAGCTGGTCAGCATTCTATTGATTTTTAATTAAAAAAAAATATTTGATCAAATTGGACTCCTAGAAACGAATCAAACGACTGAACCCAACCTTAGCCAAATTTAGTTTAGGTATAACTTGCTCTTACGGGTTTAGCTAAGTTGATTAAGAACTAGCAGATTTGAATCAAAAACCAATGATCGAGTCCTAACAACTGCAATGCGAGAGTTTCATCATTTTTAGGATGGTACTAGGGGACTCCTAGAGTGAGACTTCTCCTTTTATAACAAGTTTAGGTATAACTTTTTCAACATATTAATTAAGTTTTTGAGTACTAAATTATTTCATAGTTTGCTTTTAGGAGAAGAGTTTTAATACACAAGGACTTGATACGTTACAAAAAGAGTTTTATCAGAGTAGAACTTATTTATTATAATATTGGATTTTTAAATAAAATAAATATTAGATTATACCATTGTACTTACAAATATATATAGTTAGGTTCAAATAAGAACCACTTTTATCCTAAAAACTAAGAACCAAATAAATTTGTTATGAAAGTTGATGAATCCGTTGAGAAAGTTAATGACTTTCAAAATTCAAAATTTTTCACCGTGTTCGAATCCCATGAGGCGAAAATTCTATTTTTTTTGGATTCAGTAACTTTTCCAACGGATTCATCAATTTTCACAATGAATTCATCATTTTTTGATTATCACGTTCTCACGAGAAAAATGATTCTCACGTTAACCCTTCCCTATATATATAATAGGAATATATTAGGCAAAATCGATTTTGTAAGAATTACATCTTTTATAAGAGTAATAATATATGATTAAAAATTTAGGATATTTTTAAAAGTAATTCATAGTTTATGATTTAATCTTATAAATGCCCTATAAAAAACAATATTTTCACATTCTCACATGAGAAATGGAACTCAATTAGTAATTAGACTTAAACATCGAAAATGAAGCAACATTCAAAATAATGACGCAATATTTCTGAGAAATACTCTGAAGAACAATTTGCAATTTTAGCAAAGTTCAGTTGAAAGGAAATGAATTGTGATCGGTTTAAAATTAATTTCAACATCTTGACCTAGTATATGTTATGTAATAAATTAATAATTAATGCCTGTGTACATTTTTCTAGAAAAAATGCTTTAATTATGAGGAAATCCAGTTTATAAAGCGGAATAAAAACGTCGAGATGTTTACCATTTTTGTTAGAATTGCTTGCGTATAAGCTTTGAAAGATAAACCAGCTTTGGAGCTGACGTGGAGCATGCAGTTAGTTGGTTTGAGAGGTTATAGAATTAGTTATTTCATCTCTTCCGATCGCATGATCGTGCAGCTCAGATTCTCTCCTAGCTTTACACATAAGTTCATTCTTGTTGCTTTTGAGATAGGATGATTAATCTGCATGGATAGTTAGATAGAGAGAAAATAATGTGAGCTAAGTGTAGCCTTGTATTGGAGCTCGAAGCTCATTGTTGTAATCATTCAGCACCGATTGAATAATAAATTCTGATCATCTTCTCCGTGGACGTAGGCCTTGAGTGCCGAACCACGTAATTCTGGTTTTGATTTCTTTTGCTTCAAGATTCGTATAATTATGTGGATCTTTCAATCAGTATTTTTACAATTGGCACCGTTTGTGGAAAGACGAACCCACGACGATCGGAGTTTTCTCATCGCTTTTGTAATCGTTTTGAAGAAGCGATGAATCCATCGAAGTTTGAAATGGAGAAGTTCAAATGACTTCGCCCTGTGGAAGATCAAGATGTGTGCCGTCTTGATTCAACAAGGTCTTGTTCAAGCCATCGATAACGAGAATAAGATAAAACATAAGGGAGAAGAAAAGGAAGATCCGAGTTCGAGCCTGAAGATGAGCAATGAAGAAATGGATATGAAGGCGCATAGCATGATTATCTTATGCCTCGGTGACAAAGTTCTTCGCGAGGTGTCGAAGGAAAAAACCGCTGCAGCTATTTGGCTTAAACTGGAGTCATTATATATGGCAAAATCCCTGGCAAACAGGTTATACATGAAGTAACGTCTTTATTCCTTAAAATTTTCAGACAATAAAGCCATTGAAGATCATATAGAGGATTTCTGCAAATTCGTTGATGATCTTGAAAGTATAGATGATGAGATCAAAGATGAGGATAAAGCAATCCTCTTATTGAATGCTCTTCCAAAGAGCTATTAGCATGTGAAAGTTGCGATCGTTTTTGGAAAAGAAAGCACGATATCTTTAGAAGATGTGCAGATCGCACTTCGTGTGAAGAAACTTCAGAAAATTCATGAGGGAAAACGAGAAATACTCTCAGAGTTTAAGTGTCAAGAAGTTCAAAGGGAAATGGAAGAAGCAAAATGAAAACTCAAAGAAGAAGAGCTACAATAAGCAACTGGAGTCAAAAGAAATCAAAAGGTGTTTTGAGTGCAACAAACCTGGACATTTGAAGAAAAACTGCTACATATGGAAAATGAAGCAGCAAGAATCAAGAGGGCAATCTCCAAACAATGCAGATAATGTCCAATAAGCAATAGAAGCCAAAGTTCTAAATGTTATGCAAGGAGATGCAGAAAGCAATTGGATCATGGATTCAACATGTTCTTTTCATATGTATCCAAAGAAAAGCCTATTCAACACTATACAGATGAGAGATCAGGGGTCTGTCTTACTCGGTAACAATCAAGTATGTCAAGTTAAAGGCATTGGAAGCATCAGGTTTATAATGCATGATGAATTTGTAAAAATCATTACAGATGTAAGATACATACCTGAATTAAAGAGAAACTTAATATCTCTAGGAATGCTTGAAAAATGGGTTATAATTGGGGATCACATAATGGGGAATTGCATGTTAAGAAAGGAAATAGACTGATCATGAAAGACCAAAGATATCACAGTTTATACTATCTAGATGCTAAAGTTGTAACAGGAGAAAATGAATCAAGCATTGAGAATGAATTCATGAAGTGGCATGCTAGATTAGGACATGTGGGGGGAGAAGGGTTTCAAAGAACTAGTTATATAAAACAAAACATAATATCTAGTTCTGTTCAGATCAAACTTGATGATTACAAGTCATGCTTGTTAGGAAATAGCACTATTCAAAGGCGTGCATATTTCTAAGGCACCTTTAGATTATGCTCATGCTGATTTATGGGGACCCGCTAACAATGCTACTCAAGGAGGAGCAAGATTTTTCTTGTCTATAATTGATGATTAAAGTAGGAAAGTATGGGTATAGACTTTGAAACACAAATCATAAGCTTTTACCCGTTTCAGAGAATGGTGTGCAGAAGTAGAAAACCAGAAAAGGGTTCCCTTGAAGTGTCTAAGGACTGATAATGGTTTAGAATTTATGTCCAAAGAATTCGAAGATTATTGCAAGAAGAGATGGATAAAACGACATAAAAGTGTTCCATCAAACCCTCAACAAAATGGAGTCGTGGAAAGAATGAATAGAACATTATTGGAGAGAATGAGGTGTATGCTTATCACCTCAGGCTTGCTGGAAAAATTCTGGGGAGAAGCAGTTTCGACAGCATCATACTTGATCAATAAATGCCTTCTTCTGCAATAAAGTTCAAAACTCCATATGAGCAATGGAGTGGACATGTATCAGACTACTCAAATTTGAGGATTTTTGGATGTCAAGTTTTTGTACACATCAAGCAAAGAAAGTTGGCTCGAAGAGCATTAGGGTGTATAATGCTAGGATACCCCACTGGTGTGAAATGATATAGGTTATGATGCACTGAGCCAGGTGCCGACAAAATAATAGTAAGTAAGGATGTGATATTCAAGGAAAATATCATGCCTTTTAGTAAAGTAAAGGTGATTGCTCAAAATGAAACACAAGATCCAAATCCAGTGGAGATACATAATCATAAAGTCAAGGTGGAGCTTCTGAACAACCGTGAATCAAATGTTGACTCTGAAAATGAGGAGGAAGTAAGACAGAAGCTCAAGATCAGCAGCTTGATGATGATGATGAGCTAAGTAACTACATGCTAGCAAGAGAAAGAGTAAGAAGAGAAATCAAACCACCAAACAGATTTGGACATACAGACATGATTGATTATACTTGTAATATAACAGAAGATATTGAATACTAGGAGCCAAGAACTTATAAGGAGGCAGTGAGTTGCAAAGATAAAGAAAATTGGATTAGAGCAATGAAGGAAGAAATAGATTCTTTATCCAAAAATGATATCTGGATATTGGTTGATAGGCCTACACATTAGAAACCAGTAGGTTGTAAATGGATTTTCAAAAGGAAAATTAAAATGATAAATGGCAAGGGGCTTATTAGATACGAAGCCAGGTTAGTGACAAAGGGATACACTCAAAATGAAGGAATAGACTTTAATGAAATCTTCTCCCCGGTTGTTAAGCATTGCTCAATAAGGATTTTGTTATCTTTGGTAACACAACAAGATATGTATTTAGAGCAATTGGATGTAAAGATAACTTTTCTGAATGGAAAGTTAAAGGAGACTATTTACATGGAACAACCACAGGGTTTTGTTCCACAAGGCCAGGAAGGAAAAGTTTGCATGTTGCGAAGATCATTAAATGGTCTTAAACAAAGTTCAAGGCAATGGTATATCAGATTTAATGATTTTATGATCAATTCTAGATATTCTAGATCAAAACATGATAGCTGTGTGTATTTGAAAAAGAATAGAAATAAGACATTAACATATCTACTTCTCTATGTGGATGATATGTTAATAGCAAGTAAGAGTGAGATACAAAAACTGAAAGAGCAATTGAAGTCAGTTTTTGAAATGAAAGAATTGGGATGTACTAGAAGGATACTTGGCATGTACATAATTAAAAATCAGACCCAAGGAAGACTATGTTTATTACATGCTGATTATGTTGCCAAAGTAATAAGGAAATTTAAGATGCATGAAACCAAAAATATGGTTGTTCTTATATCTCAGCAAGTTAAATTCTTGCGGCCCAATGTCCACAAACTGGTACGGTACTCCCAATGATGGCAAAAAAAAGCATTTTCTGTCAAAACGTAATACCCATAATCTTTTCAAATGTGTATATGTAAGATTACAATGACGTATTTAGAAAAACAACTTCTACAAGTCATGTAAACGTTATATCAAAGTTAAAATCCACCAATTCTTTTCATATACTAATTTTATTGATAATATCTTTGTATTTGATTCATTTAAATTTAATAATAGATTTGATTTAAATTATTATAAATTATAATTTAATAAAACAATATAAATACTTTTTTATAAAATAAAATTATAGAATTACAATTAATAATTAAACTAATATTTATTAATTTAAGTTACATAACCGAATCTGAAATTCATAACTGAATCTCAAACTACAAAATTGAAGCCAAAATTACAAAAAAAAATAATAATTTAAAATTACATAATGATTATAAAGTTGAGCATTTGTCATTTCACTTGTATCAATCCATTTATGGATGAGGAATGGTTCAGGTTCGATTAATCGAATCAAAATTTCTATAATTTCTAAAATCAAAATCAAACAGTTAATTAAGTTCGATTAACCAAAAAATCGTATCGGTTAATACGGTTCGATTTTCGATTAGCCAAAAAATGGAAGAAGAAAAAAACCTATACATTTTTTTTTTATTTTTTTACTCAACTACATTAAATAGTTTAAATATTAGACGGTTACCATTAAACTAAATTTATGATAAATTAATTTTTGCTTTATTTTTTATTTTATACTAATGGCTTCAAATAATTCACTAATTACTTTCATTTATTAACTAATTACTCAATCTATCATGCAAGTGATTTAAAATTTTGATGCTCTACGACTATGACTAATTACAAGTTTTCTAGCCACTAAAATGAAAAAACTATATGATCACTATACACAAACCTATTATTTTATTTTTCGATAATTCTATTGAATTTTACCTACATATAAAGACTCGACTTTTATTTATTAATCTTTTATGATGAGAACACATTTGTTAGAAGAAAAAGAAAAATGAGATTATTCGTATTTTCGGTTACTAATCGTTCGATTATCGGTTAATCGAAAACAGAAAAAAAATTAAAATATTCTACCACAAATCAAACCGAAAATCGAATATATAGTGTTCGATTAACTAAATATGGTATGTTTTCGGTTCGATTTGGTATTAACCAAAAACCGTTTCTCCAACCCTATATCCATTGTAGTCATTTCGCATTCTCTATACTTAAGCTCGGAATTCACATGCTCTTTGCTCAAACTCTTTATCTTGCATCTTAGACAATTTGTCCTAAGTTTAGCTTTGAATTTGTCTTATTTTTCCACCCTCTACTATCCTATTGGACAACTCTAAATTTCAGACTATTTTGAAGTATGATATTCGACTCGGATGTCTTCGCTTTCTTGTTAACATGAAGAGCCATTTGTTATGGAGCTAATTTCTTTAAATCTCTCATGACATTATTCTAAATCTGCTAACTTTTAATCAATTGAACTAAGTTCGTGTGGACAAATCTCTCATTACCTTTCCATATGTATTGGAGCATAAGCTCCATTTTTGGGTTCACACTGCACCACTGCACAAGTGCACCTTCTAGAACATCCTCGTGACTTTACCCACTAGCCTGATTGTTGTACAAATTATTTTACCATCTGTGAAAATATTAATTTTTACCTATTAGGACTCGTCTAGGGATGTCAATGGGTGGGTTTTACCCAGACCGATCCGGAATCGCTCAAAATCCATTAAATTTTAAAACAACGGTTCTAGTTCTAGATCCGCTTTAGACCCGGACCGTTTAGATCTATAGTTTGATGGTCCGGTTCGGTCCGGATTTGGTTCTAGTTCTAGAAACAGAACCAATACTTATTTATTGGTTCTGGTCCAAATAAAACTCGTCTATTGACAAGCCTAAGTTTAAATAGGCTTGTCAATGAGCTAGTTTTATCCATATCGATTCAAAATCACTCATAACACATTAAATTATAAAGCAACAGTTTCGATTTTAGTTCTGGTTCTTGTACGGTTCTGGTTCCAAACCCACTCAGATCCGAACCGCTTAAGACCCATAGTTGATGGTCCGGTTTCGATCCGGATCCAGTGTCTAATGGATCGGTTCCAGAACCAGAACCATTACTTATTTATTGGTTCTGGTCCAGGTAAAACCCACTCATTGACATCCCTAGGCTCGCCCATCGGCCTTGCTTCATTGTAATGTGTGGCGTTTTTTTCCCCATAAATCTTTACTTTTCTGCTCATTCCCAACTTTAGAACAATTGTTGATGGTGCCCTAAACTTGTGCAAGGCAAATCTCCTCCTCTGTTGAAATATTGTACTATCATGTGAGAATGGATGTAGTACACCTACATATTCTATAGAATTTCTCATCCGATATATATTGTAGTGATGGATGAGAAAAAAATTGTGAAAATTATTGCATGTAAGAAAATGAATAATATTGTTGATTTGAAATATGAGAAAAATCAGAATTTCGAGAGCTTGAATTTAAGACATTGAATTTTCGACCGCTTTAATTTTTGGAAGTTTGAAAGATTATTTAAGATAATGTGACAAATTGTGTAAGGTATTTATAAACAAAAAATTCATCATTTTTTAAGAAAAAATGAGAACCAACCGCTCTCAAAGCATCCATCTTTCTTAAGAAAAAGTGAAAATAGTCGTTCAACACTTCAGCGGCTGATTGAAAAAGGATTTTGAGAGAACAACGACTCTACGAACAATAAACCAATTCAAGAAGAAAAATATGAAATAAATAGTTTAAACAAAAGGAAAAACAAACTAAATACGGATTTTTTTGTAGAAATTTAACTTCAAATTACCATAACTTTTATATTTTAATTAAATCCGTTTTCTACATATCATATATAAAATAAAAAATTTGTCATCTGTTATGTAATGTTGGCCCAATTTGCAGCCCAACCCATTTATTAGCCTAACCATTACTTAAACCTAGGCTAATCCCTCTCTACCTCTATATATTAAGAAAAGTACACACCCGTTTTTCTTTGGGACAAGAAAAACAACAACAAGCAGCAACATAATACATACGCTCTTGGTTCCCTTTGTGCTAAGTGATAACTGTAGAGAGAAATAGAGAGCGCTCGTGACGCTGTGAGAGTGCATCCGAGAGAGCACGTCTGTGAGAGAGGAGGGGCTACGATTGCCGAGCCGACGAGATAGCCACTCCCTTTGGTGGAGCCACGGTTGTGTGTGTGCGTCAAAAGAGGAGCTGCACCTAAGCCGAATTGTTATCTCTATTTTATTTCTTCTTTCTTTGTTGTATGCATGTGTCGAGAAAGTTGCCAGGAACGATGTCGGGTTACTGTCGGGATCGACGGAGGTGCTGTCCGAGAGCGCATTGACGAGAACGAGGCTTTCCGGATTCACAACAGTGGTATCAGAGCCACGGTTCTTCCTCGTCGTAGTTGGTAAGTCGGGATCCTGGTCTTAGGATCGTGCTCGGGTAAAGCGGCTAAAACCTTTCAGTTTTAAAATTCTAGAAAACTTCCAATTGGCGCAGTATAGGATTGGGTTTTGTTTCTGTTTACCAACGTGTCTCTCGTTTGTTAGCTGTGTGATTAAATCGAAAATCTTATTTGCCTTGAGAATATTTTTGCTCTCTGATTTGTATTCCGTTGCATTAAGGCTGATAAATTTTTTCTTGGTTTATTGTGTGGCATTATGTCTTCTTTGACGAATTATGGTTTGACATCTTTTGATGGTAAGACGGACTTTGATTTTTGGCAATAGAAAATGGAATGTATTTTGATTCAACAAGGTGTTTATCAAGTAATTGATGATTCTTATGATAATGAAGTTGATGAGAAAAAGAAATTTCAAATGAATCGTCTTGCTTTGTATGTTATTATCCTGAATTTATCTGAGTGTGTTCTTAGAAAAGTAGGAAGGATGACTTCTGCTAAAGATTTGTGGTCAAAACTTGAAGAATTGTATACTGAAACGTCTTTTCCTTCAAAAATGTTTCTGATTGAAAGATTTTTCGTTTTAAACTTGACATGTCTAAAGGTGTTAATGAAAATGTGGATGAATTCACTAAGTTAGTTCAAGACATAAAATTGACTGACGACAAACATATTGATGATTATGCTCCGTTTGTGCTTTTAAATGCTATTCCTAATTCTTACAGTGATGTTAAATCTGCTATTAAGTATGGTAGAGATAATGTGATGCTTGACACTGTTGTGAGTGCTTTGAAAAATAAGGAATTAGATTTAAAACTTGATAACAGTGCACAAGAATGGATAAAGTCATGCATGCTAGGGGTGGAAAAATGTTTCATGATAAGGGGAAGTCAAAACTTAGATTTAAACCTAGGAAGTGCTATGGTTGTGGTGAAACGGGTCACTATATAAAGGATTGTCCTAAGAAAAATCAACATGTTGATCAGGCTAATGTAGTTACTAATGAAGAAACCATGTGTAATTTGTTCTAAGGTGGAGTCTGTGGTTAAGCTTTAAGTTTAGGGTGCATGAGCTTAGGAGTTTGTTTCCTTGTGTGTCTCTATTGTTGCTCTCTTTGAGGTGGAGCTTCTTCCCTTTCTTTGTGCTCTTGTTTTTTTGTTCTTTGTGAACCTTTGTGTCTTTGTGATTGTCTTCTTTGTGTCTTAGTGGCTTTGTGATATGCTTTGTGTTTTATGATTTGTGTGATCCATGCTAGCTTAGTGATAGCAATATTTGTGATATACCGTCTGTGTGATGGTTGTGATATCTTTATGGTTGCTTTGTGGTCAATTAGCTTTGTGTTAGTTAGCTTTGTGATGTTTCTTTGTGAGCTTCTAATTATGTATTAGTTGCCTTCATGCTTTGTGATGTTTCTATGTGAGCTTCTAATTGTGTATTAGTTGCCTTTATGCTTTGTGATGTTTCTTTGTGAGCTTCTAATTGTGTATTAGTTGCCTTTATGCTTTGTGATTGCTTTGTGAGCTTCTAACTATGTGTTAGATATCTTTGTGCTTTGTGGGTATTTTTCTGTGTGTCTCTTTTTTGCAGGTATGAACATGGTTAATTTACCCATGGTTGATCTTTCTGATCATGTATGGACTGTGTGTCTATACGTCTTGTTCCTTGCTCTGTCTGTGTGATTTTGCAGGGGACATTCGGCGATGATGATTGTGCGATTCGTTCTCCGATGCACACAGCAACACGGTTGGGCCAAATGTGGAGATTGTTATGTAATGTTGGCCCAATTTGCAACCTAATCCATTTATTAGCCTAACCCTTACTTAAACCTAGGCTAATTCCTCTCTACCCCTATATATTAAGAAAAGTACACGCCCGTTTTTCTTTGGGACAAGAAAAACAACAGCAAGTAGCAACAGAATACATACGCCTCTTGCTTCCCCTTCTTGTGCTAAATGATAGCCTATAGTGAGAGAGAAATAGAGAGAGTTGCTCGTGAACGCCTGTGAGAGTGCATCCGAGAGAGCACGTCTGTGAGAGATGAGGGGCTACGATTGTCGAGCCGGCGAGATAGCCATTCCCTTTGGTGGAGCCACGGTTGTGTGTATGCGTCAAAGGGGGAGCCGCACCTGAGCCGAATTGTTATCCCTATTTTCTTTCTTCTTTCTTTGTTGTGTGCAGGTGTCGAGAAAATCGCAAGGAACGACGTTGAGTTGCTGCCGGGGTCTACGGGAGCGCATTGACGGTGATGAGACTGTCCGGATTCTCAACATCATCTTTAATTGATATGCAAATATGATATATTATTAGTAGCCAATTCCATAATTTTGAGAACAAAAAAAAAAAAAAAAGTGAAGTAACTAAAAGTTATGGTAACTACCAAAGATGGTCTGTTTTCTTTTTAGGAAATAATTATCTTTTCAAAAGTTATGTTAATTACCTACTTTTTATCACTTTATACTCTTCTCCTCATTAATCGTATCCAACATAAATGAGCCGATGTGACGAAGACAATATATTATTATTATTGGGTAGCATGTGGGCCCACACCACTCGCCAATAGCGAGCCAGATGTCCGCCAGGTGACTGCATGAGAAATTTCTCTGCCAAGAGATGGAGTTATAATTTGATAATTCAGATTGTGATCTTAGGTCCTCAACCTTGGGCTAGGTCCGTATTTATTTGGGTTATGGCCCGATGAGATTGCCCCACAAAGGCCCAACGCCGAACAAAAGCAGAGAACACTTTTTCTGCTTTATGCGGTGGCCTTTTCGCGCTACTCGAAAAATAGAAAATGTCTTTGTTGCAATAAACTAATAATTGACACAGTCAGACTTTGTGCTTTTTCATTGTTCAAACCGAAGCAAAGTTTCTCTGCTATGTGAAAATTGGAATTACGATGGAGTTCTCGAATGGTTTGCTGCGGCGCTATCGCGACGATCGCCGCAAGCTACTGGAGTTCCTCTTGTCCTCCGGCCTCATCAAAGAAATCACCACTCCGGCTGACATCGAATTCGATCATCTCAGCGCTGATTACGTTCTCGAATGCATTCAATCCGGTATATATATCTACGTATATATGTATGTGTTTGTTTGTGCTCGCGCGTCTTCGTGTTATGGATGTTTGTAGGTGTATAATTTTTAGCTGAGGCATGCGCATGACAACTAGCTGTTGTTATTTCTGTGTGATAAATTTTGTATGAGCTGAGGCGAGGAGTTGTTTGAGACCTAATAATTACAATTCAATTTCTTCTTCTTTTGGCGCGAAGAGATGCGTCTGGAATTTATGAGCATTTAGATGACCGGAGTTTCATTTATGAATTTGGCTGTGGAGTAGTATATTTATGGTACTTAGCTGATTATGTGTCCCGTTATACGCTCTGCCGGTTTGTTCAATTTTCCTTCTCTCTTTTTTTTTCATAAAAAATTAAACTAAAATAAAATAAAATAAATGGTTTTTTTGGTGGATTGTTGCTAATTTGGATAGGATGATGATGGTTATTGTTGTTGGTTAGGTGGCGTGCTTGATGTCTCGCAAGCAACAAGGAGGTATCACGATGAGTCTTCACATCCAATAGCGGTAAGAAATCCAGAGAAAGATTGTTTCTGGCTTTCTCCTCTTCTTATCTAATTATTGTTCTTTTGTTTGATTTACGGGACCTTGAAGTCCATTGCTCTGGACTTCATTTATTATTGTCATCCTTCTTCTTGTATTTGTTTTATAATTCAGCTTTTATAATGAGTCCTGCTTCTCTGTATGAGTGGCATTAGAATTTGTTTGTCTAAGCAAATTAAACTGCCTGTTGAACTTTTTGTGGGATTATAAGTCAAGGTTATCTTTTAGCTTGACTGCTTGAGTAGTGCTGCAGCGTCTCTGTTTCTTTCACGGAGCAGAGAAAATATTTTTCTTTTCTTCATACATGCTGGCTGCTAGTTCCTATCCAAGTAGAAACTTGCGGTGCTTGTAAACGTTGATCGTTGATTAAGTTTCTTCTTTGTGTGATTAGGATTGAGAAGAGAACCCCACACTAATATGGAATAAACAAGAATTGCAATGCAAGACCACAAGACATACCAAATTTTTGTGATACCTATTTTTGCAGTTGCAGAAGAAATTATTTAGTATAATCTTAGACTTAGAATTTGTTTGTTCAATTGTTCCTTGAGTCAACACCAGCTGTTGGCTATTGTAATCTTGCCAGCATCATGTTCGACATTTTCCCCAGTTCTCTGGGATGCTTATAAAATTTTGCATCTGGCGTCTGCTTGCCCTTTGGAATATGCATTACTGGCTAAATAAACTTTTGATTGCATAAATGAATATAATTTCCAATTTTCTGGTAAGCCAAAAATGCAATTCTCAAAAGTTTACAACATGTTTTGCTCCTTCATCAAAAGTTTGAAACATATTTCACTCCTTCACAATACTAGATTAATTCTAGGAAAATATAGTATAAGCTGCATGTGTTTGTAAGTTTTAATATAGTATATATAAATGGCATGAAGGTGATGGAAGATATCAGGTATGGTGCCTGCTACTGACTACTGTTTAAACGTGCCTTCCGTTTTCTCCTCAGTTAGATTAAGTTATACTAATGAGACTATTTCTTATTGCCTTGGAAACTAATATTATTAATTTTGTAGATTCACTTGCAACCAGGAGATGTTTTTTACCTTCTCTCGGGAACAGAATCAGCTGGATCTCCACCTCGTCGTGTTCCACCACCAATTTCCATGAACCGGAAAGTGAATGAAGGAGGCTTTGTTGAAAGAAATAATTTTCCTGGGCCAACCCATCCAGCTGCTGAAAGTTCACATATCTCCAGTCAGGAGACTGGGATTAATTGTCAAGAAAATACTTTCCCATCTCTGAAATCCCTGCATAATACGGTTACCCTTTCAGCAGGATTACCAAATCTAAGAACAGGTAGAGATATCTCTCATGTATAATTATTTCCTAACTACTAAACATAGTCAACATAAAACAATTGATGAAAATGAAGCCCCAATTAGATTTTTTTTTTCTCCTTTAAAAAGTTCTCAACACATTTGTTTTGTTGATTTTACTTATAGAACATGTTCTCGG
Source organism: Salvia rosmarinus (assembly GCA_036937905.1). Taxonomy (NCBI): domain Eukaryota; kingdom Viridiplantae; phylum Streptophyta; class Magnoliopsida; order Lamiales; family Lamiaceae; genus Salvia; species Salvia rosmarinus. The sequence goes on along the minus strand of CM072821.1, from coordinate 56,384,066 downwards.
AAAGGAAATAATGAGTGTGTTCTTTATTTGATTACTGATGATCCTTTTGATACTTTAGTTTTGCTATCTTCTTTTAAAATTGTATTAGTGGATATAAGCAAGCCCCTTGTAAGTTTTGTTTGTCTGGTTCTGCTCCTTCAGTAAGAGACAATTAAATGATGTTGTGACTTGTAACCAAATGATTTTACCTTCACCTGCACTAGTTTATGGAGGGCTAGGAGGCAGGACAAAGAAGTATTAGGTTGATCATGCTATGGCATCTCTATCTATGGTTATTGAACTCGACTATGTTTAGAAAGTTTGAGGTTTTTTGTGGATTATTCATAGTTTCTTCTGATTTTATTGGTTGTTTTGTAAACAAGAAATTCCAGTTTTGAATAAACTGATGCATAGTTTTAGGATTTGTGAAGGTTTACGGATGATGACTTATGGAAACTGCTTACGAAGTGTTTCTTGCATGTATGCTTTTTCCGGGTAATCTTTTCTTCTTTTGTTGTGCTGCTCTTATTAATGGTTCTATTTTAAGAAGTTTTTGGTGTTTTTTTTTGTTCCACCCCTCTCCCCTTTTGTTCATTTCACTATTGGCTAATATATCTCATTCTCTTTTTGCTTGTATAGGTTAGAAATTCACTCAACTGAGGGTAGAAAGAGAGAAAAAAGTTCTAAGTTCCTTTCTGGGTTAAAAAATAGAAAGGAGAAACGGCATATAGAATCGCCACCTACTGAAGGTCATTTGAAGGTCCTTGACACAATTCGCTTACAAATGCAGGTAGTTTAGTATGTTCCACTTGTTATTACACTTTTGTTCTTCAAATTTTCTTTTACAAATCTATACACTTAATTGTAGTGTGGTATCGGTACATCTCTATTATCTGGTTTTATAATTGTCCAGCTCAACATTCCTCATTTGTGTTGGCAGATATATTATCTTCTTTTTTATATAATTTTGTTAATCTGAAATAATGTAGCATTCACTACTGTTATTGCTGGATGCAGTTATGCTTAACTTGAATTCATTGACAAAACTCAAGTTTGATTCGTTGAGACACCTTAGATTAGTATACATTCCTTTGACTAATGAGTATAAGAACCATTTCTGCTACAACCTCATGGTGCCTGTACACTTGCAGTTAATCATTCGAAACAAAAAGGCATCACATGATGACATGTAGCTTCTAGTAATCTTGAGGTTGCTAACCCTTTACAAATTCAATGTTAAATTGATATACATTGTTTAAAGATAACATGCATAAATACATATTTTATATATGAAAATATTTATATTTTTACATGAATATAAGAACATTAATTCATACATATAAGTTACTATGTGCATATTATGTGTAATTGTATGTATTATCACCTACATTTATTCTATAATATATGAGTATATTGTAGATGTTTAATTCTTCATATATACATAAATGTGCATGTCTTTTAGATATATTATACTTAAACAAATATCTAATATGTTTATGGATGTTTTTAGGTTTTATATGTAAATAAAATACAATGGATAATAAGATAATATACAACTTTACTTATCTATGTATAAATTATCATATACTCCCTCCGTCCCACCCAAGATGACTCGCTTTCCTTTTTGAGCTGTCCCACCCAAGATGGCACGTTTCCTTTTTAGGAAATAATTATCTCTTCAAAAGTCGTGGGACCTACCTACTTTTTATCACTTTATTCACTTTATACCACTCTCCTAAATAACCGTGCCGAAAAGAAAGGAGCTGTCTTGGGTGGGACGGAGGGAGTACATATCTGTCCAAGATATTTTGATAAGTATATTTAAAACAGACACAAACAAACACAATCACATACACACAAGTAATATATGTGTGTAGAAATTTATATTTACACATATACCTGCTGTTTATGTTAGTTAAATATATATTCTAATCATGCTTAATAATTAATACGATGCTTCTAAGTATAAGAAGAAAAAGTTGAGACATTGAGACATCATTTATAACTCAACAGAAGAAGTTGCTAGTCATTAATGTTGCTTCCCGCATTTTTAGCTAAATAGTTTTTATTTTCCATATTATTTTTCTAGCTGGTTTTCATCTATGCCTGATTGAAAGACGAATATTAGTAACTAATGAATTGGCAAGTTTAAAAAATAAAACAAATACACAAGTTATCATAACCATGACTTTTGAAGTAAAGTTTTGGAATATTCTTTCTTTGTTTGATTTCATCTGTAGAAGTCTAGTCGCAAACTAAGTGACTGTAAATCTGAGAAGGGTTTCACAGGAAATCATCGACATTGCGTGCCACTTGTTTCTGGCTTATTCGGGTGCATCTCGTTACATTCTCTCCTTGATGCTAAAAGAAAACAGCTGCATCGATTTATTCTTTTTTACTCATGCATTACTGCCACTACATAAGGAGTATGGCTGCGAAAGATGTTCTTATTTGATCTTGCAACCTAATCTAAATTTGAAAACCTTGATCTTATTAGGTATTTAATAGAGCATTTATATTTCTGATATAAAGAAAAAAGAAGATCGAATAATTGTCTGACATGGAAACTGCTTCTGTGGGGTTTCGAAGCCCAGTTTTCCAAAGCGCAGCACTTAATTATTTTAATTGTGCTTGAGCTGAACATAATCCTTGTCTCTACTGTTTAGTTCCTAAATTTTGAATTTTTCTTAACTTGGGGGAACATATTTTCATGCTAAAAGTGACTATCCATATTTTTACACAGATATCTGAACATGCAGATGCTTTTATTAGACGAAGGTTGATGCAGTTTGTGATGGGGAAAACGTGCGCACAAATTGATGTTCCACAATTATCCTTGGTTCTCTTGACTGGTTTAATAAGATCTGATTTTCCAAGCGAGAAATCATACCTCCATTGGAAGAGCAGACAGGTAATTTGTTCCCACTGTCATTGCTAATTTTGTTTGCAGCATTTTCTTTAATTTTTCACTCACATATACCTACTTGACTGGTAGAGTTTGATTTTGTATGCAAGTATAATGTGACTTATTCTTTCTAAAGGTCTTCTTGTTTGTAGACTGTAGAAACAAATACTCAATTTTTAAGAAACTCTGGTTACACTTACACGAGGAATTTAGGCTGTATAAATTGTTTGAACCGACGACGATGGGGAAATGAAGGAACTTCTTGATTTGACTTTGGAGGTAATAGAGTAAGATTCTGTCTGGTGCTAAAATCACTTCAACCTGAGTAGAAATTTCTAAGAGCGAGACTCAAGTCTGATGAGCTAAAAGTTATAAAAAAGAGTGTTGTTAAGATATTATGCGTAACATATGATTCAATGAAGGTTGGATTTGCAGTGAAGCAACCTGTGATAGAAATTTTAAGCAGCAAGAGTCTGGAAATAATGAATTGAAGCAAATTATTCAGATGGAAATCTATTTTGCTTAGTTGCTTATGCAGGGGGAAATTTGGATATGGAACTGAGCAGATTCAAGTTTATTGAAGAAGACGGACTAAGAAAAACGGACAAGAACAAAGAAGGACAGAAGTTTAATTTAATATTCCTTAAGTTATATTTTAATTATTAGTCTGTTAGTTATTAGGGATAGTAATAAGGGTTAATATGACTTTCTATACCAAATTTTGTTCATTTTGCCTGAGATAGACCACACTTTCGATTGTGACAGAGTAGTACTCAATATTTTGATTTTGTTTTCAAATATAGAATCAAGATATGCGTGGAATAAAGCTATATGACACCATTTCTATTTGACATGGAAATTAAAATTTCCCTCTTCGTTATACAATTCGAGTATTAGTTCTACGCAAATTTCCAGTTGCCAACATTAATATCTGTAAAAGTTGGCCTGGTCTAGAATTGAAATTGGAATCAATTTATTAGGTACTATTATGTCAATAGCAAAGGTGGTTTATTTTATGTTAAAACAGGCAAACCTTGTCTAGAAAGTGATATCAACTCTATTACTAAATATGGAGATGTGTTTTTGGGGGAGTGGGTCGGTTATTATAAGAAGTTGTAAGCGTTTTGGCTTGGACAGGAAATCTTCATGTGAATTGTATGTTTACTGCTACACTATCAGCAGAATTATTCCTCTTCCATTAAAATTTACCGCATTTATTTTAATCACTCTGAACTCCATCAAATGGAATGGTCAAGAACCTATCCACGAGGAATATATTCAGAAATATTGGTTGTAAGGAGGTTAGGACTTTCAATCTTTAGATATGCAAGGAAAGGGGTTGCTAATACTAGCAGTTTAGAATGAGTTTTCCTGCTTCTTTAGTTAGTTTACTACTTTTTTTATGTTTATTTTTATATTAGTGGGATGGGGATTGAAAAGATGAGTTTCCTTGCACAAGAGGTTGAGTTTGAAGAGCTGACATATCAAACAAAATTTGAGGAGTTAGCAAGTCATATCAAGTAATGGGGCTGGATAAAGCACCTGGCCTGACTTAATCCTAGTGAACTGATAAACTCTATTGTAACTAAATGCTGAGAAGGAAAGTAATATGAGAGTAACATACATGTATAATTTTTGTTGTTACAGAGCAAATGTCACAAAGAGACATGCAAAATGGTAGTCTGGCACTGAAAAAAAAGTAGCATTACCTTATTGCTGTAAACCCCACAACTACAGGGATTTATTAGGCCTTTCTAACTTGCATAAGCTAAACTTCATAGGATCAGCACCTGTAGCTCACAAGAACATTTGAATGTCTTTTTTTTACTTCTAAACTTCCTTTTCCATGAGCATTCAACAGTTTGTAATATTGTTTCTGGTGCCTAGCCTGGTTTTTTTTCAGTTTGTGACTCTAGCTCTAACATCTTACTGTAGGCAAATGTTTTCGAAGAACTAGTTCGTTCTGATCATAAGAAGACTGAAAAGGAGATGATCGAGGAGTCACTTGCAAAAATCAGAAAGCCTAAGGTATATATTGAATTTGCTTTGTTTGCCAACAGCACTGGCAGTTGCCCTGTTTGATAGTTTTTCTTTCTTATGATCAGGAATGGGATATGAAGATGTCCTCTTCACAACGGAGCGATGTTATTTTAACTCTTCGACAAGTTGCTTTGGCATCTTCATCTATACCTGGGCGCTTTGGTATAGAGGGTGAAACATACTACTGGACAAGTGGTTATCATTTGAACATTAGACTCTATGAGAAACTGCTCTTTGGTCTATTTGACGTTTTGGAAGAAAGCCAAATTATAGAGGTTTGGACTTTAGATTTTTGTAGGGAGCTTGTTCTGTTCCAAATATCAACTTTATGTCTGAATTTACATCTGTATCAGGAAGCAGAAGAGATCCTGAAGTTGGTGAAATTAACTTGGTCAATGTTGGGCATTACAGACAGACTGCATCACACATTGTTTGCTTGGGTGCTTTTTCAACAGGTATAAAGTGTCGGATGCAGCTTTATACCTTAACTAGTTTCTCATACACGTCAAAGGCTTTATAGCATTTTGATATTAGATTATTCAGGAACATGTTCTATAAATTGTTCGGGGTAACTTTTCTGATGATGCATCTCAAAACTTCTATTTCTGTTTAAGCTTCTAACAAGTTTTGTTTTCACTGGAAGTTTGTTATAACTGAAGAGGCAATACTATTGGACCATGCTATTCATGAAGTGCAGCATGTTTTATCTGCTGAAGTTAATGATGACAAAGAAGCGGCCTACATGAGGAGCTTGACATGTCCCGCCGTTGGCACTGAGTGTGAAACTAGATTGAATTTGCTACAATCCATATTCTTTTCAATTAGTTTGTGGTGCGACAGTAAATTGCAGGATTATCATCTGTATTTCAGTCAGGTTATCTGCTTTCATAACTTGTCATAGCCACCTATCTTGCTTCTAGTTTTGTGATCTTCAAGAAATTCTTGAAGTGGTGCTCGTTGAAATATTATTCTGAAGGGATCTGTAATTTTCAGAAACCTTCGTCCTTTGAGAGGGTGTTGACAATGGGATTATCCACTGGGACTCAAGATTTTATTGCACATGGAAATATCCAGGTACCAATACTGAACACAAATTGCTATAAATTTGATCCTATATGGTGTGGGAGAATAGATTTCCATATTAGACAATTGAGACGTTCCACATACCGGCACCTATTGTAATTGCGATTGGTGAAGAGTGGAAGTAGTGGAACTGATATTTCTCCATTCTCATCTGGAATCTAGCGTAGCAAAACTTTTCAGATTGTACACCATGTCTTAGCCAGGAGTTTATTTTTTAGTATTTTGTTCTCTCATATTGCTGCAACTGCCTGCTGAGAGCTACTATTGCACAAACTAATCTTGTTGCCCCTGCAGTTTACAGGATATTTCCTTCCTAATGAGGTTGTTACTCAAAAGATCAGAGTATATGTTGAGAAAACTTTATATGCTGCTTGCAGGAGGGTAAGGCTTGTCTCTGCAGTAATGTTGGAAATAATTAACTTCTTTGATTATTATCATGACAGTTTACACCCTAAACATCTCAGGTTATTGATGTTACTAATGGTTCTATAAAAGGTAGGATGCATCCGCTGGCTATTCTTGCAAGTGAACTCAAACAGATTGCTGAGAAGGATCTATCCATATTCAGCCCCGTCCTACGTCGTTGGTATCCTGAATGTGCTATGGTCTCAGCCAAGATGTTACACCAACTTTACGGTGAAAGACTGGTCTGATTGTGGTGAAACTAAATGTGTCTTCTCAACTTGATATTCCCTGTCAGTAATTATTGATGCATTCTACTTCTTTTCTTTTAGAAACCGTTTATGAAGGATATTACAAGCATCACCGAGGATGTCAGGAAAGTTCTTCCCGCAGCTTATGGACTTGAGTGTAGCCTTATTGAACTCTATTCTTCAGCTTGTAAAGAATACAACTCGCACTATAGCAGAGAATTTGAGCGTTATCCGGTTGGTTTCTTTTGTAACCCTTTAAACATGTTGAGTGTGCTGAAGTGGGCTAATTCTAAGATAGCTTGAAGGAAGTATTATTGATTGTTGAATTTCTTATCATCTTCTGATGTTATATTTTACAAAGAAACTAACAGTTAATAGGGGAACAGTCACTTCCTTTCACCTCCAGTCCACCTCTGTCCTTGTGTGGCCTTTGTTTACAAAATTTAAAATATGCCTGAAAAGCCAAGTCAAAAGGAGTTATCATACACAACATATTAGTTTTTTGTAAATGACATCTCAAGTTGCCTATGACTCCATCTATTGGTATATGGACAACAACTACTAATTTATGTAGATTGTAGAAATCATATTTAGTTCTGCAACTAGATGGTGACACACACAATTCCTGTTAACTACAAGGATAGGTAATTTCAGATTTTGATATTCTTTTGTATAAAGGACCACTATTCTTTTGCCCATGAAATACACAAGTCATCTGCTGATTTTCTCCATCTTTGTGTGCGCAACCAAAGTGTAAAAGAACTCTGATAGTCTTAATGGGTAAAGCCTTACATATTTTAATTGGTTTGATGCTAGAAGGTGTTTTTTTGGTTTTGTCACATGATGCTACAGATATCCTAAAGATGCTTTTTCATTGGAAGGTTCTATTGAAAATTTAAACTTTTGTTGATTCTAAAAGGATAAGAGGACGATTACTTTTGAGTTACTTGCAGTATGTCAATTCCAAATTTCATGAACAAATTATCCTGCTAAAATATTTGCCCTATCCTGATGAAACTTGTCAAAAGCGAAAAAGATTGTTTTATAAATTAAATTTTAATTTTGATTTGCATCTGCTGCAAGGACAACCCAAAATGAGGGGTTATGATTTGTGCAAACATTTTGTATGTTGAATTGTAAAATAGAGTTTGAACAATTATGATTGTCTCGTGCTTCTTTGACTGTCTCATAAGGGGTCAGTAATAAGCTGTATGCTCATTCTTCTTTACTCCTCTCTGCAGATTGCTGAAATTTCAAAGTCTTTCATTCTGGATTGGGTAGTTGCACAACATGAAAGAATTCTGGAATGGACTGGACGTGCTTTTGATCTTGAGGTCTTTCTCATACTTGGTTGTGACACTGCTATTCTTGGTTGACACAATATTATGATAAGTAACTCAATGAAGTATATTGGCCCATGTTTGTGAGGCTCTTATTGTTGACAATTTTTTTTACAGGAAAACATAATGTAAATGATGTGTGTTCTGGATCTCTTGATAGCATGCCGACCAATTTCTGTTGTTATATTGACAGGACTGGGAACCTCTATCAGCTCAGCAAAAGCATGCAGCTTCAGCAGTTGAAGTGTTTAGAATTATAGAGGAGGTATTCGTAATTTCTATACAATGACTGATAAGCATGATTGGTGGTAATGACTATAGCAGGGACATTTCTTGACCCACTAAATGAACTTGTGCCCTCTTTGCTGAATATGAGTGAAACAATTCTCAGGCTTCTTTATAGTCTTTATATCGTATAGTTGTTCAAATGCCCGACTGAAGTATCCAATTATGATGTAGAAACTCCTAGTCTTCCAGATGCTGCAGAACTCTTTGAAATTATTTGAAAGTTTTTCATAGAATTATTCTTCAAATGAGACAATCTGATGGGAAAGCAACATTTACATAGGTAGGCTAAAAATGAATCGTCACTTTAATTTTTCAAAATTAAAAACATGGATTTGTTATAGATACAGAAGATATATGGTCCCTGATGTTTTTGGCTGATTGCCGTGATTTGGAGAGTAACTTCTCATGATATGCTTTATATTCTTTGCGAGTATGTTTGGCAAAGTGCTAACTGGGCCCCCAACCCATGGGCTTGGGGCTTTACATGAACTGGGATTTATATGATATGCTTTATACTACCCACTCTTACGCAATTTCCCTTCAGTACACGATTTTCTACGAACACGAACAGATGTGTTCATGCTTTTGTGTAGCAGTTCATTTTGAACTACTACACGAATGCACGTAAAACAGGTTTGTTTGTGTGCTCTTGTAGTAGTTCAAAATGTACACGAACACTCCAATGCCTGAATGCACGACAGTGCATTCCCGCACCCTTATTTCGCAGGAGGGAGAATGGGAGGGTAGTCGCCGCCAATGCGACGAGAGGTGGAGACAGCGACATGACGGGGGGCTGCATGACTCTGTTGTACATGTGAGGGAGGGGGACACAATTACTGTGTGATGGGAAGTGGTGTTGAGTGATATGAGGTGCAGATCGAGGAGGGGGGAGGAGGGGTGGAAGGGAAGGAGAGATAGGAAGGGGGAGCGGTAGCAGTTTTTCTTTCTTTTGTGTTTTCATTGATGGCAATTTGTCTATTCACCCTAAAAGTTGGTGAAGTTTTTATGTTTCTAAGTTGGTGGATACTTTTTTGTTTTCACTCTTAAGCAAAATGGGTATTTTCTACTATTAACTCTTTGGTCTTATTCCGGTTTGAGATAAGTTTGTCTGTAGTGCCGTTTCTTCCTATCCTACTCCTTTCATGTACTTCCCTGAAACTGAATGGTGGCAGGTCTTTGATTTGTTGCTTCTACTTGCTTCCTAATTCTAAATTCCAGTATCAATTTTATAATTTCATCACTAAGTGAATAAAGAGAACACTCTTCCACTAACAAATGTTCTTGACTCTTCTTTTATGTCTATCATTACCAAAGAGTATGCTTCACGGTGTGCTGTAAGCCTATAAGTAAAACCTACTGTTCTGTGGTGAATATGAGTGTCAATAGATAAAATATTCACGACTTGTAACTTAATATCCAAATTTTCTACAGGCAGTTTTTGCTTCTATTTTTGCGATGCTTTAATCATTCATTTACTCAAAAATTTCTGTCTGTTCTAGCTTAACCCTTTTATATTTATTTAATAATTCCAATTTGTATTCGTGTTTATTTTATCTTTTCTTTGTGCTAAAGAAACTTTTGTTCTACTTGGAATAATTCCCTCTCATATATGTATATGTACCTAAACTTCTTTGAAATTTGTAACATGTCAGTTATTTTGCAGACGGTAGATCAATTTTTCGAGTGGAGCCTCCCAATGGACATAACTCATTTACAAGCTTTACTATCCATAATTTTCCACAGCCTGGATACCTATTTGTCAAAAGTATCAAGCCAGTTAGGTATGGATCCTCTGAAAGTGCAGATTTTTCACTGTATATAGGTATTGCTACAAGGATGAAAATTGCCAATGTCTGTTTATTATCGTTAAGTTGGTTCCTACCCTTCTTTTATTGGAAAACCTACATGGTTTTGTTCATGATACTATTGCCTCTGGAATACTTGCCTCATCAAATCTCAATAAAACTTTTGTTTTTGTTATAATAATATAAAAAAAAGAACAAACTATAAAACTAGTCTGGTGGGGATTTGAGGAATATTGGCCCAGGAAAGTGCTAGGACAAGTATTCCATTGATATCTTTTACTAAGCCCATAGCGCAAAATAGGTACTACATTTCGGTAGTCCCCCTGAGGCCGACAACTGGGGACCAATTTGTGTGCTTATCTTCTTTGGATTTTGATGACTATCATCGGGTAAAAATATGCTTGATTTGAACTGGATTTGCACATTTTTCCCTATTTTGAGATTTCTTTTTCATGGGGAAAAACATAACTGCATGAAACCAGAAGTTATGCTTTCAGTGTATTAAAATTGATGTAGAATTGGAGCACATTCTAGTGGTTAGTCAATGCAGCTGACTAAAGCAAAATAATAATAATAATAATAATAATAATAATAATAATAATAATAATAATAATAATAAAATTAATAATAATAATAAAAAATAAATGCACACATGCTTTTCCATACATGAGCTTATCGGGGCTTGTCTCTTCTTTATGGGATTTCCTTGTCCACTAATTCTACTGAGGAGTTAATCCCTTCTCAATCTTTTGAATATATGGTTCATTTTTTCTTTAGCAGGCCATCAACATGAGAATATAACAATGTAACTTTTGTTGTACAGTTGAGAAGCAAAAATTGTACCCATCTTCTCCTCCATTGACTCGCTACAAGGAAGCAACATTTCCTATTGTCAAGAGAAAGGTTGTTGAGAGTTCGATTACTGATCATGAAATATATAAACAGTTGGATGAATTGACGTCTCCCAAGCTATGTATCAGATTGAACACTTATCGAGTGAGTGGAAGTTAGTTCTGATTCATTTGCTGTGAATTTCAAACCACTATTATACTTTCTTAGTAGTTGATTCAGTTGCTCGTTGGCTGTTTTATGAAATATTAATGCAAGATTGATGATTTCTATATGTTCAACACTTGTTTCAAGGGTTATGCTTTGGATTACTGAAATGAAGCTGGCAGCTTCCATTCACATTCTATCTATTTGAAAGGAACTCAATAAGTCCTTAATGTGTTAATTTATAGTATTGTGTGGAAGACATCACTTGAAGAAACAATTAAGATCTTGATGTTCATATCTCCAAAAAAACATGTCAAGTGCATCATTAGCTGGCCTAGAATCAATAATGATGATGGGGTTTATTACGAATAATGGTTAACAATGAAAGAACATGCATTTCATGATCTAGTATATGATAATTTTTGGGGAAACTGTCTGTATGTCAGTACCCAAGTACTTGACAGCATTGTAAATAGCTGTAAGGACACTTTCAAGAGATGAATCACCCGTAGTTCTAGGAGCTAATTGACATATATGCTCACCATCCCTGAACCATGTCTCAATCTGAATCTTATTGCAACTTCTAATGAGGCTACTTTATTTTGCAGTATATTCAAAAACAAATTGCCATACTTGAAGAAGGCATTAGAAAGTCTTGGGGATCTGTCACATCATACAGAATAGAAAGATATTGTAAGTTCTTTATTGCTGTTATAAACGTGTATAGCATATGAGATGGGGAATGAAAGCCCACTTATTCAATGAAAAGAGCTCCTATATATACATGTGAATAACCCTAATCCTAGTAGGATTCTAACCCTAATCCTAATAGGATTCTAATATGCATCTATAATATATTTACATATATAACACTCTCTCGCTGGAGCATAGATGTTAATCATGCCCACTTGTTACAAAGATAATCAATCCGAACCCAAAATAAACCAGACGAAAACACGAAACTTAAATTTCAACCGAAATTTCAAACATAATTCAAATCGATCCAAATCGAATCCAACACCAATTAGACGCAGATCCAAACAGTATCCGACAACTCACGAACGTCGACCCAAATGAATCCGCACCAATCGGATGTTGACCCAAACAGTATCCGACAACTCACAAACGTTGAGATGAGCAAACCACAACAAACGGAACACCAATTAGATGCAGATCCAAACAGTATCCGACAACTCACGAACGTCGACCCAAACCGAATCTCACACCAATCGATGTTGACCCAAACAGTTATCCAGACAACTCACAAACGTTGAGATGAGCAAACCACAACAAACGGAACACCAATTAGATGCAGATCCAAACAGGTATCCAGACAACTCACGAACGTCTGACCCAAACTGAATCTCACACCAATCAGATGTTGACCCAAACAGTTATCCAGACAACTCACAAACGTTGAGATGAGCAAACCACAACAAACAGAACTCAATTCTGACAGCAAATGTGCTCACGGGCACCGAAAACCAAATCTGAAAATGAACAGATCCCACACCGCACCGGTACTAATCCAAACAAGTACTCAATCTGAAAGGGGACGACGACGCGAACCAAACGGGACTGGCTGAGTGAATTCCGGCCACGGACGCGTCCTCACGCCGGAAACACGAAACTGCCGCCATAAACGTGCCGGAGCTAATTCCGACCACGGACGCGACCTGTACGTGCGAAAAACTGCACTGCACAGAAACACTGTTCACACGTGCACTGTTCACCAGAACACTGTTCACGCGCGTGGGCCCCACACGCGCCGGCTCCGGCGACCGGACTTCCGGCGAAGGTTCGTCGGACGGTGGCGCACCTCCCTGTGCCGGAGGTGTCAACCGGTGAAGCTCCGAACTCAAATGGGTGGCTTTTCCCTTTTTCACCCAAAACCCTAATTTCAAAAAATTCGAAATTCCAAACCCTAGATCCGAACGTAGCTCGATACCATGTTATAAACGTGTATAGCATATGAGATGGGAATGAAAGCCCACTTATTCAATGAAAAGAGCTCCTATATATACATGTGAATAACCCTAATCCTAGTAGGATTCTAACCCTAATCCTAATAGGATTCTAATATGCATCTATAATATATTTACATATATAACAATTGCTAACATGCAACATCAAATTATTCAATCTAATTTCTGTATCTTGTTCTGTTAGACCATTTTCTTGATGTTTCACTATGTTTATCCTATGCAAAAAAGCAAACAGTCTACAGTTTCCATCCTCATTTCCTCCAAACGTCATCTAAACAGGCCCATTTGAGTTGGAGAAATACCTACTTATTGTTAATAGATAACCGCAACAACCAAAGCTAGTAAGTGTAAATGAGTTGAACTTGTGAAGTCTTTAGGTTCAAGGCTCAAGCTTGCTTTTCAGAGGATTATGATTTAGGTGACCGAGTAAATAAACTTATGCTTGAGTGAGACATTGTTTGAAATGTCATATGAGACATATTCAAGCTCTAAGTAAAGCTTAGTATAGAAATAAGCAATTCGCTACCGAATGAATGGGAATCGTATTGCTTATAAGTTTTACATATCGTTTCATGCTATATATCTTCATTTATATTTTCCTTGAAATATATGGTTGTGTGACTTTGTAATATGGATTAACCTTATGCTAAGTGATGATATAAGGAGGTGGACTTGGGATTTTTTGCTTGACTTTTCTTTTAAATCATTTTGATGAGCTTTTCTCTTCTCATGCTTCTTCTCCTTGTTTTCCTTTACTTGGAGTCATATAAAAGGCACTTGTATGGTCCAATTGTTTTCGAAGTTTACGATTTTGGTTAAATTAAACATTTATGTTGTGGTGCAAATTAGATAGCCTTATATCCAAACATCTAGCTCATATCAATGCTCCAGATTGAAGAGAATTTAGTTAATGATTTCAGATTTTATTTTATCAAATAATTCAAATAAGGATAAATTTTGTATAAAAAAATTATTTTATTTGCCACTCCAGATGTAAATCTCGTCATTTCTCGATAATCTCGTCACTTATCGAAAAAGTAAGGATATAATCTGCTTAAATTATTATTGAACGTACTAAACTTTCTGAAGCACATGACTAACAAATATTTAGCATACATTTGATATCATGTAAAATAATGTATTGTTGCACTACCTTAAATTCCTGTAGCACATACTTAATAAAATTATGCATTATTTGTACAATAAAACGTTGTCCATCGAACTTCCTTTTTTATTGAATATGAGATTTTGATTTGTTGCACGCATAAGAGAATTTGTAACACATTTATACATACACTGTGCTCAATATGATGTTGCATAAACTAGCTATCATAAATAAAGCACATATTTAATAAGTAGTGGCTACATTATACATCACGCAACATAATTTATTATTACACTACACACATTCTGTAGCACATAATACAAACAATGCACATTTTGTGGAATTAAACGTTGTACATTTTTCCTTTTCTATTAACGGTGGAATGTTGATTTGTTGCACGTCTATATATGCAACGAAAGTAAACTATATATGCAATATTACAAAATCGAATCAACAAAAGACAAATGCTACAAATTTATTATACCAATACAGCAAAAAAGTATAATATATGTAAAATAAGAAGTTACAAGATAGATTATAACAAGTCTCTAAAATCAAGGAAATAAGCATGTTTAATATAAAACAAAATTACTAATATAACCTTTAAATAATCCAACGAATTTAAACTGTAGCATATATTGTTATGAATTGCAGCATATCGTAAATTAATTTTTTTCATTGATTTACTAAAATCAATGGTTTAAATTTATTCTTATTTCTTATAAAGAATTTCATTCCTACCTAATCCACACACAAATACACACACACACACACACACACACACACACACACACACACACACACATATATATATATATATATATATATAGGGTTGGATCCATGAGAACTCATATTTTTGAGAACTTGAGAATCATGCATAAGACGTTGAAGATGATGCACAAAGCGGTATAAAGTTGTGCATAACGAAAACTTTCTAAAATTGTTGCATTGCAACAATTTTAGAAAGTTTTCGTTATGCACAACTTTATACCGCTTTTATGCATCATCTTCAACGTCTTATGCATGGTTCAGAGTTCAAAAAAGACGTGTTCTCATTGATCCACATATATATATATATATATAGGGTTGGATCGGTGAGAACTCATCTTTTGAGAACTTGAGAACCATGCATAAGACGTTGAAGATGATATATATGGGGTTGGATCGGTGAGAACCACATCTTTTTGAGAACTTGAGAACCATGATAAGACGTTGAAGATGATGCACAAAGCAAGATAAAGTTGTGCATAACAAAACTTTCTTAAATTGTTGCACAACAAAATAATTTTAGAAAGTTTTCGTTATGCACAACTTTATACCGCTTTGTGCATCATCTTCAACGCCTTATGCATGGTTCGCAGAGTTCGCAAAAAGATGTGGTTCTCATTGATCCACTCCTATATATATATATATATATATATATATATATATATATATAGGGTTGGATCTAGTGAGAACTCATTTTTTTAGAACTTTGCACAAGCGTATAAAGTCGATGAACAAAATCTATAAAGTTGTGCACAACGAAAACATTCTAAAATTTTCACAACAAAATAATTTTAGAAAGTTTTCATTGTGCACAATTTTATATCGTTCTGTGCATCATCTTTACACGTCTTATGCATAGTTCGCAAAAAAGATGTAGTTCTCATTTGATCCACTCCCTACATATATATAGGGGTTGGATCCAGTGAAAACTAATCTTTTTTGAGAACTTGAGAACCATGCATAAGTCGTTGAAGATGATGCACAAAACAAGATAAAGTTGTGCATAACGAAACTTTCTAAAATTGTTGAACAACAAAATAATTTTAGAAAGTTTTCGTTATGCATAATCAGATACCGACAGCATCATCTTCAACGCCTTATGCATGGTTCGCAGAGTTCGCAAAAAGATGTGGTTCTCATTTGATCCACTCCTATATATATATATATATATATATATATATATAATTTCTTACTGAAAAGTAAAACAGCTAAAATATAAACAGTGCAGGTTAAACTATAAGTGATAGCTATGATATTATTATTAAGATGTATCACACTCAATGGTTAAGGAGTTCCCTAGTAAATTTTCCAACACAACTTTCAGTTACAATAACCAAGCTTGACTCATTTAAGGAGTTTTGCTTGAAGCCTCCAGCTAGAGTTAAGCCTTAATCAAGGTGACTCATGCATGTTAAACTCAAGGATCAGAAACTGCATGGACTAAGTACAATGATTTTTGCCTTTTCTTGTAAATTGAACTTGGGAGTTTTTGTGTCATGCCTCATTGAGCTTCAAAACCAGGTGCTTTATTTGAGTTATCCCAAAATTCCTATCCATCTTAGTAGACAAGGGATTAGCCTATACTATTTTTATCTATCTTTGTTAATCTTCAATAGTATATGCCCCCTTAACATGATAAAGGAAGACTCCATTTGTTCTAGCTGAAAAAGATGTATGCTTCACTTCTATCACCTCAGCCAATCACATGATTTGCAAAATACATTTTTATTTTTATTCTCATGACTATGATTGGTGTTCTGATTAGCAAGCAACTCTCGTGTACCTATGACTTTTCTTAACTATGATGATCCATTTGTGCTACATGAGAAGACATGCTATAAGGCTTTGTGGGATGTTGAATACCTGTGTTGTTTATGGAAAATAGGCACCCCCTAGATAAACACTGAATTTCCGGTCTGTGATAAATTATCAAAATTAAAAAGTCAAAGGATGCTTATATTAACACACTGTCCATCTCATTCAGCAACAAAGAGAACTCCTGCAACTTCAGAGCCAACAGATGTTGATGGTGAATCTGTTTCTGAGCTTTTTGTTGCCACGCTGGATTGCATCAAGGATTCTGCTGCTCAGGGTATCAGGAAGACTGGCGATTTTCTAGGTAATCGTGGCTGATCCTAAACTGTGGTCTATGGCCTCTGCTAATTAATAAAAGAGTAATTGATGAATTTATTACTTTAATATACTCCTGAGGAATCTGTAGTTGTGGAACAGCTTATATGAGATGCAGAACGTCTTCATGTCATAAAACATTTGGGTGCTTTCTCCTTGCAAAAAGTCTTGATTCTTTGAGCTCTTGTATGGTCTCTGTTATGATTAAGCAAATTCTTCTTCAATCTGGTTACTCAAAGTGTATCTGTTTAAGACCTTATAAGTGTTCATTTGTTTCATCTCTTTCTCTTGATCTCTTAAATTTTGTTTTCTTGATCAAACTAACTATAAGATATAGTATAAACTAGTTGCAACTGTACCAACCTCTGGTTAAATACTTTTCAACGCAAAATCACCATGTCATCATGAAGCTATGGTGGGGCCAAGCGGACATCTCTCTCCCTCTCTCCTCTCAGAAATTTTAAAACATTCCGGGGGTATTTTAGTAATTTCGTACTGTTTACTCAAATTTTGAAAAGAATACTGTCCTCAATGATCAATCAATGTTAGAAACTAGTATCCTGAATTCCTGATTTCACCTCCACTCTTCCTTCAAAAATTACCTAAAATTTGTCTTTCTTTTTATGAAATTTAGATATTTTTCTTCTTTATCTTGGCCCAGCATTAAAGATCAGTTTTGTTTGATTGTTTTTGGATTTAGCTCTCATAGGAAAAAAAAGATTCGGCATTTTTAAGGAAAATTCGTTTTAGTTTACAACATTCGATTTTTATTTATTTTATATTCAAGTTTACAACATTCTTTTTACTTCATTTTCCTTATTAATGGTACTAAAGTACCAATGATTGCTTACGTTTTGATTATAGACATGCTAAGGATCTGCCTGAATTGATAAATAAGCTACCAGTTGCATTAGTTTTGGTGATGGTATTTAAAATTGTCCTGAAAATTAGTATGAACGAATTGATTGTATATTCTCTGGCTTATGGTTGAATTTTAATTAGTTGGCGCTTTGTTATTCCTGGCCAGAAAAAAATAAAATAAAAATAAAAAGATCTTTAAATTTTTTCAGAAGTTTTGGGTACTATGGATCAAAGGCATAGGTGATGCATTTTCCTTAAATTACTTTCTATGCTGATGCTTACCAACACCCATGTCTTTGTTAATATTGTTCCAGGAGCCAAAATTATGTTGTGGGTTATGGAACTAACTATATAGGTCTATCAAATGTGGTGTATGGGAACTAAAAATATAAAGGTTCCTTTTCCTTTGATATTCTTTGGTATTGAGCTGTATAATGTTTTCTGGACTTCCAGGCGCCAAAATTGTGTTCTGGGATATGAGAGATTCATTCTTGTCTTATCTATATTATGGGGGCGTTGAAGGAAATCGCTTAGATGCTGTACTGCCACAATTTGATAAAGTAAGACTTCTTCTTCCCCAATCTTTCAAGATAATGCTCTATCATGTGTTTTTCTTTAGTGTTGATAGTCTTGTTGCTTTCTACTGGAAGCTTTCCTCTACCTTATAGAACATGTAAATTCTAAATGGAACTTTTAATAAATACAAATTTAAGAATAATGAATAAAACTACATTTATTCCATCTTTACTATAGAATTTTATGAAACATTCACTGGCATCATTATAGGTCCTGAATGATGTATGTGGTGTGATTGACGATACAATCAGAGACCTTGTAGTGTCGAGCATTTGGAAGGCATCATTGGTATGAGCTTGCCTCTGATATCTGTAAATTTTGATTTCTTCTTCTTTCATTTCTGATTACATTGCATGTTGTTTCAATATGCAGGAAGGATTTATGTGGATTTTGCTTGATGGAGGCCCTTCACGTGCATTTTCGGATTCAGATACTATTTTGATTGAAGAAGACTTTAATATGTTAAAGGTAATCCCAGTGCTGCCACTATCCTTGGACTCTTTACATATTCATGCTTTTTGCTAATATCTAGTTTTTTTTAATACCATTACTGTCATCTTAAATAACTGGTAGCTTAGAAATAGCTCAGCGCGGATCAACTTGTACAAATGTTCCTGGAAATCATATCATGTCAGATTTGTTTTTCCCCCTGAAGTAGTCGGGCGGAAAAGAATGTATAGTTTGTGCCCAACTGGATTCTGGTCCCTATTATTCAGATAAATTTCTGTGGAGTTTTATATCATTTCCTTGCACCTTATACCTGCATGACATTTATCTCACAACACGTGTGATGTTTTGAGAAGGTTGTGGTAGGTTGATTTTTTTTGGAACAATATACTTCCTCGTTATTTTCAGGAGTTGTTTATTGCTGATGGAGAAGGCCTCCCTCGTTCATTGGTTGAAGAGGAAGCAAAATTTTACCGTCAAGTTCTTGGCTTCTTTTCCCTTCAGGTAGATGATTCATGCTTTCATATCACTACAAAATTCATAATTCTTCATCTCCCCTTATCTCTCTTCTTAAAAATTTGTGGCAGACTCAATCCTTGATCAAGATGCTGATAGCATCCAGCCAAAACATTTCAGCCGGTGTGAATGCTTATAAAAAAGGTCAAAGATACCTTGGGGATAGTCACACTTTAGTACGAGTATTATGCCACAAGAAAGATAGGGAAGCTTCAAAGTTCTTGAAAAGGCATTATCGGTTTCCTGCCTCTTCTGGTAATCATCTATTCCATTGCTTAAATGATCCTTGTTCTTATTTGACCCAACCTCTTGTTCAATCAATTACTATATAAAAGCCAGAGGTTGTCATCAATAATATCTAAGATCATTTCTCAATCTCACATATAGAGAAATGATTCTGAGGAGTGATTCTAGGAAGAAAAAAGAAATAAATTACAAATGAGAAGGAAGAAACAAATGTGACTGGAGTTCAGATGACTAATATATGAAAAAAAGGCTTGACAGTGTCTTAATGAGATTCGCGTCTAAATCCTAAAGAAGGTTGGGAGTGTGAAACAAATTTAACAAGGATAGGATAGGGGAGACGAGCACATAGCGATAGACAAGTTACATTTACATGTGGTGTGTGGATGAGTCTTGCTTGAGAGTGCATCATTTAAGCTGAGTTTATAACATGAAATCAACTGGTACAATGATTTCTTCGTACAAAATGCCTCTTATCTCCTGAATTTTTTCTGGGGACTTCTGGAAACACGTAAATGGTTGTGTTTGTATTCTTAATATTCATAAAGATTCTCAAGGGACCACATTATTATCTGCTCCTGCTGTATCCTATCTTGGTTTTGGTATTTCATGTTGCCAAACATTGCATTTTCTTTTCCAATACCAATGTGCATATTTTTGTTATTATTTCATCTAGTTGATTATAACTTAATTTGAGATTGAGAAACGTGGCCAACTTCATGTAATTAGCTCATCGAGCTCATTACAGTCATCTTATGAACTATTATGATAGCAATACAGCTGCTTAGCTTTTCCATTAATTGTTTGCAGAATATGATGAGACTGCAGCGGAGAGTTCCAGTTTCGGTTCCCCTTTTGTTACAGACATGTTGAAGCGTGGTGCATCTTTCCGTTGGTCTGAGAAAAGTCATAGCAGCTTCAGGTCCATAACAAAGAAATTTCAAGAAGTGACATGGAAATAAGACATGAAATAGATACAGATGGTCAGTCACAAGCGTATGAAGCACACGAGTATTGCGGAAACTGCAACAAATCACCTCAGACAACTTAGTCTTAGAGAATTAGAGTTGTAGGAGAAAGTTTGGTGATCTATTCTTTTTCTACTCAAAAGATGAGAGTAGTGATGCTTGTAGAACAAATTAGCCCAAAAAGCGTGTCTTTTGGTCGTTCAAACGTGCCCCTAATCAGGCCATGCGTTGAGCAAATGGTTGAAAGTTGGAAGTGGTGGAGCGATTTTTGGCTTTAGGAAAGTTCGAATTGGTTTTAGGGTGATGGAACAACCTATTCATCATTGTTTCTCATATCATATAGATGGACTATATTTTCATTTCAATTCAAATTGCTGACTTACTTTTCATGACTTTTCAGCAACTACTTCATTGAAGAATCAGTAGTTTTACGCAATTTTGCAGAGTGAAAATCAATTGCATATTTTCAGCAACTACTTGATTGAAGAAACATCAATTGTAACAACTCTTCTTGAATCGAAATTTATAACTCGGTAAGGCTCAACTCATTTCCACAACCACTATTTGCCATTTTAAGACTAGATAACATATTTTCTGTAAAAAGAAAAGGGGGGAAGCTTCTATACAATGTTGTAAGAAACCTAAGATGCAATTGAGGCTTACATGCAACTGAGACGTAAGCCTCGGGCTAAAGACAAAAAAATTATAAATAGTTCGCAATCCAAACATTAAAATTTAATAGTTTAGAAGTTTTACAAATATAAACTTAAATGCATAAAGTGTTTGTGCGGTAGTCCGCGCTAGTGTAGTGAGGGAGGAAAATGAGCGTATGTGGGATGAGGAGAATACATTGTCGTGTTTCTTCTTCTTTTTTTTTCTTTTTTCCTTTTTTGGTTTAATAATAGAATTAGTTTTATAAGTTAGAAATTATAAAACAAATTTGAATCAGTTTAATTTGAAGTTTAAAAAGATTGAACTTCTTTTAAAATGTTTGGGTCGAAAAAGCAAATCAGATTTCTTAAAATAATCCAATATCCAGACTTGCATCGTAATGTCACCTCACACGCCTCAACGCCAACCACCTTGAGGCTATTTCTGACAGTCTCGAACGTTTTTTACTGTATTGTTTCTATCAATTAATATTCGAGACAGACACATTTTTACGGTACTGCTTCTATTAATTAATTTCGTTTGATCTCGTAGAATTGATTATAAGTTCATAAACGTATACAATGTCAGTCTTGAAATTTTTTATAGGGCCAAAACTAAAAACAAAGAGATTTTGGTTCAAGTGCAAGGTATTGAAGTAGGACATAAGAATAATGCAATTACGACGGTAGCCCTCTCTATAACGTTGACGGTCGGCGGCCTCTAAATTAAGCTAAACCCACACAGAAACCCCGCGAGCAAACAAACCAAAATGAGGTGGTTCCAATTCCAAACTTCCACTCGATCAATTTGGGGCAAAATCGACATATCATCCACCCAAATATTGTGGTGGACTTTCTATCATTGGGCGAAGAGAACAAACAACTGTATTCTCGCCAATTTGTGTTATGGGTTACTTTGCTTTGTCGAAGAAATTAGGAACGAGCTTATGGTTCCTGCATTCGAGATAGATCAAGAAATAAGCAGTAGAACTTGGTGTTGGAAGCTGGCTGTGTTTAGCGATGAACATTTTGATGTTTGAGAATCAATATCGCGGAGCACAAAATAAATTGAATGCATATCTTCTATATGGATTCTCCGAGTTGCGAGAAGTTCTGAGTAATGAGGAAATATGGATACCCGAAAATTGATACCTTTCCGAAGTTCTCTGTTGTCTTTTTACTGCGGCTGGAAAGATGCTTTGCCGGATTGAAAACCTGTCGCTGCAGAATGTGACCCCGAGGTATGAACATTTTGGAATTTGTTTCTTCGATTTCAGCTTTTAACTAATTAACTGCATTATGGCTGGTTTACGTAGAATGAAAAGTATAGTCATTTTATGGTATTTGCTAAATCATTTCATACATAAGCTTTTGGTCCAGTTCTTGATCAATGTTGGCTCATCTGTAGAGTGATTATTAGTCTGTTTGTAACTATGTTATATAAATATGTTTTCCTTAATATTGTTACCGTGTGTTATTTTCTAACTTATGTTGTACTTGGTTCTTGGCTTAGCATCTACTTCTACTAAAAGTCTTAATATTTTGGTTATAACTAATAATAAAACTTTTTATTTGAAGTAGGACAGTGCAAAGAATAATTTAGACTAGTAAGAAGCAAGAGCAAAAAGTTAGAATGCGGCGTCATTATAATCAATGAACTCTTCTGCAGTGCATGGCTATGTGTTTAATTTATTATGTACCATAGTTGCTCGACTTTAATGACATCTTTATATGATTTTTATCAACAGAATGAAGTACCTTCATGCAATTGCAGTAATGCAGTGTCATATGCCCGTGAGACTTAGTATTAACTCTTTGGTTTAATCGTGTACTTAATCTGAACATATACGATAACACTATAAAAGAGGGAATGGTTTTAATAGAGGAAAATCAGGAGGGAGTAAGGATAGCAAACTTTGTTTCCAATACAAGAGTATTAATGATGGAAAGATCTAGGCCATCAATTGGTTGCAGAAACAAAAGACAAACAGGAAACCACATGTTGTCAATAAGGTAACAAAGGTATAACTATTTTTGCTGATGAGGACTCAGGATTGGATCCAAAACTTCAATCATGAGAGGAAGCTACTCAAGCATTATTTAGATATAGAAAAATATACACATAAGAATATACTACTTGAAGCATCAATTAGATTAGAGTTTGACATATTGCCAAATAGTTAACGATGGAGTACAAATCTCAATTTTTTTTCTCAATATGTGTACCTTAGTGTATAAAGTGATCTACATAGGGTTTTATGAGCTGAGTTATTCATGAGATACTCGGATCCCGGCTTGATTAAAATTTGTCAACTAAATAAGTCAAGCTTGAACTTTGCAATACTCAGCTCATTAGCTCATGAGCAAGTTCTTTAAGGGATTTTAGCTTGAAAAGAAATTATTAACTTGATACAACTAATATTTCTATTTTATGATTCGTAATAATTGTATTAAGCCTCTAATTAACTTTATTTGTTATACGAAAATAACGAATTTTAGTAAATATATTATATTATTAGTAATAAAATAATTTTTTAAAAAGAAAATAAATATTATTTTAAACATAAATCTAAATTTAGAAAGCTAGTTTATGCTCAATTAAGTTTGAATAAGCTCGTGAGCCTCAAAGTATTGGGCAAATATACTAAATAAAGCTCGACACGATCATAAGCGAGTCAAGCTTGAGCGTGGCAATGCTCAGCTTGGCTAGATTAGACAGACCTACAGGACTTGACAAGTTTAGTTGTTTCTTTTGCCTGGGAGGCTTGTGGAACATGCCATAACCAAGGATGAAGATATTCCGAATTTTTGTTTCTAAGAATTGTTGAAATTGATGTTTGGGGTGGGGGGAGGAATCTGCACCAACATTTAGTTACATATCTATAGAATATTAATATCAGTTAGTTTATGTTACAAATTAAACAGATATGAAGCTAATATCATGAAAACTTTTTGAAAAATATTGGGGAAAGATAAAAAATATCATTAAGTTAATTCTAATTTTTTTACCAATAGATTTCTGTGAAATTAAGATATTGGATATGTCCATAAACACCTATTTTACTATACCTAATTGAATTTAATGAAGGTGGTTAATCAAACTGATTAGATTGAGTTTGGTCATCCAAATATGCGTAAGTGAATGAAAAGCATTTCCTTGCTGATTGTGATAAGATCTGCTAGCGTTTACCGTAGTTTTACATCACATGCAGGAAACAACATTGTTTGGTCTATTATAAATCGCTATAGGAATTATACAACGTTTATTTTATGTTTCATTTTGAAGTTGTTTTTAATTACTAATCTTATTGAACCAAGATTACCGGATTTTGAGATTACTATACTGTGAGCTATAGGACATTTCTTGCTGCTTTTCCGTCCCATTTTGAGAATATTGAACTACGATTACGAAACTTTTTCTTAAAGCTTACTAAGTATGAACATCCTGTATTATTGTATTTGGGGTTTGATTCATCGTATTTGTTCTCATGACAAAAAGCTGCCTGACTTCGATAGAACTTCCATTTGATTTTTCATGCAAGATCATTTGAGTGATCTTATATGCCCAAAATTTGTATATAATTAATATAATCCGTCAAAGATTATATACGTGAATGTGTGTTGTCTTCTCTAACTGCCAAAAAGTCATTTTCTAGGGTAAGCACTGTAAAATTTATCATCTGATTGATATATGCTAGAATAATATTTTCTCCTTTGTTTATAGACCTTTCTTCTTTATTTCTGCTATAGGAGTGTTTCATATCTGCAATCAACTTTTGTTGACCTCCTTTCCTGGCTTTTGTGCAGCTCACCTCACTGTATTAAATGCCTCCGTCATAAATCACACTCGAGTTCGTTAGTTACGGAAAATGTGAAACATGGCGGAGTCTCTCACCGAGCTACCTCCAAACATCCTCTCAGAGATCCTCTCGAGGCTTCCATCAACAGCCTCATTGCATGCAGATCTGTATACAAGACCTTTCTTGATATAACATCCTCCAATCCATACTTCAACTCTCGGATTCATTGAAGACGGACCGAAATCTCATAATCCAGTTAGGAAGCGTCCACAATCCTACAAGGTCAGTCCATTTGGTTGACTCTGGACAGATACTGCATTTGTGTTTGGTGAGATAGCCGAATTGAAACATATGTTTCGATTCCAAATTATCCGGGCAGGTATTTTTGAGAGATAGCATGTGCATGGACCAAACAGTTTGTAATTGATACATCAATTCCTATGGGGCATCTTCTCATTGAAGGGCCTGCAAATCCTCAGCAATCGCCACATAATACTGATGATATGGTCCGACCTTGTTGCAGTGTGCTATGATGCAAAAGAGAAGACATTTAATTTTTTCAGGCTTAATGGGGTCAGATCTGTTCTGCTCAGGCCTAGCTTTGTTCCTCTGAAGGTTGATGAGATGGTCTTAGTTGAAATCAAGAATGCTGAAACCTGCAGTTTGAGATAACCTCAAAAACATATTTTCCATTCATGTCTAGAACAAGAGATCTCTAATCTTTTTTATTTAGGGAAAATGTGATTTCTTTTAATTCTTCTTCTTCTTCTTCTTCAGAATCAGACTTAAATAATAGGAAGTTCTATACTACCCTCAGTTTGTATCCTTATATTTTATATTATATTTGGCTTTTATAATTTTAGTTGTAATGGAATATTAATTCAACGACTCTTATACTAGAAAAAAGATAAATTAGAATTTTATTTCCACTGTCTTTCTTGAGGTATTTTACAAATTAATTCCTCCAATGTTTAGAAGTAAATGAATCTTAATATATGGATAATAGATTGATTGAGCTCGCACTGGTTGTGAATATCAACATTAAATTAGTTCCACTTTGTGACAGGTATTTTAAATAAGTATGTTCTTGAGTAAAATTTATAAACTACTTTAAGAATTTTATAAATAAAAATGTTAAGTTTATAAGCCAAGTATAATATTTTAAAAGTTCGGAAAAGCATGATTTAATAAGATTATAGGAACTTTTAGTGTTCAACTTATTAAAAAGGGTATTAATTTTCCCAATTAAAAAAATAAATCTCTGAAGGGCCCAACCGGGTTCGAACCGGTGACCTATTGATCTGCAGTCAATTGCTCTACCACTGAGCTATGGACCCTCGTGTGCAAAAGTTTAAGAACAAAATATTATTAAATACGAATAATGTAATTGCTTCCCCTAGAAATTCTCAAATCATATATTTGTAAAATATAATACGTATACTACTGCACCAAAACACCAAATTTAGTGGGTTGAAATGTATGAAGTTGGATTGGAGTCTGCCGATAAATTGCACTGAAAATGACATTACATAATTAATTTTTATTTTATTTTTATAAGTATATTATATTATTATTATTTTTAATCAAAATTGGATAAATTAAATTATAAAATTGAATGATAGGTCAATAATATAGGAAAATTATATCTTGGACTGATTGTAACTGATGAGTGTGGTGATTTAGGGGGGGGGGGGAAACGCCAATAACAATTTCTCTGTATAAGATTAATAAGCTTATATTACATCATCAAATTCTTGGAAACTCTGACTCTTACACACCGGACCCAAATCCAGTCGGGTCAGGCCCAAACCCGACCCACTTACCAAAACGGTCAGCATCAGACCCGTGGTCCACAACGGGCATCATCACATAAACCACTAGAACTCTAGAAGCGAACGTTGGATCTTCATCTTACAATGTTTTCGAGCTAACACGTATTGCATCATCCACTGTGTCTCAGACCCCACCCCCTTCAGTTAATTGACCATTCTACCCCTCCTCACCTCACCTCACCTCACATACTATGTACTCTGAAATCTCGATCTTCGCTGCTTCCACGATCCGACGGCTCCGATTTCACGTCATCCGCACGCGCCGTCATCCCATCACCGCCACCGCCGTTCCCGTTATCGCTTCTCTTGAACCTCTTCAGCCCGATCGACACCCCGAATAGTCTGGGGCACATCTCCTCGGCGACCTCGACCTCGACCTCGTCCTCCGGCTTCCTTCCGCCGCAGGCTGCTGCGGCGGCGCCCTCCGCCGTCACCGCCTCCGCCTCCGCCTCCGCCTCCGCCTGCGGCATCAGCACCAGCGCCTCGCCTTGATTCGTCGCGTAGCACGACATTAGATTGTAAATGTTGCTGCAGAGGCTCCTTAATCGGTTCAGCTCCTGGCTCAGCTGCGAATTCTCTCTCCTCAATCTATCGTTTTCTTCCAGTATCTCCGGCGTGGATGTGCATGCCCGCAGTGGGGGCGGAGTGGCCGCTGCGGTCGCGGCGGGGGACGTGTTGGACGAGAGGACTTGCTCGTCGCCGGAGTTAGCAGGTGAGATCTGAATCGCCACCGCCACCGCAGCTGAGGTCGCGGCGGTGGCGTTGTTTCCGGCCGATATTTTGCGGCGTTGGATGTCTCTGAGCAGCGCCTTTTCGCCTCTTCTGAAGCAATCGTTCGCGAACTCCCACCGATCAGGCACAACTTTTCGAAATCCCTGCAAAAACCAAATTGCAGAAACGGTTATCGAATTTTTTTGGTAATAAATTAATCGAAAAATGATTCTGAATTACCAAATGGCTACTTACGTATGTGTTGAGCTGACGAACAAAACTGGAGAAATTATTGTGTTTGAAATATTTAGGCAATAAATCTCTTGCAAATTCTGCTGGCCGCCACACGATGAACGTTGTTCCATCTTCATTCCACGAGATAAAATCGTCGATGCTCGGATCGTCAACCAGCTGATATGTTTTAGTCAAAAATGGCGTCGGAACCGACCTCTGCGACTCTCCTCCGCCGCTACCCCCGCTGCCGCCGCTCATATCACATTTAACATTCGATATATGTATATTCAAACCCTAAAATAGTACACGATTATGTTAAAGCCAGAAAGGCTCAATATTTAGAATTCAGATTCTATTTTTCATCAATTTTAGAATGGATTCTAATAATTCAATTATAAATTTCAAAGAACAAACCAAAATATTATGGCAAAAAAACACACATAATTCATACCTATATAGACGACGTAACTGAAAATTGCTGCAAATAGAAGTTTCAATAAACAATAATAATAAAAAAAAACAAACTCGTTTTTAATTAGCTAGTATCTAAAATTGATTTAGATTAAATCACAGAGAACATAGAAACGAACGAAATTTGTGTAAATGAGAAAATAACGGATTTTTTAAAGAATTCTAATTAAAAATGAATAAATCCAGCAGTTTCAACTAAAATACAGAAGATTCAACGCATAACGCATTAATCACTTAAAGTAACAAATCTATCGAAATTAAAGAAATCTTCATATTACCTGGTAGAAAGAAGACGATAAAATCTTGGACTAAAATACGAGATTTATCGCAGTCTCGCCTCAATCACTGATTAAAAACAATAAATTTTCGGTTTTTCCAGATTAGTGATAATAGTAGGCGAGGACAATCAACAGCAGCTGATGAAATCTGGAGAACACGCAGAACCGCACACACTGGAGGTGCGAGAACGGGGGCTGTGGAGTCGTTTTCTAGAAAGTTCGCAATGGGAGATGGACGTGGAAAGAATTAAAAATATAAAAGAGTAAATTAGACATCATTTAAATGAGTAATGTGAGGAGAGAGGATTTGCCGGGCCAGTGGGACCCGCTAAAAGTCTGGGGCCGCTTGAGAAGGTGCCGGAAGAAATTAAAATGGATTTAGATCTCCTACAATATTTTAGTGTAATGATAAATTTTGTGTGTGAGTTTATGAAAACGATAAAGAACACAAGAGGTTTTTACGTGGTTCGATCAAGAAAAAGATCTACGTTCACGGATGAATGATTTCTCAATACTTTTACTATGCGCGATTACAATGAATGTATTGAAAAACTCTAGTATTCGATAGTTGCTAACCCCTTCTACCTTCAACCTAACATCTATTTATACATATTGTGGATCCTTTAAGATTATCATGGATCTCTTGCCTTGTGTGATCCGATCTCTGATCATAATCTGAATCCTTGAGTATCTCCTTTAATATCTCTTCTTAGATTTGATCTTGAATATGGTTTAGATGTTGGGCTCTGGACCGAACCGTGCAGATCGTATTCAGACTAGGCCCGCTCATGTGGGCCTGCTATTGGTCTCGAGCGGTTTAGGCCATATCCCATCATAGCCCCCAATTAGTCGAGTAACAACTACGCCGAGGTAAGGTGAAGAGCGATTTTGCCGAGGTTGGTTGTTGCTCTACCGAGGTTATTGTCAAGATTTTCTACCTTTTGATGTCGGGGTTGGATCCGATGATTTGTCGAGTCCGAATCGAGTTGGATGTTTTGCCGCTTTGATCGTGGTCGACAATTTGCCGAGTTCCGAATCGAGTTGTCCAAGTCGATGACGATATCCTTTCGTCGGGAGAATACCGAGGTCCGAATCGACTTGGATGATTTATCAAGTCCGGACCGACTTGGACGACGTGCCGAGGTGGACGACCGGGCTGAAGTTGGATGGAGACGTTCTTTTGTCAGGAGAATGCCGAGGTCTGGACTGATTTGGGCGATTTGCCGAGGTGGGTGACCGGGCTGGAGCTAGAGTGATGATTGCACGATTAAACTGGTACGTTTGTGCGTTTTAGGATATCACGTCATGTGTACCAGGCAGTTAGTTGACGCTCGAATCGCGCGCGCGTCTACCTTACATCAAGTCATGGTTAGCCACGTGGGAATTTGAACGGGCAGTTTTTGGGCGCCTATTAGTACTTTAAATAGGCCAGAGATAAAGGAAATTGTTCATTTCCTTCATCCTCATCATTTTAGCTTCAGAGAGAATTTTTTCGAATCGGAGGAGCCTTTGATCATCTTTCAGAACTTTGCGAAGTTGAAGCAAAATCACACTTTAAAAAAGTAAGTATGTCTTTCTCATCTTCTTCTACGCCTTCTCCCAGAGAGATTACGGATCCGCCCGATCATCTTCTTCCGCTGATAGTGAGGTTGAGATTAGGGATTATATCTGTTATATACCGGGTAGGTCCAGGGCATTAGTGCTTGTGGTTCCGGTGATACCACATGTCCGGGATAGGTATAAGATCGTGACGCTAGTTCGCTCGACCGCCACCGATATGTGTACGATAGATCGAAATTTCATATTCGACGAAGGCATGGTGGTCTTCACGCAACTGGGATAGAGCGATGGCCTCTCGGAGGATTTATAACCGCTTATAGTGATGCCTGAAAGCCGGCCTTAGGTTTCCTTAGCTCCTATTTTTTGAACATTCAAGAATATTACCGATTCGATATGCCACCGACCTCGAACTCCATTAGGTCGGTGGTAGGGCTAGGCTTCACTGCTATGACATCGGTCGAAGCTTTTGAAGTTTTGATGCGTTTTTAGCATCAAGAGTATAGGAGGTGTGTACTACTTGTCACCCGCAAGCATTTAAGGTGATCGCCTCGAAGGTGTCCCATTGGCAAACGAAGTTCTTCTTTTGCGGGACGAGGGCGCCAAGGTATGAGTGGGGCTTAGGTAAGATGAGGATGTGAAGTGCAAAGCCCCGGTGGTATAAAGGATGAATCGAATATGTTGGGTGAAATATCTCAGAACTATACCGAGGACGACCTTGTTTGATGCCGGCCGAGCACATATAGATCGGAAGCTCGGATGCTGGTCGATCGGGAAGAGGCACCCCTTTTTATTTCCTTATATTTCGATGTCTTTGTGCTAATCAACTCATCTTCTTATTGTGTAGTGAAGCTCGATGCACGTAAGAAGGCGAAGGTGGCGGCTTCGTTGCCTCCAGCACGGTCGCCGAGCCCGAGGCAAAAAAAAAGAACGCGAGGTTGACCGAGCCGAGCAAGGCACCCCAAGTGGTGGCCGACCTTAGCCGATTGGTGACAGACCTCACCGAGGTCGTCCGACCTCATGAGATACCCGCACTCGGATTACGTACGAGGTGCCGGCTCCAAGCTCCCCTATATCATTTCCACAAGTATAGGTTTATTTCATATCTGCTGTTATCTCCTTCAGCGATGTGTTTCCAACAGTGTGATTTTCAGGATGCGACTTCGACGGCGGGGGATCTGCACCGGATCGACGGACTCATTATCGAGGGCGTCCCTC
The DNA here is from genome assembly GCA_036937905.1 of Salvia rosmarinus. Lineage (NCBI taxonomy): Eukaryota > Viridiplantae > Streptophyta > Magnoliopsida > Lamiales > Lamiaceae > Salvia > Salvia rosmarinus. The sequence continues at coordinate 56,352,627 of CM072821.1, read as the reverse complement.
GATATGACACTATGGAGAGAGAGGCCACCGAGGTCGCGAGGCCGATCGCCGAGGCCGCAAGGGCCGTTCTTCGAGGTCGCCTGAAGAGAAGACTCAGCCTGGAGTGGCCCAGCCGAAATGAGGAAAGCACGAGGAGAGACGGCGGCGGCCGTGGGCGAGGCGGAGAAGATGTTCGCCGAAGAGAAGAGTGCCCTGCTGGCGGGGCAAGGGCCGATGCTGAGGGCCTTTGCCAACAGGCTCATTGAATCAGAGACCTTCTCCGCCTTCATCTCGGACCTGACTGCCGTGCTCAGGACACAGGTGGTGTCCGACCATCTGGAGGAGTTGGCGGCCGAGATGCCTGATTTTGACAAGGTCAGACACGGTTAGGTTGAGGTCGATCCCGAGGTGCAGCAGATGGACTACGCTCGCATAATTGCTGAGACGAGGTCCTTCTCTCTGCTGGAGACCTTGGCGGCCTCTACTTCTCTGCTGACGGCCGAGGTCGTCTCCCAATGCAAGGAGGATGAAGATGCCGATCTTCAGAGACTCCTTGCCGAAGTGCGAACTGAAGTTGGGCCGGGCTCGAGGATTCCTTCTGGAGGGCAGGCTGATGATGTCGGGCAGAGCCCACAAGGAGGTTCTAGTGACCCCCGCCAAGAGGCTCAGGTCAGTTGACCTTTTGTAATAGGCTTGATCTACCGGGATCATTAGGATCCCGAGCTTTGTACAAACTCCCACTTATAAATGACAAATGCATTTTTTGAAATGAATGTGTTGGTTTTTGCTTTAGCTATCGTCTTCTCGATACCTCGGGCTAGATCACGATCTTCTGACCAAATTGAAAGAGGTCAGGGGTGCCCTTGTTGAGAAGGAAGAAGAGGTAATATTCCGTAGAAGCCGTTGTGCCGAGCTGACTCAAACATTACGTAGCATGGATAGCGGAGGGTCGCCAGCCGGACTGAAAAAGCAGCTTCAGGTGTCAAAACGTGAGGTGGCCCGTCTTCAGGCAAACAATGAAGCCTTAAAGCTGAAGATTATCAAACTCGAGGTCCAGAAGGTGGATGTTTCGCCGATGGCCTTCAAGGCGCTTGATACAATGTGAAGAGCAACTGAATCGCCAAGAGAAGTTGGCGCGGATCGTCAAGAGCATGCTGAGTATGAGGCGGTGATCCACCGATCTGGTGGTATTACCATATCCGAGGCCGATGACCGAGCTCAACTGCTGCTAGCCGAGGGCATGGTACTGAGGGACGAGGAGGGGCCCAACTCCAAGAGTTTTAAAGACTGCCTCGAAGAGCTGGTCAAATGCCTCCAACTTTATGAGGTCGTCCGCAAGCGACGCATGCCCGAGCCACGCAGTCATGCTCCCGCCGATGTGAGGATTGAAGAAGTCGAAGTGGGTGGCGGCTACATGGACCACGCCGAGGTGCTCCGACTGATGGGTTCAGATGTGACAGGAATGTCATCTCGTGGTCGGTCTCCATTGTCGGGAGCTCGCGGGGAAGGATGTCAGGTCGGGGGCGAGGTCGTAGCACTGGCAGGATGGCGAGGTCAAGAGGCAGGAGTTCGACCTCGGCCCCAATAGTATCCCCTCGTGTCGGCCCCTCTTCGCCTGCTCAAAGAGCCTCGGGAGTAGGTCGTGGCGACGCCGATCTTATCGACTGGGTTGAAGGCACCGAGTTCATTCCGGGTATTCATCGTCGACCCAAGGATTTTGTTTCGAACTGGTGTAGCTTTAGTGAGTCTTGGCGAAGTGCAGCTCGGAAACCCAAGTGATATGTATACAGCTTAGAACTTGGTTTTTAGTCATAAATGTATTTAGACTGTGCACCGAAGTGTAGAACTTGGTTTTTAGTCGTAAATGTATTTATACTTTATACCGAAGTGTATATCTTCCCAATAAAGAGGTGTAAATTGCACGAGATCCGATTTGGACGTCATTTGCATGTAGATGTTCAAATTAATGAGTAATCTGTATGCCTTGCAAGTAGATGTTCAAATTAATGATTAATCTGCGTGCTTGCCTTGTTTGTCGAGAAATATCGATAGGGGTGGTCCCCTGTTGCGCGCTTAGTTTGAGTACCCTATTTTGTAGGTTTGTCATCTTCGTAAGGGCATCCCCTTTTGAAGATAAGTTGTGTTTCACCCGAGGTGATAACGGATTTTTACATAGATATAAGATAGAATGAAGTAATCAACTCATAATAAAAAAAGATGTTTTATTGATAAGTAAATGACATCGTGCCTTGGAAAAAAATAGAAAAAGGGCTAACATAATGCCGACGTGAAATAAAAACTATGTAAAATACCTCCTCAGGTGAGTAATATGTCAGGTTTGGGGGATAAGTGTACCGGATAGGTGAGCAAGCTTATAGGCCCCTTTACCGAGGTCTTCGTGGATGCGGTATGGGCCTTCCCATGTTGGATCCAATTTATTAAGGCGCTCGGCTTTACTAGCTTCATTGTTCCGTAGGACGAGGTCGCCCACGTGGAGTGTGGAGGCTTTCACCCTTCTGTTGTAGTACTTTGCTACTTGGCATTTTTACTTGGCTTCATTGATGAAAGCGAGTTCACGTTTTTCCTCTAGAGCATCGAGATTGGCTCGTAGGTTCTCCACGTTGTCGTGCTCGGCAAAGTTGAGAGTTCTTGGGCTTGGAGCACCGATCTCAGCTGGTATAACAGCCTCGGAACCATAGACTAGGCTGAAGGGTGTTTCACCGTGGGAAGTCTGAGGTGTCGTTCTGTATGACCAGAGGACTTGAGGGAGATTTTCAGCCCAATCCCCTTTAGCTCGATCTAGCCTCTTTTTCAATCCTTGTACGATCGTACGATTTGTCACTTCGGCCCGACCGTCGCCTGTGGGTGTGCAACCGAGGTGAACTGCTGCTTGATCTGGAGCTCTTCACACCATTCTTTAAAATTTTTATCGATGAACTGGGTGCCGTTGTCCGAGATCAAGACATGTGGTATGCCGAAGCGGCAAACTATATTCTTCCAAACAAAGTTCGAATCCTTTTGCTTGTGAGGTTTGAAGAGGCTCGACCGACCCACTTGGTGAAGTAGTCATGGTTACAACCAAATATCGTCGTCCGGTGCTCATCGAAGGGACCAACGATGTCGATTCCCACCGCATAAAAGGCCATGGACTTTGTAGCTCTCGAGGTCGGTTTGAGGTAGCTTTTCGTGTGGCATGAAGTTGGCACTTGGGCACTTCTTGACGAGCTCGGCCGAATGTAGGATGAGGTGGGCCATTAATATCTGTCCTCGCCGTTTTCTTTGAGAGAGCTCGTGACCCGATATGGCTTCCATAAGATCCCATGTGAATCTCTCTAAGTACATAGTCCGCCTCTTCTGGCCCCAAACATCTGATCAGGAGGGGTTGGAGGTAGGATTTCCTATAGAGAGTTCCTTCATGAATAAGGTATTTTTGGGACTTGATCATCATTTTTTTGGCTTCGAGCCGATCCTGCGGTAGCACGCCCTCTTCCAGGTATGCCCTTATAGGAGTCATCCAGTTCGGTTCGGTCTCCGTGATGATGCCAACGTGTGGCTCCTCGATACTTCTGGATTGAACTTCCTCCACTGGTGGATTGGTTGATGACGAGGCTATTTTCTTTGAGGATGTCACCGGCTATTCTCCCTCGTGGGATTCGTGAATTGTGAAAACACCAAACAGTCAACATTTCTTTAGCTTTCTGAAGGTATTGCTTCATCCTATCCTCTTTGGCCTCGTATTTTCCTAAGACCTGGTTTACCACCACCTGGGAATCTCCAAAGATCTGGATTTTATCCACTTTCAATTCTTTTGCAAGACGAAGTCCTGAGATTAGTGTTTCATATTTCACCTCGTTGTTTGTGGTCGGGAAGGAGAACTGAAGTGCATAGGTTACTTCTTGTTTTTCCGTGTCGAGAAGCAAGATGCCTGCCCCGCTACCTATTTTGCATGAGGCTCGCCCACGTATATTTACCAACGACCATTAGGTAGGTTGAGGCAAGTTCCTCCGTTGTAGGCGGAGGTCGAAGTGACCTCGCCGGTAGGATCGACCTCGGTGAAACTCGCTTCTACCAGAAATCGCTAGAGCTTGCCCTTTATGGCGGTCGGGAGAGTATAAGATATCATGCTCACGAGCTCCAAGACCACTTAGCGACACGTCCCGACGACTCGGGTTTTGACAAGACTTGCCTCGTGGGTAAGTCGGTTAGTACTGGATGGAATGGGCTTGAAAATAAGGTCGGAGACGCCGCCATGCTCACCAGGTGCCAACGCTATTTTTTGAAGCTGGTGTACCTAGTCTCGGTCCTTTGAGAGCTCGGTTGATGAAGTAAATAGGAAGTTGTCATCCGAGCTCATCTCACATAAGTATCAGATCGATGGCCTCATCCGAGGCGGCTAGATATAAGGAAAGGAGTTTTTCTCTTTGGGGCGCATGCAGTGGGCGGTCGGCGAGGTACTCCTTTAGTTGTGTAGCGGTATGGTGTTCTTCCTCCCAAGCGAAATCCGGGGCTCTCCTCAAGATTTTGAAGAAATGGAGTTGTTTCTCCGCAACCCGGGATAAGAACCTACTTAGGGTGGCTAAGCAACCAGTGAGTTTGTGGATTTCACGAACTGTTTTTGGTACTTGCATGTCAAGTATCGTCTTCACTTTGGTGGGATTAGCCTTCAACCCTTCTTGAGAAACCCAACATCCCAAGAATTTCCCCATTTTTACCATGAACGTGCACTTTTGAGGGTTGAGCTTGAGGTTGACCGACCTGAGGAGCTGGAGGATAGTTCTGAGATCCTCGACATAACTTTCCATCTTTTTGCTTTTGACCACGATGTCGTCAACGTAGACCTCAACGATCTTTCCTATGTGGTCTTTGAATATTGCGTCCACCATTCGTTGGTAGGTAACTCCGGCGTTTTTCAATCCAAAAAGCATTTTTCGGTATGCAAAGACACCGAAGTCAGTGATGAATGCCGTTTTTGGAGCATCTTCCTTGCTCATCAAGACTTGGTGGTATCCCTTATATAGATCCGTGAAGGCCAAGATCTCATGGCCCACCAATGCCTCCACCTTATTATCAATATCGGGGAGGGTGTAACAGTCCTTTGGGCAGTGTTTATTCAGGTCGGTATAGTCGACACACATGCGCCACCCCCCTCCTGGCTTTCGAACTATGACAGGATTAGCCATCTAGGTTGGGTACTTGACCTCGAACAGGATCTTGGCTTCCTGGAGTTGGGTCACTTCATCCCTTATCACCTTGTTGCGCTCTGCCGCGAAGACCCTTTTCTTTTGTCGAATCTGTTTGGTGGCCGGATCGATGTTGAGTCGATGAGTGATGAGCTCGGGTGATACTCCCATCATGTCGAGTGGTGACCATGCGAACACGTCCCTGTACTCCCTCAGAAATTACATGACATGTTGTCGAATGTCGGTGGGACCACGGTGCCGACCTTGGCGACCTTGGAGGATCATCGTCATATAATTGGAGGTCGTCATCCGATCATTCCGGGTGACAACTTCGAGGAGGTTTCGTAATTGCTAGGTTCGAGGTAAGGCCTCGTCTTGGCCGAGATCCTCGGGCATTCTTTCGCCGCTTGATCACTCGATACTCAATACCCGGTAGGGGTGGGTATCTTGATGGCGAGGTGGTAGACCGAGCGACAGACCTTGATGACATAGAGCCAATCTCTTAGATGATGATGTTATACGGAGGGAGCTTGACAAGGAAGAACTGAATGGCTTTGGTGACCGACCTGGGAGCACGTCATACAGTGACCGAAAGGGTGATGATGCCTTACGGTCAGATCGCCTCCTGAGTGAAGCTCCGTAGTTTAGATGGTGCTGGATGAATTTGAATCCCTCCGACCTCGAGTTTGTCTAAACAACTTTGAAATATGATGCTGATAGAGGCGCTGATGTCGATGTAGACCCGGTGGATGTTTTTATTACCCACCACTGCTTGTATGGTAATAGCATCTTGATGGGGCATGATCTTGGGTACCAGGTTGTCGTTGGAAAGCACAATGCTCTCATCGTCCCGAAGTCGTTTGTTTTTTGACTCCTCGGGGATCGGTCTCCGAGCTTCGGTTTTCAATGACGACCTCGTCGTACCTATAGGTAGTCCGGTGATGGCGTAGACTTGCTCCATCGTGTTGGGTGAGCCGTCGTCCTCGCCATCGTCGGGTGCGTCATCTTGAGGTCGCCCACAATTGTTGCCCCTCCGTTTTCTTCCTCTGCGCTTCTTGTTTCCCGACTCGGCGTGGTGCGGTCGAGGTATTTCTTAAGCGCCTTTTTAACGAGCTCGTCTATTTCCGAGCCCAGACTTCTGCAGTCGTCGGTATTGTGACCATACCCCTGGTGGTAGTCGTAATATTTGTCCTTCGACTTTTTCTTGGATCCTCCTTTCAAAGGATGTGGTTTTGGGAATAGCTCGGTGTGGAGTTCGAATATCTCCGCCCTTGACTTGAGCAGATTATGCATGTTGTTGCCAGGATTTGGCCGCGGTCCCAGTCTGGACTCCATTGGGCCTTTTTTGATTCTATCGAAGGCACTTCGGAGATCGGTGCCCTTTCCTCGATCATCCGATCTCTTCTTCTCGATTTTCTGCTCGTCCCATGTCTCTTTCTTTTTACGATCCGACTCTTCCCCTTTGACGTAGTTATCCACCAAGGTCCAGAGGCTACTCGCCGTCTTTGGTTTCTCCCTGGTGATTTCTTTGTTTAGTGCGCCAGGTCGGATCCCATTTTTGAATGCGTTGATGATGTAGAGGTCGTTGCTCTCATCAATCTTAAGGGATTCTTTGATGAACCTTGAGACGAAGTTTGACATCGTCTCGTCTCGTCCTTGGCGGATGGTGAGTAGGTCGGATGAAGGTTGCTGAGGTGGCATCGTTTGATAGAAGCGCCACTTGAACTGATCCATGAGATCTCTGAAGCTATGTATGTTGTTCTGGCGAAGTGAGGTGAACCAACGACGGGCGTTGGAGATCAGCACCTCGGGGAAGATCTTGCACATGTGAAAATCCTCCATCCCCTGATTTGCCATGTTTGTAGTATAGGCAAAAAGGAAATCTGAGGGATCTCCCAGACCGTCATAGGCGGCGATGTTGGGTGCCCGATATCGCTGCGGCAGGGGTGTATCTAGGATTTCCCTGGAGAAAGGGGAGATGATCCGTCCATGCCGGTCGAATCCCGGGAGTTCATTGCCATCCCTCTCAGGAGGGGTGGGAGATCGATAGCGACGCTCATCGCCCTCCAGTGAGGATCGACTCCGTCTCTCCTCTCTTCGGTCCCGTTCAGCCACGTGGACGTGTCGAGGTGAACGACTTCGATAGTTGTATCGAGGTGATCGACTTCGCGGATGGTGCCGGGGTGAATGATTACAGACTGCCCGTCGGTGATCGACTTGAGACGACGCCCGAGGTGATCGTTCTCGGACATCATCTTGGTGATCGTTCTCGGCTATCTCGCCGGTGAATGTCCTTGGTTATTTCGGAGGTGTGGCGACCCGGCGCCGTGTGACCGCCATCCGGGCGTTCTTGAGGTTCCCGCTCCATTCCCCCTTTGGCTCAGAAAGTTTTGAAATTGACCAATATTGGCATTGAGGAATTCGGACACGGCTCTACCAAGGACCTCATGAGATTGGTGAATCGCTTGTTCACCGGTGTTGAGGTCGGCTTCCCCCTCTTCGGTAGGGCGACGATCTTGAGGGTGTATAGGTAGGTCCTCTATGTAACCCTCAGGCGTGTTGTTGCTATCGGCGTGGCGACTTCTTTTCCTCGGTCTTTGCGTAATGACTGGTTGGGGTCTTGATCCGTCGTTGCCAGACCACCGACAGGCGCTAATAGTTGCACGAGTCCTTGCCATTGATTTTGTGTAGAAAGCGAAGCTTTTGTTCGATGTTTCCCACAGACGGCGCAATGATAAATCTTGTGTGTGAGTTTGTGAAAACGATAAAGAACACAAGAGGTTTTACGTAGTTCGATCAGGAAAGATCTACGTCCACGGAGGAATGATTCTCAATACTTTCACTATGCGCGATTACAATGAATGTATTGAAAAACTCTAGTATTCGATAGTTGCTACCCCTTCTACCTTCAACCTAAACTCTATTTATACATATTGTGGATCCTTTAAGATTATCATGGATCCCTTGCCTTGTGTGATCCGATCTCTGATCATAATCTGAATCCTTGAGTATCTCCTTTAATATCTCTTCTTAGATTTGATCTTGAATAGGGTTTAGATGTTGGGCTCTGGGCCGAACCGTGCAGACCGTATTGCTAGGCTAGGCCCAGTTCACGTGGGCCTGCTATTGGTCTTGAGCGATTTAGGCCATATCCCATCATGTAACATTTCGAAATTATTATTTTATACTCACACAATCACAATCCATTTTAAAATATTTCATTTCTTTTACATATAGGTATTTAGAAGGAAAATATAAAATAATTAAAATAAATAAAAAAAGGATCTATATTTTTTAAAATGATAATTACTTTTTAAAATAAAATAAAACATTTACCATGGGATAATCCCAAAAGAAAATGAGATATTTTAAATAAAACATATGGAATAATATATTAAACTAAAATTAAGATTAAATATAGTATATTAACCTCACTTAACATTTATCACCAACTAAAATTAAATAATAAATATAATTAATTGAACTAACGATTACTATAACATGAAGATATTGTAATAATAAAACAAAAGGTTAAAGTGATGTAAGATTAGGAGTGTTAGGAGTGTTGTAAGGGAGCGTAGGAAGGTGGTGGGGCGGGGGATTGTGATATTTTATATGCCTATTTCAATGGAATATGAGTGCGGTTTTTGGCATTTCCTAGGTACGTGTTCTAAGGATTATGGGAGATTATTATGAGGTTATGGATAAGGATGTTGGTAAGTGGTAACATAGTAATAATATTTTTTCCTCCAAATATGAAAATGTGATATTTATGTAATTAAGTCCAAGTATGTGGATTATATAATTTAATAGCATCATATGCTTTCTTTCCTTTATAGCAAATTATGATAAAACAAGATATATTGTTGTGTAAAAAAACATGACAATGTCTCTATAACTTTTCAACTTGTATAATTAATCCGTATGTACTTTCTCAAACATAACATCAACTTTGATTTGATTGAAAATAGATTGATGTTGTAAATCAACAACTTATAAATATGATATTTTTTTAGCCAAATTTTAAAATTGTATTATAAACCAAAAATTGAGTAAAAGTTCTGCTCCATTTGTCCTGCTTTAAATAGCTCGTATTCATACTAAAAAATGAATTATTTTTACACATAAAAGTACCTTGAATTTTATGAGTCACGCTATTTTACATTCAAAATATAACTTTTCTTCATTTATATGTCCAGAAATAATGAGCGGCTTAAAACGAGGTGGAGGGAGTAATATGTTATGAAATTGCCTCATTTTATTTCATGTATACTACAAACATGGCTCTTAGATTTTTTTTTTCTTTTTCATATAAGATATATGAATATTTGCTGCGTTTATTATTTTTAGTACTATTAGTGCCATTTGTATCAACATGTTGTTTATTATAATAATCTACAATATATATGTTCCACAAGCGCTTGATTTGAACTAAAATGAACTATATAGCATAATCTGTAGTAGTTTATGAAGTTTCAATGTCGAATTATCACTTACAATAAAAGTTTATTTTTATATACTTCGAATTTTCAATGTCGGATTTGTATACTGAAAGCAGTGTTGGTTGAGCTTGTATACAATGTTTCCTGTTACCACTATTACAATCTCCTATCTGATTTGATTACTTGATTGCATATATATGTGTCCCCTTATCTCATATATAAGTTAGATCATACGATGTGTAGAAGATCACGTAAGTCGTATGATTGGTCGCTTAATGAGATATAAAAGAATCACGGTACCGAGACAACTTGAGGACGAGTTGTCGGTATAGTGCATGTATAGATAAGAAGTGACTTGACTTGGTTGCTTGTCTATCTTTGGTACGTCTCGACGTATTGATGGATCACAAGTGAGATGAGTTCTTCTATCTCGACCGTCGTGAATAACCTAGATCTCGGTGACTTACGATGATCTAAACCTCGATAAGGTATTCGGTGAGTATGAGTTCTTGACCATCACTTTGACTTGTTATGTGTGAGGGTTATATGATCTAACCCAATATTCTCCGCGATCTTGGGTGGTGGCGGTGCTTGTATGTCATGCTAGTTACATGTCGAGTCACCGTATCCGTTTAGGATGATGGCGCCCCTTAAGGAGCTCAAAAGGTTTATTGTACTAAACCCCGGGTTGAGTTAGCTCAAGTACAATAATAAGGTTGAGTGGTACTACTTAGGAATTAAAGATATTAATTATTTTAAGCGGTGTAATGCTCTAAATAATTAATGGACGTGCGATATCTTAAATACGAGGATTCAGTAATGTCTAAGTGCAAGCCCGACTCAACTTGGTAATAAAGGGTAAGTCGGCATTTATTCTCTAGTGGCATGAATGAATGTTTATAAATTAATTTATGTTCTGGGTGAACATAAGATAATTAATTTATTTGAGGCCCATCTTTATTCCTTGCATTTGATCCCTCGGTCGGCCCATCCAGGCCCGTAGCTGCAGAGAAAATCGGCGCCCCTCTCCTCTCTAAGGATCTGATTTTATTCCCTTTATCCAAAAAAGGATATTATTATATTTATGGGATATGCATAGATCCTTTCCTTGTAGGATTTGGTAGTGCATTATAAATATAAGGTAAGAGAGAAAATCAATGCTAATGCTTATCATTATTTTCGAGAATCCCATAGTATTATTTGGGAGTGATTTTCGAAAAACATAGAGTGAGATAGGGTGATTTTCTGTAGCATTCTCCATAGATTATCCTCACTCGATATTGGAGATTGGGCAACCGGGATACAGTCCAGAAGATCAAAGCACGGGTCTCGATCCGATCCACCTCGACAGATTCAAAGGTAAACACGAGAAAACCCCTACGTGTTGCAATTAATTATATAGGTGCATGCTAGGAATATAATCAATGTATGGTGAATTAAACATCCAAGATAGATCCTCGGGAGAGGGCTAAACCTAGTTTTCCCTACAAATATTGATCGAGAGATGATTCTCATGGCTGAAGTTGACGATGCAATAACTCCAAGTTCTTCAAGAAGAATATGGTATGATAGAAAATATGTGGATCATGAGCGTGAAATAGGCCATGATCATCTTTTTCGTGATTATTTCTGTACCGATCTAATATACCGTGAAATTTATTTTCGTCGTCGGTTTCGAATGCGAAGAGAGTTATTCATCCAAATTGTTGGGGCTTTGGGCAACCACTTAAGCATTTTCATGTTGAGGCAAGATGCAATTGGAAGAAATTGTTTATCACCACTTCAAAAGTGCACAACAACCATCCATCAATTGGCATATGCAGATCCTGGTGACTCACTCAATGAGTATGTGCATCTTGGTGAGTCTACTACTTTGAAATGTCTATATAAATTTTGTAAAGCTATTGTCGTAGTATACGGTTCTAGACACTTGAGGAATCCAAAAGTGACTGACACATGCATGAAACGAAACATGGATTCCTCGGAATATTGGGGAGCCTTGATTGTATGCACTGGGATTGGAGAAATTATCTCGTTGCTTAAAAAGAGCAATATATGTGAGACGGTTTGGGTGTTCTGATAATAGTTCTTGAAGCGGTGGCATCGCATGATTTGTGGATATGACATGCTTTTTTTGGTGTTGCAAGAAAAGGTAATGATATCAACATGCGTCATGGGTTACCCTTATTTAATGTCACCTTACAAGGAAACACACCATAAGTTCTACGGTGAACGAAAAATCGTATAACAAAGGATATTATGATACTAATGGAATATATCTACAATGGGATACATTAATGAAGAGTTATTCGGTCCCAGAACATAATAGCAAATCGAAATTCAAGTAGAGACAAGAAGTTGCAAGAAAATATGTGGAACGACCGTTTGGAGTGTTGCAAGCTCGTTGGGCAATATTTTGAGGTCCAGTGCGACCCTATTATAAGGAAGACTTAGCAAATATAATGTATACATCTATTATTTTGCACAACATGATTATTGAGAATGAGGTGGAAACATTGCTCAAGTGATCGGGTGAAGAAAATACATCTCCTCTGCCAACTATGAACACGGTATCTAATGAAGCGTTTAACGAATACTTCAAGAATTACAACGACATGTGTGACAAGAGCACTCATGTCCGACTTCAAGAGGATTTAACGACACATATCTGGGAACAATATATTGCTGATTATTAAAGAATTAAGTAATGTTATTAGTTTGAATTATTATATATTTTGATTTTCAATTATGTATTTTCAGTTAATGTAATTTTTATTTTAGTTCTTAAATTTCAATTTTTATTCATTAATTATAATTAAAAAATTATTGATTATAATTATAAAATAATTAGTTTATTTTATTAAGTTTTTAAATTTATAATTAAAATTATATAATTAATCACATATAGATATATAAAGTGATGTGTATTTTAGTGGGATCTAGTTGGGGGTTTATTATTGTACAGAAAAGTATAATAAAATTGGTGGATTTTAAAAACTAAGTGGCACTGTGGCACCCCATGTGAAAGTTGGAAAGTTGGATTTAGGGTTGTGGGCACCTTTACAAAACAATATTTAAAATTTTGATTGACGATAGTCGAAGTTGGCGATGTGATGGGCAGTGGTGTCCAACAAATAATAGCCGAATGTCGGTGATTAAGTCGTCGGGACATCTGAGAAGAGAAAAAAGGGTGAAGAAAATTAAGGCTCACGAAAATTTGGGAAGAAAGAGATAATGATTTTATTACTTCTTAATTTTTTTAATTGTTTTGATTTTTGAATTTCTCACGTTGATGCCATATAAGTTTAATTTAGGGATCAAGATTAATTTTCCAAAAGATGGAAAAATTTATAAGTTTTGGGATAAATTTTAAAAATCGTGCATAGAGATGCTCAGCATAATCTAAACATTCGGGTCATAATCGGAACCAAAACTCTTGACCACGTTTCTAGGTCTGATAGTTCAAGCATTTTTTTTAGTTGTCTTCTAAATGTGTTCTATGTTGGAAATATATTAATTGGATGCATATATTGTAAGTAAAATGCATGAAATGAAGTAAGAATTTAAAATTTAAAACTAAAAACTTCAAATCTTGAACTGTCCGAAAGATTTTACGATATTTTCAATGATGAAAGATTTTATTTTCACAATATTTTAGTTGTTATATACTTCATTTACTTAATTATAGCACATTTTAACTATATTACAACTTGGATTTTAATTAAAATTTCATAAATATTATTTATTTTTATTTTTTAAATGACGATTCAACGGTTCGGAACCGGAATTGTCGGTTCACGAACTGAAATCGGAACCGCCAACCTTCCTTCACGGGCCGAATTCATTTCAAACTTTCTGAAATCGTGAACCGATAGTTCCAGACCAATTATGTAATATCTCAAAGTTTTAAAACTAGGTTACGATAATATAAGTCGTTAATTATGGTTTTTGTTTCGATAATCGAAATAGTATTTTATCGAAGCTCAATTACGATTATCCATAATACGAGAATTTTCATATTATATCCATAAACAATTAGTAAATTAAGGAATATATATATATTATTCCTTCGAGAGCGTATTAACGAAGAACAAATAAGGTGATTACGACTTTATTATTAACGTTTTTTAGACGATTCGAAAATTTTAGCATAATGTTTAAAGAATTTTAATATTTGAAGTCCTATGATTATTTTATGAAACAAGAGCATTTTTTATATATTCCTTCTCTAAAATATTTTTATTTATTAAAGAAATGAAGATTGGATAATTAATTTCTATTTTTCTACACATGGTTCGAAAATTTCATCTTAGAACATAGAATTGTTCTTATTCATTTTTTTAATGATTTATTTCATCATCTAAGATCTATATTATATCATATTGTTATTAAATGAGAAAAATGGAGACATGTAGTATTTTGTCTCCTATAGTGGCCGAAAATATTGTGTAGTGTGAAAGGAAGAAAATTTCCATCTTTTGTGATAGTGATGTGTATTTATTATGATAATGAGAGGTTATTAATTTAAAGATAAGATGAGTTATTAATAAATGAAGTGATAAGTGTTCTTTTGTTGGTGATGGCCGAAAATATCACAAGTGTGAAAGGAAGAAAAGTTCATCTTTTGTTGATAGTGATAGTTAATTATTTTGAAAATGAAAGGCATTTAATTTAGATATAAGATAAGATGATTAATTAATGAGGTGATAAGGTGTTATTTGTTTGGTAGTGAAGGTGTGAAATTTTAAGAGATAAGAGAGTGTATTTTGTTGACTTTTTTTAGATATTTTTTTTAAAGCTTGATTAATATCTTATATCATCAAAAAAATAAAAATCACTTCATTCTCTCAACATTAGGACCGAAACTTTGAGAGAAAAAAGAGAGAGTATTCTTCAAAATTTTCTCTTCAATCTTAAGCTAGAAAATCGATTTCTTCGCCGATCGACTCCGATTAAAAGGTTAGAAATTGTACAAGCTTCTTAGATATGCAAAAATATTAGAAATTCATCCATGAAAAATGAAGTTATATGCTTTTGTTATTTTATGTGAAATTTGAGAAATTTTGTTAAATGTTTAAGTTGTTAATTAAATATGTTTATATGATAGTTGTAAGCATGTATTATGAATGTAGTACAAAGTTGAGCATGTTAGAATTTTTCTTATTATAGTTGAGATATATGAGAATTATATGTTGGTGATAATGAATTTTGATTGTTTTTTTGAGCATAAATTGATAATAGTTAGTATTGTTTAAGCATGTATGAATTAATTCATAATTTTTGTAAAATATTGTCTATTATTTCAAAAAAATTCGAAAACTATAGTGCATGACATATCGATGTGTGATTTTTGTATGATGGATATTAAGGTATATTTTTGATGTATGATGATGATAATGTGTTGTATGAATTAATTAGAATTTTTGAAAATTATTGAATTGATTTTTCAAAATTTTTGAAAACTATAAAGTGTAGGGTTTTGATGTCAAATTTTTCTATGACTAATGTTATTAGATATTATTGATCCTCTGTTAGTATAGTGTGTTATGTGAATTTATAGGAATTTATGGAAAAATTTTGAAAATTGTTTCCAAAAGTGCCGAAAATATTGAAGTGTGAAGTTTAGAGTTTCAAATTTATTTTATTAGATGTGATCATATATTTAGTCCCAAAAATATGTTTAAGATATGCTATGAATTTATGTGATTTTTAAAACGAGGTTTAATATTTTTACGTTGAAACGTTTTGTTAAGTGACTTAAGATTTTGAAATATAAAGTGTTATGCTTAATTTCATTTATATGTATATTTGGGCATGATTGATTGTTAAAGTGAAATTATGAGACTTATGGGAATGTGATTAGGAATCAATTAGAATTAGAGTATATATATGTAAGTTAATAGTTCTAAATATGAATGTTGAGAAATGCATGTTTTTGAAGTCGAAAATGACTTGGTTAAAGTATGAATGTATGAAGTATGTTAGTGCGTGAGTAGAGTTATGTTTAACGTACAGAGTTATGTTTTACGCCTAGTATAAATATGGGTTTCTCTGAATAGATACACTAGAACGTGTGAGACGAATTAGAGATATAAGAATATCTCTTTTATAAGAATTGATTTCATAATTGAAATCATGTTATCGGAAAATAGCTAATACAAGTTCAACCTAAGTCATTGGTATGTGGTCCGAAGCAAGGTTTCGCCTCAGTTAAAAACGAGAAGATATAAGTTATAATATTCGATGAAAAGACGTACTAAATTGGTTAAAAGGTACGAAGGCTTTAGAAGGTTTATATTCAGTTAATAGGGTCTTAATAAGATTTGAAAGTTATCGAGTTCTATTAGATTTTGACGATTTTCGAAAATGCGATCAACGTACTAAATTAGTTTCTTACATAAAGTTGGAGTACGAAAGTGAAATCTGAAGTAAGAAGAAAACCGTTTTGAGAAGCAGAATATACCAGGTGGACTTTTTCTCCTCAAGGATAAAATGAAATGAAATGATAAATGTTTTATTTAGGATGCTTTCTTTTGAGAAAATGATGATGAAATGTTGTTATTTAATTACCTGCCCAAAATGTTTATGTTTTATGTATGGATCCTATCAGTGTTGGTTCGCCAACGTAAGTTTTATCGAATTCGGATCCTATGCTAGAGGGAGAATTCCTTGCAAGATTAACGTGTACACTAAGGTAACTGTAGTTGCTGAAAGGTTTGCTCAGCTAGTTACGGTGACCGTGTGCTGAAAGGTTTTCTCGGCCGGTCATGACGTCCGTGGAATGAGGCCTCCTTCTACGGCGCAAGATGAGATGGGATATGGATCATACAGATAAAAAATATGTCTGGTCAGACAAAGTTTATGGAAAATGACAGAAAATATTTAGTAAGCACGAGCATTTCAAGTAAAACCTCGTGTGTTACTGATGGAGCAGCGTAATTTAAAGTTATGATGTATGTGTTTGGCATAAGTCCACTGAGTCTTTATACTCAGCCCTGAATGTTTGTTTTTAAATGTGCCGGTTGAGTTGGTGATGAGATGGAACAGTGTTGAGCAGTAGGAATCTTTTATCGCTGAAAGTTAGAACCTTGAGTGCACATCTTCATATGTGTACTTTTGTAATATCCTGAATTTTTAAAGCTAAATTACGATGATATAAATCGTAAATTAGAGTTTAGTCTCGATAATTGAGATAGTAATTTATCGAAGCTCGATTTTGACTAACCATGGTACGAGGATATTTATATCATATTCACTAATGATTAGTGAATTAAAGAATATAGTTTATATTATCCTTCGAAAGTATTACTCTAACGTCGATTTAATTTCGATAGTTAGTCTTACGTTATTTTCTAAGTGACGAAGCTTAGAATTAAATTCTTTATTTACGAAGGATAAATAAAGTGATTATGAATTTACTATCAACGTTTTGTGACGATTCGAACGTCGACGTTTTGAGGTGATTCGAAAACTTAGTATAATGATTAGAGAATTACAATATTTAAATCCTATGATTATTTTTTTGCAATAAGAGCATTATTTTTATATAATCTTTCATTCAAATAATGTTAATGAATTAAGGAATAAATGTTGGATAAATTGTTCCTAATTTCGAATTAGGGTTCGAAAAATTGAACTTGTGACATAGAATTGTTTTAATTATTTTTTCTATGATTTAATTTATCATCTGAGACTTATATTATGCCATATAGCTATTAATTGCAAGAAAATAAAATGTGTAGCAATTTTCACTATATAGGTTCCGAAAATTTGTAGTAATAAGTTGAAATGAATAAAGTTGCTATCCTTTTATCATGATTAGTAGTTAATATGATAGTGAGACATTTTAATGCGTGAGATAAGATATGTCATGAATTGAACAAGTGGGAGGTGTGTTGGCATAGTGATGACCGAAATTGTGGACTAATAAGGTAAGAAGAAAAAAATAAACTCTTTGATAGTGATGGCTTGTGTGTGTTAATGTGTAGTAATTCTTGTATGTTAGTGTAAAACAAATAAAAATCATCCCTTTGTGAAGTGAAGTAGCCGATGCATTTAGTGAGTACAAAGGAGAAGAATTTTTCTTGTTTGATGAAAGTGATGGGTATTTACTAAGTGATAAGATGATGTATTAAAGGTGTAGGAAGATGAGATAAATTTTTTTGTCTTGTAATACTATGTGAGGACCGAAAAGAGTAGGGAAGGAAATTTAGTGTGTTAAGTATTGTATTCATTTAACTTTAATACATAGTGATAAGATATTAAGAACATTCATCACCTCTCTTTTCTCTCTCTCATTACCGTGACCAAGAAAGAAAAAAAGAAAAGTAGTGTTCTTCATTTTCCTTCAAAAATTTTAGTTAGAAAAACGTTGCCGTCGAAAATCGACACCGATTAAAAGGTTAGAAATCGTACGAGCTTTTTACACATGCTTAAATTTTCGAAATCCATCCATTAGATATCATGTTATACACTTATGTTATTTATGATGAAAAATTTAGAAATGTTGTTATAATGTTTGGTTGTTTATTAAGTATGTTTATATGATGTATATGAGCATATATAATGAATTTAGTACAAAGTTAAGCATGCTATAAAATTTCATGAAATGACCGAAAGCTTATGATGTTCATATGTTGATGGAAATGATTTTTAATTGTTGTTTTGAGCATGGATTAATGATATATGGTAATAATTAAGCTTGTATAAAATTATTTAGAAATTTTGGAAAACATTAGTATATATATTTGAAATTACCGAAAATTATGAGAGAATATATTGTTGATATATGATTCATGTTTGAATGATATTATAGCATATTAGTGATATAGGTTCATAATAAAGTGTTATATGAATTTATTGAAATTTTAGAAAATTATTTGTTCATATGTTAACTTCCGAAAATTTTAGGGTTCTAGGACATATTGATGTATGATTTGTGTATGATGAAAATTATGCCATATTGATGATACATGATGATGATATGTGTTGTATGATTTAATTAGAATTTTTGAAAAATGTTTAAGTATTGTTTCAAAATTACCGAAAACTATAGTGTATAAGATCATGATGTACAATTTTTCTATGACTAATGTTATTACATATTATTAATCCTATGTTGATATAGTATGTTATGTGAATTTATGGGAATTTTTGGAAAAGTGTTGAAAATTATTTCAATAGGGCCGAAAGCTTAGGAGATAAGGTTTAAAAGTTTTAAATTTATTTTATCATGTATAATCACATAATATGTTCTAAAAATATGTTTTAGACATACTATGAATTTATGAGATTTTTAAAACATGGTATACTATGTTTATGTCGAAACCTTGTGTTAAGTGACGTAAGTTGTGAAAAATGATATGTATTGTACAAGTTCGGATATACTTAGGTATAAATTCGAGTATGATTGTTGATTAACGTGAAAAATCGAGACTTATGATAATATGATTAGAAATCGATTGAAAATCGATTTATATGTAAATTGATAGATATATATGTGAATAATTTGAATTATATAATTTCGAAAGTCAAAAGAGTTGACTAAAGTGTAAACGTATGAAATACGTTAATACATGAACAATGTTATGTTGTACGTCTAATAGAAATATGGTATACGTTGAATAGATATGCTAATACGTGTAAAACATATTAAGATTATAAGAATATCTCTTTTTAAGAGATGATTTCATAATTGAAATCATTTTATCGAAAAACGTTAGTATAAGTTCGATGTTTGACCTAAATGATTTATATGAGGTCTTAAATCATATTTCGTATCTATCGAAATACGAAAAGTTATAAGTTAAGATGTTCGATGAAAAGACGTACTAAATTAGTTAAAAGATGCGAAGTATTATTTTCGAGGGTTATCAAAGCTTATTAGACTTTGACGTTCTCGAAAAACATGACCGACGTACTAAATTAGTTTCTTACGTAAAGTTGGGACGCGACGTGATTGTTGACGTGGAAAGGAATCTTTTTGAGAAAGCCTACGTACCAGGTGGGCTTTACTTTACTCCTCAAAGATAAAATACAAATGTTTTATTTACGATGCATTATTTCAAGAAATGATGATGAAATATTTTATTTAAATTACCTGCCTAAAATGTTTATGTTTTATGTATGGATCTTATCTATGAATGATAATGAAAGTTGTTGGTTCGCTACCAACTTATGAATGAAAATCGAATTCGGATCATGTGCTAGAAGGAAAATTCATAGCCTGGATTAACGTGTACACTTAAGGGTGACTGAGTGTTGAAAGGACAATGCTCGGCCGGTCACAGCGTCCGTGGGAGGAGGCCTCCTTCTACGACGCATGATGAGGTTATATGAGAAAGGATACGGATCATACATACAAAGAAAATATGTCTGGCCAGACAAAGTTTATGGAAAATGACAGAAATTGTTTAGTAAGCAGGAGCATTTTATCTAAAACCTCGTGTGTTACTTGATGGGACGAGTAATTCAATGTTATGATAAAATATTTTGGCATAAGTCCACCGAGTGTATTCTTGTACTCACCGCATGTTTGTTTTAGATTTACAGTTGGAAATGATGGGATGGTGAAGTGTTGAAGCAATGGAACCTTTGTCGCCGATAAGTAGAACCTTGACTACACATCGTCATATGTGTATTCACATATTTTTCCACCGCAAAGAATACTAAGTTATGTTTTGAGTTGACAAACTAAATACCTTCTGATCGCTTGATCCTTTTGTTGAAGATCGATGGTCTAGTTCCACATGTAAATTATGTGTGCTTTATCTTAAATAGTTTGAAGTTCTAAAGTTTGCTTGATATATGTCCCACAAGTCTATATTAAAGTGTGTTTCATGTTCCTTAATTACTGTTCCAAGTAATAGTCCCTGCTAATCCGTCATTAGGATTAGAGGGCTGTTACAACTTTATATGTTTTCCGCTGCAAGAACACTAAATTATATTTTGAGCAGAGAACTAAATTCCTTCAAATCAATTGAACCCTTTTGTTAAAGATCTGATGGTTTAGTATGTAAATTACGTTTGCTTAATCTCAAATGCTTTGATGTTCTAGAAGTTTTCTTGATATATGTCTCACAATTTGATATCTCATTTTCTTTTTCCGCTTCTTAATTCACATTCCAAGTAATAGTCCCTGCTATTCCGTCCTTAGGAATAGTAGGCTGTTACAAATTCGAACTAGAACCAGACCTGTGAACACCTCTAATCGTGCACAAAATCATAATCCATTTATAGTTCGTGTAAAATAGTTTTGTTTTGTTTTAAGTTCTTTGAAAAAACATAAATTTATGACGTTTTAAACAATTTAGAAAGAATAATATGTCTATTTTGTCAAAGCATTAAAAAAGTTCAATAATAGAAATAATAAAATTTGTGGCTTAAATAGAATAAATTATTAATTAGTCCATTCAAGAAATAAGAAACCATATCGATAGGATACGCCCAACCACGGCCCAAGCAACAGCCCAATACAAGTAAGCTCGACATCAAGCTTGGCCTGTGCAAGTTCGCCCAAGAAGACTCTAAATCAATGTGAACTTGAAGATTCGACCATATATAAAGAATCCTAATTTGAAGAGATCGGAGGAAGATCCGATCCTAGAGGAGATCTCGGATTGAGGATCTATGTCAATATATTTGTGTATAAATAGAGACTAGATTAGGCGAAAGACTATCTACACTTTTGTAATCCTCCTCACATTATCAATACACGAATACTCTCTCTCCCGTGGACGTAGATCTTATTCATAGATCGAACCACGTAAATCTTTGGTGTTCTTGTGTATTTAATTCCCTTACGAAAATAAGATCGATCCTTTGGCGCGTGCGTGGGAAGGAAAATTTGTGTTTTCGATCAACTTTCATTTACAGGAAACTATCACGACCATGCGAGACTGTAAGTCATACATCCGAGTCGCCACCAAGCAACAACAACAACGGTGGCGGGGGCGCGAGCTCGACTCGGAAAAAGCCTAGTCATGGAAGGGACTCCAGGGGCATATCCAACACTTTGACGAGCACGGCGAACCCATACTGCAAGGCGAAGAATACTAAAGTGAAGACTACCGCAATAGCCACCAAGGAGAACCTCCAGCTCCGCAGATGAACCTTGACAACGCCGTCAAGGGGTTTCTTGAGAAAAACAAGGAGAGCTTCCTCCAATACCTAGGTCGGCCACATCCCGAAGAAAGGAACGCCGAAGCCTCGTCTAAACACGAGGCACCACGACGAGGTAGATCCCCCAGCATCCAAGTCATGGGCGCTCACACCTCCGCACAAGTCGGGGCCCAAACCGACCGCGGGAGGGACGAACAGCGCGGGAAAGGACGTCGCGACCGCCGCGAGGCCGGCCCTCACTACCAAAACGAGTTCGGTCGACGAACTCCGCCCCACTCTCCAGAGGGCTGTTTCGACGGGTACGGGAGGATAGTCACCCTGTTCTCAAACAAAATACTCGACACCCCACTCCCAGATAAATACCGGGTGCCGAGCATCACCCCCTACGACGGACTAAGGGACCCGCAGAACTTCCTCTCGCAGTTCCAGTACAATAGGATCAACCAACGCCTCGACACAATTCATATGTGCAAGCTCTTCCCGGAGTTACTAGTCTACAACGCCCGCCGGTGGTTCGACAGTCTACCTCCCGGGAGCATTGGTTCCTACCGCGATCTGATGAAGGCCTTCCATCGAAGGTTCTTCCGAATGCCGAGTCGAGATGACGCCGGCACACCTTCTCACCCTAAAGCAAGACCGGAACGAGTCCATCGGTGACTTTATGACTGTGTTCAATAAGGAGGCACGAAGGTCGCAGATGTGAGCGATCTCCTCATCATCTCGACCTTCCGAGCGGCGTCACGCACGGGGCCTTATATAAAGAGATCGTCAATCGAACCCGTGCATCGCAGCAGATCTATGGCGCATAGTGACCGGTTCGCCAAAGCGGACGAGGCCGAAGAAGAAGCGAGGCGAAAAGGCGAGCCCTCGAAAAAGGAGAATAGACGAAGGGCGAGGAGATCGAGGCCAAGGCCGACAAGCGCTTGGAGAGAATCGTCGCCCATAGAGTCGAGCTCGGACCGCGTGACACCCCAGGCGATCTCAATACACCCATTGACAAAATCGAGGCGAGATCTACGACTCCACACGAACATGTTCGAGAAGCCCCACCAATGACGGGGAGGGCAAAGCGCCGATTCGAGGATAAATCACCTCGTTCCATGAGGATTACAGACACGAAACCGAGGATTGCAGGACCTAATGGGAGAAATTGAGATGTTGGTTCGAGGATGGAACCTTAAGGAAATACCGAGGACAAGGTCGCCGAGTGGCGGTATGAAGCTCCCAACAGAGAGCAAAAGAAGAGCGAGAGAAGAAAGGAAATTGCGCCCACAAGAAAGCAAGGCGCGACGACAACCGAAGAAGAAGGCGACGAACCGCAATATGATGGAGTCATCTCCACCATTACGGGCTCCCCGTGAGTCACGAAGTCCTCCTCAAAGCCAAGCCGAAGTCCACATACCGGCGAACCGGCCAACAAGAGGCTCAGAAGGGACGAGGTGATCACCTTCTCCGAAGACGACCTCGTGCCTACGATAGTGCCCCACCAGGATGCGCTGGTAATCCGAGCGATGGTCGCAAACAAGTTGGTGGCGGCGTGTACATCGACGGTGGCGGCGTCGAAGCATCCTTTTCGAGGAATGCTTTGATAAGTTAGGAGTAGAGGCGCGCGCCGCAAGACACACCGCCGCGCTCGAAGCTTCGTTCGAGGATGAGACACGCCCGGAGGGATAATCGAGCTACATCACGGTGAGGAAAGCTCGACGAGCTCCATGAGGTGGTACACTTCTTCGTGGTGAAGGCCTACCGCCGTATAACATCATACTAGGGGCGAGATTGGCTGAGCATATTTGTGAAGGCGGTATGCTCAACATACCACCTGACGATGAAGATCCCCACAAAGGGGGGGGATAGCCGTGATCCGAGGAGATCAGAAGCAGGCCAAGGAATGCTTAGAGGTCGCCCTACGAGGTGCAGGGGCTCCAGCCCAACACCCATAGGCATAGCAATTAAAGAAACCCGAGGAGCTGGAAGTAAGAGAGACATCGCCTATCCCTGACAGCCCGGTGGAGAAGGTCACGCTATACAAAGACGAGCCACTCAAGGTTGTCAAGATTGGCTTTACCGAGGCACCGAATTAAGGAACAGGTTATCCGACTCACGAGGGAATTCGAGGCGTGTTTGCTTGGTCGCCCCGACATGACCGGGTCTCCCCGAATATCATCACCCATGTGCTTAACATCGACCCGAAGACAAAACCCGCTCGCAAAAGCAGCAATTTTGCAGCGAGCGGAACCAAGTCATCCATGACGAGGTAAATCAATTGTTAAAAGCTCGCATATTGTTCGAAGTCAAATATCCGACTGGATAGCCAACCCGGTGATGGTGAAGAAAGGAGGAGGGATGGCGAATGTGCATTGACTACTGTGACCTCAACAAACATTGCCCAAAGGATTGCTATCCCTTCCCAACATCGATAAGAAGTTCGACGCATTGATCGGTACGAAGTCTTGATTTCTTGGACTTATATAAAGGGTATCACCAAGTCTTGATGGATGACGAAGAGCGGCCAAGACGAGCCTTCATTCTGAGACTTGGTCTTCGCATATAGGAAGATGCCATTCGGACTTAAGAATCGGGAGCTACCTATCAAAGAATGGTAGATAAAATATTTCGACCCTACATAGGCGGAATGTGGAGGTATCGTCGATGACATCGTAGTCAAAAGCAAGGAAGAAGCGCGTCGTCTCGACCTTCGGATCGTCCTCGACTTACTTGAAAAGTCAACCTCAAATTGAACCCCGAAGTGCACGTTTGCAGTTCGGTCCGGAGAATTCTTAGGGTGTTGGGTCTCATAAGAAGGGTTAAAAGCCAACCCATCCAAAGTTCAAACCATTCTAGAAATGAAGATGCCGAAGACCATTCACGACGTACTTTGCATAGCCGCACTAAGCCGTTTTCTTTCAAAGGCCGCGGACAAGTAGCAACCCTTCTTCAAGGTACTCAAAAAGGCTCCGGAATTCTCCTAGAATGATACACACAAGTCCGCCTTTGAAGATCTCAAGAACTACCTTGCCAAACTCCCCACTCTATCCGTTCAGAAAGAAGAGAGGTCCTTTCCCTATACCTCGCCGCCCGGACGAAACCATAAGTGCAATCTTGAGTGCGAGAGGAAGGACGTCGACTCCGGTATATTTCATCACCGAGCATTAAAGGCCCGAAGCAGAGGTATCAACCTTTGGAAGCTCGCCTACAAGCATTGGTAAATCTGCAGGAGATCAAGCGTCCATACTTCCATGCACATCTCATACAAGTCCTCATCGACCATCCACTTTGGCAAGTGTTGACGGCGAGAATCTTCGGGAGAATTGCGAAGTGGGCAATTGAGCTGGGCGAACATGACATATCTTTACGCCCGTCGAGCCATCAAAGGTCGAGCCAGCGAGACTTTCTTGCCGAGGCTCACTTGCCGGAAACCGAAGCCCTCGAGTCCGTGTCGAGATAAAGCCAAGCCGAACCGGAGAAAACACCGGAGGCTTGCTGGCAAGTCTACGTTGACGGGCTTGGGAAAACGGTAGCGAGCGGTATCTTACTCCTCCGGACCGGATGGCAAGAGATCACGTCGCATTGCCGGTTCTCATTCAAAATACGAACAACGAAGTAGAGTATGAGGCCTTGATCGCAGGACTTCGCCTAGCTCAAAATCTTCACATCTGACGATAAAAGTTCATAGTGACTCTCAAGTCATCGTAAGCCACATGTTGGGAAGTGCGAGACAAAAGGCGATGGGATGAAGAAATACCTCGAGAAAGCCAAAAGCCTACAACAAACTTTCTCCCACTTCGGTGTAATTCGCATCCCAAGGGAGCAAAATGGCCGGTGACATCTTAAGAAAATTGGCCTCGTCGTCAACAAACCCACCGATGGAAATCGACACGAGCATAGATGATCGCGATGAAGGAGCGAGGTCAACGTGGTCTCGGATGAAGAGCCAAATTGGATGACTCCATTCGAGATTATCGGAGAAAAGCGAACGCCCGGGACAAGCTCGAGGCCGGGAGGATCTTGAGCAAATCATTGCGATACATACTTGAGCGGGTATTCTCTGAAAGTCATACCTCCAGCCTCTCCTAAGGTGCTTGGGCCCGAACCGGCTGATTATGTACTACGGAAGACACGAGGGTCGTATGAAGTCACATCGGACCCGAGCCTTGTCAAAAAGGTCATGCGATGGGAATACTATTGGCCAACAATGTTCAAGACTCACTTAACCTTGTGAAAAGGTATCCGAGTGTCAAATTCACGGGAGCGTCTTGAGGCTACCATGAGACCGACCTCGCCTCCGCATAAAGCCCTGGCCATTTATGCAATGGGGATCGACATCGTAGGCCCTTTACGCAAAGCACCGGGCAACTCAATTCGATTGTCGCAATTGACTACTTCACGAAGTGGGTGGAAGCGAGCCCTTGGCAAAGATCACAAGCAAAACGCCTCAACCGTGCGGAAGAACATAGTGTGTCGATTCGGCATCCTCATATCCTTCTTTCGGATAATGGGCGTAATTCGCGATAAGATATTCAAAGGCGGTGTCAAGAGCTTGGATCCAACAAAGTTCACCTCGGTGGCCCATCCTCAAGCAAATGGTCGACCGAGGTCACCAACAGACGATCGTGAAAGGTCTCAAAACCCGTCTTGACCGAGCTAAGGGTCTTTGGGTAGAGAATTTACCGCAAGTCTTATGGTCATCTTGAACAACACCTTGGACGATTTAACGGAGAAACGCCTACGATGCGGTGTATGGAACCAAGCGGTGATCCCTATAGAAATCGGAATCTCGAGCTCGCACCATTCACTTCTCCGTCAAGCAAATGGGAAAATCTACGAACTGATCTAGATCTCGCTCGAAGAAAGAGAGACCTCGCCTACATCGAGGAAGCTCGGTACAAGCAACAAGTAGCTCGGTATTACAACCAGCGTGTCAAGTCCCGCAGTTCAAGTGGGTGACCTCGTTCAAATAATGAATTGATAAAGCCAAGCTCGGCAACTGGAAGCCACATGGAATGACCTTACCGGGGCCTATAAGCTCGCCCATTTATTCGGTGAGCAAATACCCAACACATGGCACATCATTCATTTGAAGAGATATTTTGCATAAGTGTCAAAAGTTGAGTCTTGTTCGTCATTGAGTCCTGTTAGGTCGAGTCCGAGTCTTGTCGTCTTGTTCCGTTATCTTTTATCAATAAAAATATTTTCTTTTCTCTATCTATTTTTGTCTTGCATGTTTTCATTTGTCACTTATGCATATGACTCTTCTAAAATTACTATACCCTCTTGGAGGACGAACTATACCCTCGACGGAGATGACTACCTTCGTTTAATACGAACGAACTTCAAACGCGTAGGGGACCACCCTCCCGATAAAACTTGGCAAAACAGAACCCATACCTTCGTGCGAGGACGGATACCTTCGTTCATTTCGAGGCGGATACCTTCATCGAGGAAGAACTACCCTCGTTTATTTCGAGGAAGCTTCGTACGAGGACGGATACCTTCGTTTATTTCGAAGACGGATACCTTCGTACGAGGAAGAACTACCTTCGTTTCATACGAGGACGAACTACTCTCGTTTATTTCGAGGAAGCTTCGTGCGAGGCGAATACCTTCGTTTATTTTGAGGGCGGATACCTTCGTGCGAAGGCGAAAATACCCTCGTTTATTTCGAGGAAGCTTCGTGCGAGGAAGAATACCTTCGTTTATTTGATGCGGATACCTTCGTGCGAAGACGAAAATACCTTCGTTTATTTCAAGGACGACACACCCAATTATCTGTTGGGGTAATAAAGAAGTAATGTCCAAGAAAAGACAACACGAAGCAAGGAAAATTTCTTATTTCGTACATTACAAATTCATACATTACGAGGACGAAGAGGGCCGGGAGGCGGGAAAAGCTAAGCGATCCCTAGAAAAGTCCGGATTCAACAGAGCATCTATGCTAAGCCTACCCCATCCTCGACCTACACTAAGAGCCTCGCCGGATCGACCTCTCGGCCCCGAGACGACCTCCACGGCTTGAAGAAGAACGACTTCGGCTCCTTGAAGGCCCACGTCTCTCTTGAGCACGGAAGCGTCTCTCTTGAGCTATCCAATCCGGGGAAGATATATCCGGGAAACGAGAAGTCGTCCTAGCAGATGACGAAGCTTCGGCAGCAGAAGAAGGCGCAGTAGCAGAACGAAGCACACGTCCAAGGAAGGGATGACGCGCCGCTACAATCTCGTATAAGCCGCCGATCTTCTTCAAATCGTCATATTGCTCTCGAAATTGCCAGGAGTCCTGGCCATACCTCCTCTTATACTCCGAACACCGCGGTTTGAGGTCTAAGACCTTAGCCTCGGCCTCGGAGATGGTCATTCCACCTTGTCGGCGAATAAATGCCTCGTACTCGGCGTGCTCCTCTATGATCGGTTTGGCCTTATCCTCTGCAATCTCGAGCCTCCTCATTTCCAAAATCCGAGCATGAAGCTCGCCCAACTTCTCTTGCGACACCAGAGCTGACTTGACCTCCTCCATCACATGGCCAAGCTTGGCTTTCAAATGATAAACCTCGGCCTCCTTGGTTTCAAGAGCCCATGTCGAGCCTAGATCCGATTCGATGGGGAAGCATCGGGCATTTCGGGAGAAGACCGAACAAAAGGCAAGTTTATTATGAACAATCGATTTTATTAAGCCTCAAGGCGAGTCAAAAGGCGTGTCTCAGAGCGACGTATTTACATTCAAAAAAAAAAAAATACAAGGATCAATCCCGCCTTGGCTCCATCCCGCCTCCTCGGCGCCCGCACCTCCTCGGCATCCCGCACCCTCGGCATCCTCTCGAGCCTCAATAGCTGCAGCCCGCCCATCCCGGCCTTGGGGACCTCGGCTTTAGCCAATTCAACAATCAAAGCCTCAAGATTGGTGTCCCGGTCCACCGAGCACTCGCGGATCAAATCAGGGGTCAGCAAGACCGGAGAGGCGGCCAGGGCCTCCAGCACGGGCATGTCCTCCAGGCCAGCAGCGAGGACCTTGGCGCAGTGCCGCACAGGCATCTTCCTCCGTCACCATACCCATATTTGGACTTATCCAACTGCGGGTAATCCTCGGCGACTGTGTCGAGGGTGGTCGCTACCACGCGCTTGTTGAGCACGTCGGCCAAATCTCTGGCCAACCCGGAGAACCTCCCGGACAGGAACAGCTTCGCTGCAAAGGTGCGGAGAAATTCGCCTTGCGAAGCTACCGCCCCGGCTTCCCGACGTCGGATCGCTTCAACCTCCACCTCGGCAGAAGCCAGCTTTGCCTTCAACAAGGCAATCTTGGCCGCTGCTCTAGGGAAAAACATTTGTTAACCCTCGCCCCGAGGATCCATCTTGGGTGTTTAATTCACCATACATTGATTATAAACCTAGCATGCGCCTATATAATTAATCGCAACACGTAGGGGTTTTCACGTGTTTACCTTTGGATCCGCCGGGTGGATCGAGCAGGATGAACGGATCGAATGGTCGAGACTGCTTTGACCTTCCGGGTGTATCCCGGATGCCCAATCTCCAACGTCGAGTGAGGACGATCTATGGAGAATGCTTCGGAAAATCACCCTTTGCTCTCTTCACTAAAACTCACGAAAATTTTCTCTCTCAAACACAATGAGATGACCGAAAATAATGTGTTAATTATGTGAGCATTAACCTAGACTTTATCTCATACCTTATATTTATAATGCACTACCTTAATCCCATATGGAAATTACCATAATCCTATATGGAAATTACCATAATCCTATATGGAATATTACCATAATCTTAGGATTATTTCCATACTCTCAGGATTATTTCCATAATCTTATATGGAAAGGATCTATGCATATACCATAAATATAATTATATCCTTGTGGGATAAAGAGAATAAAATCTTTCCTTTGAGAGTACATAGGGGCGCCGATTTTCTTGTAGCTACGGGCCTGGATGGGCCAGCCCAGGGATCAAATGCAAGGAATAAAGATGGGCCTCAAATAAATTAATTATCTTATGTTCAGCCCAGAACATAAATTAATTTATAAACATTCGATCATGCCACTAGAGAAAGAATGCTGACTTACCCCTTTATTACCGAAGTTGAGTCGGGCTTGCACTTAGACATTACGAATCCCCGTATTTAAGATATCGAACGTCCATTAATCATTTATAGCAATCTGACTGCTTAAAACGATTAATAACTTCATTTCCTTAAGTAGTACCACTCAACCTTATTATTGTACTTGAGCTAACTCAACCTGCAGGGTTTAGTACAATAAACCTTTTGAGCTCCTTAAGGGGACGTCATCATCCTTAACGGATACGGTGACTCGATCTGATAACTAGCGTGACCTACAAGATCGCCACCACCCAAGATCACGGAGAATCTTGGGTTAGAACATATAACCCTCACCCATAACAAGTCAAAGTGATGGACAAAGAACTCATACTCACCTAATACCTTATCGAGGTTTAGATCATCGTAAGTCACCGAGATCTTGGTTCTTCACGACGGTCGAAAAGAAGAACACATCTCACCGTGATCCTTCAATACGTCGAGGCGAGACGCAGCATAGACAAGCAACTAAGTCAAGTCACTTCTTATCTATCTGCAGCCTAAACCGACAACTCGTCGTTAAGTTGTCTCATTGTGAAACTTTTATATCTCATTAAGCTCGACCAATCATACGAGACTTCGTGATCTTCTACACAATCGTATGATCTAACTTATATATGAGATAAGGGGACACGATATATGCAATCAAGTATTCAAATCGATAGGAGATTGTAATAGTGGTAACAGAAACATTGTATACAAGCTCAACCAAACTGCTTTCAAGATACAAATCCAACAAATGCCTCCGCCATGCCGCATGACGACCCCGCCTCACTTCCTTCACCACCGCCAAGGCCTCGGTCTCTCTCTTCTTTACCTCCCGAGCCGTCGCCTCGGCCTCGGCCACCTCCTGGACAAGGAGGGTCTTCTCATCCTCTAGATCCTTGTAGTATCGGGCCACCTCGTCGAACCGGGTGACGGCGTCATCCAAATATTCTGTCGCCCCGGTGAGCTCAGCCATCACGAGCTCGTACGCCTGCACATAAGTCACCCAGGTCAAAAAACTACATCAAAAGAAAAAGAATTAGTGACGTGCAAATTTCTCGTTACCACGGGGAACGATCGCGTGGCACGGCTACCGATGACCTTGCAATCATCATCACCAGCGGAAGTGTCAACGTGTTTCCTTCTTTTAAGGGGTGGAGGAAGGCGACCTCAACCTAGCCTCGAAGAGACCGCGACCACATCCCTGGTGCAGCCTCAGCCTCTCGGAAGAGACCATGACCACATCCTTCGGCGTAGCCTCGTGCTCTCGAAGAGACCTCCAAACCGACCCCTTTCCATGCGCTTTGATGAAGTTCACCGAAAAGAGCATAAATACCATTAAAAAAGGAAATACAACGAAGAGCTCAAGACAAGCTAGAGGGCCTCACCCTTCACCGGCTCTGTCGCGGTGGCAGGATCATAAGGGCTCAGCCCTGCAGCAGCAAGCTCGGCCTCGGTGAACACCTCGTCCACAAGACCGATTTTATCCAGTGCCTCCTCCAGGCCACCGAAGCTCTCATCAGAACCTACGTCGGCAAGCTTATCCGATCGCCAGACGAACTCCAAAGCTTCATCAAAACGACAAAAGAAGAACTTCTTCTGCCAGTTCGAGATCTTCGATTTTATCTTCGCTTTGAAGTTGCGACGGGGTGAAAAATAGTACCACCCCGAGCTGCTACCCTTCAGTTGGAAAAACCTGAGGACAAGCCCCAGGGTGAAAGGAGTATTATGCCGATAGGCATAAACACCAAGGCAGGTCAAATGCCGAAAGGAATTGGGTGTTATTTGGGCAAGAGATATGCCGAACATCTCTTGGAGTTCGACATACACATAGGCGTAAGGGAGGCGAAGACCGCTCTTAAGGCTGTCTTCGTATACGGTGATAAACCCCTCCGGGGGAGCACTAGCCCTATCCCCCGGACGAGGAGCAACAAACTCAAAATCGGAAGGAATATGATATTCGAGGCAAGCTCCTTATATCCGAGGTTTCAAAATCGAAGAGAACGAAGAAACCTTACCAAAATCACAAAAAGGGAATCTAATACTATGTACACGAGGAAGAAGATGGTCGCGAGTAAAAACATGTAAAACAGCCGGCAAATCCGGCGGTGACACAGAGACATCATGAGGCTCATCATCTAAAGACTCTCTAGGAAACGAAGAAGAAGCCATGAAACTTACTGGTTTAAAGGTCGAGGAAGATGGCGCTGAAACTTGCAAGGACGATAATGGCGATAGACGAGCTTTTTCAGATGACAAAGGGTTTTTACAGATTTGAATTTGGAAATGTGCAAAAGTGATATGCGAAACAACGTATCGGAGAAATTATTCCACATATGAGCTTTATCGGGAATCCAACCGCTGCCGCATTAAATGCATATTCAGTGCATGACATCGGCAGAAAATCCCGTGTTCGGCCTCGGCAGGACGTTCCGCATTCAAGATAAGAACGTCGTATATCCGACCTCGACCATGAATTGTATAAACGACTTGACATAACGCCGCCGACGGTGAAGCGACCGGGACTTCGACAACGCTCGACGGCGAAACGATCGGGGACCTCGGCATAACGCCGCCGCCGGTTATACCGAAGACTTCGCGTAACGCCTCGTCGGTAGCGAATCCAGTGTGATGTAACTTCGCAAAACACCGGCAAGAGATACAAACGGCGTCACGAACTTGTCACAACACCTCGAAAAGCGAGCCACTGACAAAGCGACCTCGGAACATTACCTCGGAAGGCCATCCGAATACGAAGTCGGCACCGAAAGGGTCCCGATTCATCACACACGTACATCGGCAAACCACAACTCCCAAACCCGCACGACCCTCGCGCGTCTTTTTGGGGATGTGATAGATACGCCCAACCACGGGCTCAAGCAACAGCCCAATACAAGTAAGCGACATCAAGCTCGGCCGAGCAAGTTCGCCCAAGAAGACTCCTAAATCAATGTGAACGCAGAAGATTCGGCCATATATAAAAGAATCCTAATTTGAAGAGAGATCGGAGGAAGATCCGATCCTAGAGGAGATCTCGGATTGAGGATCTAGGTCAATATATTTGTGTATAAATAGAGACTAGATTAGACGAGAAAGACTATCTACACTTTTTGTAATCACTCCTCACATTATCAATACACGAATACTCTCTCTCTCCCCGTGGACGTAGATCTTATTCATAGATCGAACCACGTAAATCTTTGATGTTCTTGTGCATTTAATTCCCTTACGAAAATAAGATCGATCACATACAAAATTAATAATTTTCCATATGAAGGTATTAGATATATATACCAACCAAAGGAATTTTTCTTATTGCATTTTTTAAATATCAACCACTAGGAATGTTAAGTCCGACTAATTCATTAGATTTCAAGCCAATTTATTAAGTTTTTGGGTTCGAATTATTTTCAGATCAATTATATCGAATTTTCAGACTAATCAATTTCAGATCATTCAGATTAAAAAAAAAAATTAAACTAGAAATATTTAACTCTAACTTTATTTTATGTTCAATCTATTCGAGTCAATCCGAGAAGTGTAGTTCGGATTCACTGTTACTCTAATGAGAGTATGAGACATGGAGTCTTGGACTATAATACGACTAAAGAGCTAATTGTACAGCCTCCACGGGCTTAGCTCAGTTGATTAAGAGCTAGAAGATTTAGAACAAGGACCAATGATCGAATTCTAACACCAGTGTAGGAGTTTCATCTTATTTAGGGTAGCTCTTTATGGACATTAGACAAAGTCCTCCTGGCTTCTTAACCGATAAGTCACTGTGATTTACCCAATCACATTAGCAGTCGCAGTGTGAGAGTTTCACCATATTTAAGGTGGCTCCTTGTGAACACTAGGCAAAGTCTTCATAACTTCTTAACCGTTAAGTCGCCGTGATTTATCTCTTTACATTCTCATATGACTTGGCGTAGAGACTCCTGGATGAGAGCTTCCCCTTTTGGAACAAGCTAATTCCTCCTTTTGGAACAAGCTAATTGTTCAGGCAGAAGTGCAATTATCAAAAGCTTAATGTCCTTGGCCCCAACTCACTACAATTATTGATCCTTATCTTCGAATACCACAAATTTTAAAGGCCTTACCTGCAAATTACTCATAAAAATATTGGGTTTTCTCATCCGTCCATTCACCCCTTCACCGCCGCTATTTCTATCGTCATCTACGTAAGCGCTCTCTCTCTCTCTCTCTCTCACAGGCGTCCGCGCCCACCAATACGCTCCTTGCTCGCAATATTTTCGAAACACCTATATGATATAAGCTATTTCATTTGTTGAATAACTGATGCATATTATCGTAGTCGAGGTGTTCGATAGAATGCCTAAGAGATGCGTTAACTGAGGGTTTGCATTTCCCCAATTTGCTATAGGAGTGTTTCATATCTGCAATCAACTTTTGTTGACCTCCTTTCCTGGCTTTTGTGCAGCTCACCTCACTGTATTAAATGCCTCCGTCATAAATCACACTCGAGTTCGTTAGTTACGGAAAATGTGAAACATGGCGGAGTCTCTCACCGAGCTACCTCCAAACATCCTCTCAGAGATCCTCTCGAGGCTTCCATCAACAGCCTCATTGCATGCAGATCTGTATACAAGACCTTTCTTGATATAACATCCTCCAATCCATACTTCAACTCTCGGATTCATTGAAGACGGACCGAAATCTCATAATCCAGTTAGGAAGCGTCCACAATCCTACAAGGTCAGTCCATTTGGTTGACTCTGGACAGATACTGCATTTGTGTTTGGTGAGATAGCCGAATTGAAACATATGTTTCGATTCCAAATTATCCGGGCAGGTATTTTTGAGAGATAGCATGTGCATGGACCAAACAGTTTGTAATTGATACATCAATTCCTATGGGGCATCTTCTCATTGAAGGGCCTGCAAATCCTCAGCAATCGCCACATAATACTGATGATATGGTCCGACCTTGTTGCAGTGTGCTATGATGCAAAGAGAAGACATTTAATTTTTCAGGCTTAATGGGGTCAGATCTGTTCTGCTCAGGCCTAGCTTTGTTCCTCTGAAGGTTGATGAGATGGTCTTAGTTGAAATCAAGAATGCTGAAACCTGCAGTTTGAGATAACCTCAAAACATATTTTCCATTCATGTCTAGAACAAGAGATCTCTAATCTTTTTATTTAGGAAAATGTGATTTCTTTTAATTCTTCTTCTTCTTCTTCTTCAGAATCAGACTTAAATAATAGGAAGTTCTATACTACCCTCAGTTTGTATCCTTATATTTTATATTATATTTGGCTTTTATAATTTTAGTTGTAATGGAATATTAATTCAACGACTCTTATACTAGAAAAAAGATAAATTAGAATTTTATTTCCACTGTCTTTCTTGAGGTATTTTACAAATTAATTCCTCCAATGTTTAGAAGTAAATGAATCTTAATATATGGATAATAGATTGATTGAGCTCGCACTGGTTGTGAATATCAACATTAAATTAGTTCCACTTTGTGACAGGTATTTTAAATAAGTATGTTCTTGAGTAAAATTTATAAACTACTTTAAGAATTTTATAAATAAAAATGTTAAGTTTATAAGCCAAGTATAATATTTTAAAAGTTCGGAAAAGCATGATTTAATAAGATTATAGGAACTTTTAGTGTTCAACTTATTAAAAAGGGTATTAATTTTCCCAATTAAAAAAATAAATCTCTGAAGGGCCCAACCGGGTTCGAACCGGTGACCTATTGATCTGCAGTCAATTGCTCTACCACTGAGCTATGGACCCTCGTGTGCAAAAGTTTAACAACAAAATATTATTAAATATGAATAATGTAATTGCTTCCCCTAGAAATTCTCAAATCATATATTTGTAAAATATAATACGTATACTACTGCACCAAAACACCAAATTTAGTGGGTTGAAATGTATGAAGTTGGATTGGAGCCTGCCGATAAATTGCACTGAAAATGACATTACATAATTAATTATTTGCTGTAAAATGGGCACTTTGTTGCCTCCAACCCCCCTGAATTCTTTTAAATATACATCCATTTTCTGCTCATGTGCCTTTGCAAATGTTGTCATCTATGTTTTCATTTTTAACTAAATTAAGAATTTTAGCAAGTTTTGGTGGAGAAAAGATTCAAGAGCTTCAAGTGCAAAGTTCGTATAATAATATCTACTCACAAAATATTGGGTTTTTCATCCGTCCATTCACCCTTCACCGCCGCTATTTCTATCGTCATCTCCGTAAGCGCTCTCTCTCTCTCTCTCTCTCTGGCGTCCGCGCCCAACAATTTGTTTCGCAATATTTTCGAAACACCTATATGATATAAGCTATTTCATTTGTTGAATAACTGATGCATATTCTCGTAGTCGAGGTGTTCGATAGAATGCCTAAGAGATGCGTTAACTGAGGGTTTGCATTTCCCCAATTTGCTCAACTTTTGATTGATGAATAATTGATTTTCCATCTTTCGTGATTGGCTCCCTTATCACTGTTTATTAATTTATTCTCCTCTCCTGATTACAGAGAAAAGTCAGAAATCGATTGCATCCCTGAAAATCAAGTATACATTTTTCCCTTATTTAAAGCTTTTTTAGTTGAAGCAGTTTAAGTGCAAGTGTTATTGCTTTCGATTCTTATTAAATTCTGGTAGAGAAAAAAATGCCTGCTTTAGCTGCAAGTAGGGTGCTTCTTCTCGTTGGTGACGCTATATCATCTGGAAAATCTTGTGTATTTTCACGAATAACTCCGCGATACAGCAGCGTGCGTCGATTTAGTTGCGTTAGCAACGAAAACAGCAAGTCTCTCACTCTAAAGAGTCTTGGTTTCAAGAGTGAAGTTCCGAGGAGTGACGGGAATGAGAAAAACAAACTCAAGAAGGAATTTCCACGATTGAGGTCCCTAAAAAAAAGAGAGAAAAGGGATTCCTAGAGAAACGAATGTAGTCAAGAAGAAAGAGAGGTTGATGTAGCAGCATTGGCTCCATTTGCTGCAGAGTCTTTCTCGGAGCTCGGCCTTCCACCGTTGTTAGTCGAGAGGTTAGAGAAGGAAGGCTACAACGTCCCAACAGGCGCTCAGGCTGCAGCTGTTCCCACCATTCTCAAGGATCACGATGTTGTTATACAGTCGTACGGGTTCGAAAGACGCTGGCTTATGTTCTTCCCATACTCGGAGGTTGGGCCGTTCAAGGAGGACGACGAACATAAAAGGAAAATGGGTGTTCAAGCAGTTGTTCTCGCGCCATCAAGGGAGCTCGGGATGCAGATTGTGAGGGAAGTTGAGAAGATTCTTGGACCCGAGGATAAGAGATTAGTGCAACAGCTTGTTGGAGGTGCAAACAAGTCGAGGCAGGAGGAGGCGCTTAAGAAGAACAAGCCGGTGATTGTTGTTGGGACGCCTGGGCGCGTTGCAGAGATAAGTGCATCGGGGAAGCTTCAAACACATAGCTGCCGATACTTGGTTTTGGACGAGGTGGATGAGCTGCTTGCGTTTAATTTTAGAGAGGATATGCACCGGATCTTGGAGCACGTTGGCAGGAGATCCGGTGCAGGTCAGAATGTTGCGAATGAACCTAAAGCCAGGCGAGCTGAGCGCCAGACAATAATGGTGTCTGCAACAATTCCGTTTTCAGTGATCCGAGCAGCTAGGAGTTGGGGTTATGAACCTCTTCTTGTCCAAGCCAAGAAAGTCGTCCCAATTGAAACCATTCCTGCTCCTGCGCCAATTAAGCCGTCAGAAACGCCTTCCGACTCAAACATGCAGGGGCAGGCTCCGGTGCAAAGCCTACCGCCTTCTCTGACACACTACTACTCGGTCACGAGAATGCAGCACAAGGTGGACGCTGAGAAGATGTGTCCACGCTTGATGCAAAATGCGTGATAGTTTTCATGAACCACACGAAACAGCTTAAAGATACGGTGTTCAAGCTGGAGGCACGTGGGATGAAAGCAGCGGAGCTACATGGGGATCTCAGCAAGCTCTCTAGATCGACAATTTTGAAGAAGTTGAAAAAAGGGGATGTGAGGGTGTTGTTAACCAACGAACTTTCGGCTAGGGGGTTGGATATTCCGGAATGTGATCTTGTGGTCAATCTGGAGCTGCCTACAGACTCAATCCATTATGCTCACCGGGCTGGTCGGACAGGGCGCCTTGGCAGAAGGGGCACCGTGGTTTCCATATGTGAGGAGGCGGAGGTTTTTGTTGTTAGGAAGATGCAGAAGCAGCTTGGCGTTGTGATCCAATCGTGCGAGTTTGCGGAGGAAACTTACTGTCAATGAAGAGAAGAAAACCGTAGGTCTTAATGTTTGATTCTACTCAATCTTTTGATGATGGGAGCTTTGATGAATATTGGTTAGTAAGTAGAGAAGCAGCTATGGCAGCCATGGTGCTTCTCATGTAGTTTTGAGCATCTGCTGATATGTATTACGTATGGCCCGAGTAATTCATACCATAAGTTTTAGAGTAAGTTGAGTTGAGGTTTGTTTTTAAGGCAACATTAAATATGTTCAAATCTGTAATAATTTGCTTTTCTGTTTCATATCAACTGCAGACACATGTGCAAGCATCAATAGTGACTATAAATGAACAAGCCGCGCTTGTTCTCCAACGGTCGATGGTGGTAGTTTTTGGAAAATAATTTTGGAATAGTATAAATCATTTACATCTAATTGTACTTACCTTGTTCCAAATTTATTAGTTTTTTTTTTAGATTAAAATTTATTAGTTTTTAACTAACTTAACTAAGCCATTATTTTTACCTAAAATGTTTTTTGCTTGTGTAATAACATGTTATTTTTTAGCATACAGTCGTTATATTTTACAATCTTAACAATTGACGCAGTTATAAAATTAATCCTAATTTGGACGAAATTCAAACTCACGTGGCAGCTGGATTAATATACCAATGCATTGCGCGTCTAGCTAATTAAAACTTCGTTTCACGTTGGATCTAGAATCATGAACGTTGCATTTTTTAACATGGCTTCTAAATCAATAGATAAAAATCTCAAAATTAACAACTTTTACATCACCAATTCGAAATTGCCACTAAATTAAAACTAACGTGTTAGAGATAAATAAATTTATAAAATTTAACTTATATATCTAATAAATAAATATAAAAATGTGTACTTTGTGGTAATGACTAAGCAATAATTACGAACACGTGGTCAGAATGTTTTTGCAAGGCAACTAAAATGCATGATGGTTGAACTAAAGACAAAACAAAACCGGAGCGAGGCTCTAGGTAGATATTTTGATGCTCAAGTTAGCGAAATATATTGCTTAAGATTTATTAATGACTTAAGAGTTGCATACCTGACCCTTGAATGACGATGGTATTTATAGGTGTAAATATGGCTTGAGATAAGGTAGTCCAAGACCTTATTGAAATAGAACATGTGCAGATCTTTCGAAATCTGTGTCGTATAATTCGGACCAGATGAATATGTAAGGAGTCAACTCTTATCCGGTGACATGAGTCTTTACAATTACGGTTACTAAGACATATGTTGCCATTTAATAGAAACGACTCTGATTGTCTGGATCTTGACTAGCAGATCTGGATGACAGATCTATCTCCCGGGTCTATCATAGTGACTTAGCATCTTCATGTCATCATGTAATCAATACATGTGTATGATCCATGTGTATATTTGAATGATTTGGATGGTTGATATTATTTCATATCAATCATCAATTTTCTTTGTATTTAAAAAAGTAATGTTCGAACGTATCAATTCTAGTATGTTATTTAATTGAAAAAAATTAAAAAATAATGTATCTAATTTGCAAATATTGTCTAAAGGTTACGATTTTTTGCCGGCAAATCTTGGACCTAACCATCCATTTTCTTGCAGGAAGAGATTTTCCTGTAGGAAAATTTGTGTCATTGTATAAATTTTATGTTTTTGCCTAATTTGCAACTTCCATCAATTGCTCTGAATTTTGGTGCAATTAACCTTATTCTAATTTATGAAACCTTGGAAGATTATCCTTTCAGATAAAGAAATCACTATTTTACATATCAAATCCTTCGACTGAAAGAGAAGAACCATTTCCATCTACTAACTGAGGTTTAAGTATTGCGTATGAAATCGAGTTATAGGTTTAAGTATTGCGTATGAAATCGAGTATTAAGTATTAAGTATTCTAATTTATAGGTTTAAGTATTGCGTATGAAATCGAGTTAAGAATTGACTTGGATCGATTCGGGTAATACAGTTGCAGTGACGTCATCATTCCCAAATCAAGAGCAAATTAGGTGTAATATAAAATAGCATTCGTGATATTTCACTAAGAAATTCATGTGCCCCATACAAAAATAAGCCACAAAGTTGGCTTATATAACTCAGCAAAAAATGCAGGATCAGTTTTATTAATGATTTTAGTCCATTTTCTTGAGCCATTTACAGAGAAATTAGTCAAAGCTGAATGCTAAGCTCACAACTGGAGATTGCTTTTAATGGAGAGAAACCTATATATCAAGTAATTATTTCAAGAAATGGACCTCACCAAAAATGGGATCTTGGACAAAAGTGTCAAGCCTTCTATGCTCATCGTTCATTTGTTCTATCGCTGTGAGAAATAACAAGCACGAGTTATATCACAGTAAAAACAGCCAAAGAAAATAAAGCGAAGCAGAAACTAGACATTAGTACTTTCCCTTTCCTATGGCACTCACACTCAGACACAATTAAAATGTGCAATTACATATTCAGGAATTTTGAGGTGGGAAATCAACAATTTTTTGCCATTTAAGAACGATATCCATTTGAGAGTAAGTGTATCAGTGTTTGTTTGAATTAAATATAGAAGAGTTTAGATGATATACCTGTGTTATTCCATGTATCGCAAGATAGTTTTTCCGATATATAATGGTAGCCTGCAACGCACCTAAGAGACATTGATCTAGCTTGAGTTTTTGGGTAATGTGCATACATGGTAAAAGACACCATTATGAAATGGAAGAATATCAACAATTTCAACAGTTCATATACATGCATGCTCGAGGATAAAAAGACTCGATGGAAGCCAATTGTCCAGATTGCTAGTGAAATTTTGCTTCTAGTTTCACATGACCTTGTAAGTACTAAGTAGCATCTCAGATACAACATAATCAGTAACCTTTGTAGTTAGTTACAAATAATTGAGAGATTAGAGGAGTGATCTTAAACATATATTTTATTAAATCCAAAAATAGGGCCGTAGTCAGGATAAACATTCATTCAACTGATCAGAAATCTATCATAGAATGAAGAAAATTTCATTTCTAGAGGTTCTTGTATCTTGGCAAAAGTAAAAAATATTAGCTTTGTGCTTAACTGTTTTTCTTGTACTTTACTGTTAGTAAGAAAGAAACATAACAAACATATTCACGAACTTGAAACTATACATAATGCAAAATGGATATTTTCAGCATCAGCAAACAATGCTCAAATCAGTCTTTAGGAAATTGAGCAGAAGATATCCGTCTTTTAGAGTATATTTTCCTACCTCTGGTATCAACTCCTGTTGTCATAGCATTATTATTATTATCATCCAGACTGAATCAAACTAAAGTAAAAGGACACAGGAATAAACAACCAAAAAAATCAGCTGGATTTAAAACTCACTCGTTTTCACGGAGTCAACATTATCTTTTATCAGCTTTAAGTTCTGATGATGGAGCTGCAGATCCTGGAGTGTAACACTTAACAGAGGTTGAATCCACTCTAAATCAAATGCATATTCCAGGCGTCTTTCCACAGCTTGTCCAATTACTGACGAACCAGATCTAGAGTCGTGGGAAGGTAAGCAACCTCTCTCACTTGTCAAATTCAAGCAGTCAGCATTTGTTTTTTCAGCAGCGCCTGAGAGAACAAGCATTGGAGTGCTATAACTACTAGAGCAAATTCCACTAGCCACTTCTCTAAATGTTTTCCTCCGTATGATTGAAGGTGTATTTCTGTAACTTATAGCTGAACTCTTCAGTATAGATTCTGGACTGCCAACATTACTGGAGATAGACAGCGACAGGTTACTGGGGTAGGAATCAATGAGCTGATAACCAGCTTGTTCAAAGTTGTTATATATACTGGTTCTCCCGGCAAAAGAAATTGGAATATCAGAATCATTCCGCTGAGGTGGATCATAACACGAGAATCCTCTCCTCATCAGCCAATAGAGGTGATTCACAGGTTAAGCTTCTTTTTCTGGTCCTTTTACTATTGTCAGTGTATCCACATACTGACAGACTTAAAACGGTATCAATGGGTGCGTACTTGCACCTGTCATCTGTTACACACGGGCTATCTCTAGAACTCTGAGGAGATGTAAACACTTCAGCGTTTTCAGGAACATTATCCAGATCGTCTGCTCTAACATTATTCAACGAGTTGGTTGACTGGTTACAGGATCTGACTTTATTACTGCTGGCACTGAAACAACTGCCACTTATAGCAGTGGGCGATGAGCCAAACTGAATGCTATTTATAGTCCCTTTCTCGAAAGATCTGAAAGAATTCAGCAGTGAAGCTTTTGCCTGTGCATGATCTGCAGGAAATTTAGTATTGGCAAGGGCCGTGATTGTTGTAGAGAAACCATCGGTCTTCTGAGCGACCTTTTTCTGGTCTGAATTAGGCAATATTGGACCACTTTCAGCTTGCTGTTTTTCTTCATTATTGAAGACATTCGGATATGAACTTCCCTGCAATTCCATTGCCAAGATAGGAGGCGAATTTAAATCAGGCCGTTTCTTAACAGAGCAATTCCAGTGATTCTTTATAGCATTGTCAGTCCTGCCAGTACCAACTATTGGTTAGGAAACCATTAAGAGTCAATATTGTCAAATGCTAATCAACTATGTTCACATTTCCAGAATGAAACCTTAAAATAGATACCTTCCAGGGAGAAACTTTGCGATTTCTGCCCATTTGTTACCAAGTACTTGATGGTAGTGTCTTAGAGTTGCTTCCTCGGCTTTTGTCCATGCATCTTTTTTAATTGCCGGATCCAAATGATTATGCCATCTAAGTAGAGCATATCAGAATTTGAACTAATTTTATAACTATAAGCACAGCAACTACAGATCATAATAATGCTTGTAGAAAACAACTTACGACTGTAAAAGCACTTTTAACTGTTCCAATGATAAACACTGTTAACAGCTAATCAATCAAAGAGTTTGCCAGAAGCACCAGTAAACCAAACATAAAAATCTTGAAAACATAGAAGATATTGATGCTTGTGTGGAATGGACATGCTAATATATGCTGATAATTTGGGTGAGGGGGCACTATAACCTGAAGTCTTGCATATCATTATTTAAGAAATCAAAACATAAACCTCAGCTTTCAATATGATTATTCCATATGTTCACTTATCATTAACTCGATACATATAATTTCCGTCCACATTTCTTTTATGAGAAAGTAATATTCCAACACCAATAGATTCGGATGACCATTGCATTATAAAATGCATATCAACAACTAGAAAGGATGAAGAGATGTGCTAGTGATCTAATTGGATATATATATATATAGGGAGTGGATCAAATGAGAACCACATCTTTTTTGCGAACCATGCATAAGGCGTTGAATATGATGCACAAAAGCGGTATAAAGTGGTGCATAACGAAAACTTTCTAAAATTATTTTGTTGTGCAACAATTTTAGAAAGTTTCGTTATGCACAACTTTATCTTGTTTTGTGCATCATCTTCAACGTCTTATGCATGGTTCTCAAGTTCTCAAAAAAGATGAGTTCTCACTGGATCCAACATACAAAATAATTTTAGAAAGTTTTCGTTATGCACGACTTTATACCGTTTTGTGCATCATATTCAACGTCTTATGCATGGTTCACAAAAAAGATGTGGTTCTCATTTGATCCACTCCCTATA
The DNA here is from genome assembly GCA_036937905.1 of Salvia rosmarinus. Taxonomy (NCBI): domain Eukaryota; kingdom Viridiplantae; phylum Streptophyta; class Magnoliopsida; order Lamiales; family Lamiaceae; genus Salvia; species Salvia rosmarinus. The sequence continues at coordinate 56,308,950 of CM072821.1, read as the reverse complement.
TATATATATATATATAGGGGAGGGTTAACGTAAAAACCATTTTTATTGTGCGAACGTGAGAACTGAATATGCTATGAAAGTAAATGAATACCATGAAAGTTAATGAATAAAAAAAAATAGAATTTTCGCCTCCCATGGGATTCGAACCCGGTGAAAATTCCGAATTTTTGGATTCATTAACTTCAGAGTATTCATTAACTTTCATAGCATATTCATTTTGTTTCGTAGTTCTTAGTTCTCACGTTAAAATTGGTTCTTATTTGAACCTCAGTCTATATATATATATATATATATAATAAAGCTAATAACAAAAAATTCCAATAAGTTCAGTTTGTTCGTAGAAGAGTACAGCACTTAAAACCTATCACTACGTCCACAAAGCACAATCAATACTCTTATTGTTATTCAGCAGTTGCCAAGGTGAAACTGGTGAAATGATGGCATGTCTAAGAAGAAAATAAGAGGCTAATTAAAGAAATCATTACATAGATCCAAAAATATAAGACATCAGAATTTTATACCCCATTAAAAATTAATTAGCACATGTATACAACTCACCTTTCGCGACACTGCTTTCCGTTTCGACCATGTACAAAGTTTGCAATAAATGACCATTTCTTACTGCCATACTTCTCAACGAACTTAATAACACGAGCATCCTCCTAAAGTTTGAGATAACAGAAACAGATATTTATATGAATCTGACATTCTCACTTAGATTATTATGTTACACGGCAATCAAAGCAATAATGGGGAAAATACTATACCTCCTTTGTCCAAGGGCTTTTTATGAGGTCTGGATTCAGAACCTTCTGCCAACGGTGCAAGCACTGGACATCTGTCCTTCCAGGCATACATTCAGCTGCAAGAGAAAATACCAATCGGTCAACAATGCTGAATTTAGAACAATAAGTGAGTGATAGCTGATTAAAAACAATAAATCTCTACTAGACATGCACAACATGGAGTGACAATGATACAAATAGCTATGAGATATGAAATAAAAGCTATTTAAAGATTAGGAGATGACAATGAAACTCAAATATAGCAGCAAATTATCCACGAGAATCAGAACTCTTTTACTGGCTTCCATATTTCGAATTAGAGCCATTAAGACTAGAGAACAACCTCACACTATTAGAATATATAAAGGTTTTCACAGGGCAGATTGATTTCTAACAAGGAGAAGAAGTAAAGAACATTGAGAGTCTGTAAGGGAATGAAATATTCACTCTGTACAAGTTTAACAGAAAGCAATACAATCCAATGAATGAGAGAATGAGATTTGATACAGAGGCATCAAAGACGAACAAAATGTGTTTAAGAAAGTTATTGCAAAGTATCTAGCTTGAAAACACGGCATTGCACACTCACATATTTTTTTCCAGTTCTTGGCATTGAACCTGTGCACTACTTCAGTAAGCCGCTTATCCTGCCAAAGCTTATATCCATTATTATCTCAGCATAATAAGAAAAAACTATATTGGTGTTGACACTGAATTCCAATATTAACTTTAACAAGCCTTCATCTTTTATCAACACAAATGTTCGTAATTCTAGATTCTCAACTATCCCTAATTAAATATACTAAAAATGTATCCTTGAATTTAAGGAAGATCTACTTTCCACTCCAACAATGTAACATCACAAGTTCATAAGAAAATTACTCAAAACTGTCACCTGTGACATAGACAATTATATCTCTGCACCAAGAGAAACAAACAAATTATGCCTCAATCCTATTCGGACCAGAACATCAGCACAATATATGCGCCAAAACTAGTATTGGTATTTCTAATCCCAGAACAAGATGTTAATGATAACGGCAGATTTTATAACCAAGTTGCTTCCATTACCCATCAAATTGGGGTTACTCAGAGATCTTAAACTAAATTTTTACCTCATTATCCGTCCAGCCTGCTTGGGAGGAACGTTTGGTCAGATGGGAAGATCCCCGGACACTTAAACTACACGCAAAAACAAAATAGAAGGTGTTATTTTGTTATAAGTTTTACTTTCTTTAAAATTCATTCACCAATTTCCACATTGATGTCTTGCCCTTACCATGAATAACCCATTTATAGAGCACATTAGAGACAGTTCAGAAATTTGAGAACTGTCTATTAACAGATACTATATTACAGTCATCATTGGCATCCAACAATATCTAAAGAATAGACAAGAGTTTTGGGCAAAACTATCACCTCTATCGTTTTTCCTTGTCATGGAAGATGCCTAAAACCTAATTCTGGTTAAGAAAGATAACTCTGACCAAATGATGTCCTTAGGTACAAATCTAAACTCCGTATATCAGAACCACAAAATAGAACAGATACATACCCAGAATCAGACGAAGATCTTGGAGTCACAGCTTCAGAACTGGTGTCAGAAAATGATGAATATGAAGCAAATCCAACTTCTTTCATTGACTTTGGTGTGAATATATCCTTTTTTACTTGGATCGTGACTTCCTTGTCAGTGCACTACCAATCTTCAAAAAAAAGCAAAATTTGTCAAGATATGTTTCACTGGTTAACTCTAGCTTCATTTTCAGCTAGAATCAGGAGTGCATCCATAAACATTCTCTGCATTAGTCAAGTAAATTATGGAAGAAGGAAAAACTAAGATTTTTACCATAGAAACATATAAATAGACGACCAATAAAAGCATCAAGGTTCTACTTTCTCATACTTTATGCAATTTATAGGGGAAAAAACAAATAATAAACCACCTGCTGATGTAACATCATCTTTAATCAATGTATACACTGATTAGAAATACAAAGACCAAATCAAGCTCAGACGCTCACGACGATATATTTACAGCTGAAGAATGAGTTATATATTTACTTAGTCACACTCACGAAATTTGAACTTCTAATTTCCTCCTCACTCCTGTGCTTCAAATGGTTCACCACTCCACAATGAAGTATTTTAGTACATCATAATGAAACCAACTAAACCCTCGTTTCAGAATATCGGAAGTTTCTAGTCAGATCGCCAAAAAACAATCCACTGAATATAAATAGAAGTAACACACTACCAACAAACCTGGCGATTCATCCAGCTCCAATCGGCCACCGACAGTCAGTTTCCGACCCGAATGAGCACGGAAACTATCGCAATGCGACCATGCACAACTGATATTCAATGCGGCAAGCCAGAGAAATACTTGCCAGGATCTGTAACCGTAAATCAAACAGTAACAAAAACGTAGGAGCCTCTTCAGAATCCAGAAATAAAGAGAGAGAAAGCAATAAAGGAAAAACTTAATAAGGAAAGGACCGGCATTACGCGTTAGAGAGAGAAAGAGGAGGTGATCAGATAGAAGAATCACCTGCGGAGTTAGGGTTTAAACGGTGGAGAAACAAGCAAGAGTTTTTAGGCGTGAGACGATGACGGAGGAGTAGCGGGAAACTCCCAAGATTGAATAGACAGCTAAGAGAGAGAGAGAGAGAATCCTGCTCTGTAACGAGTAATTATTTGATACCCTTAATTATATTTCAAATAAGGAGTAAACCCGCCAACAATTAGATTCAGTTTCCTTTTTTTAAGGAATTTATATCTAGCTTTTTCTTTCCTTTTTTTCAAAGGGAATTTATATTTGTCTTGATTGAGAAAAATATTTGCAGAGGATCTAGTTTGCATGTATGAGGTTGCACCAGCTCAATATATGTACATTTGTCTACACATACTGACTTTGATATTTTTATTCAATATAAATGATATTTTCTTCAATATAAATAATTTTTTTAAATTATAGGATAAAAATAAATGAAATTTTTCTTTAATGTAAATGATATTTTTCTTAATAATAAATGATAATTTTTCTTTCCGTACAATCTGACGGATATCTGAGGAGTTTTATGTTATGGTTAAGGTTCATACTAATACAATTAACAAAAATCTACGTTTGAGCAAAATATGATTTAAGGAAAGAGGGAAAAAAAAATGGTTGAGCAAAATATGATTAAAGAAAACTGAATTTAACTTTTATTTTTTGGAAAATAACCTTTTTTGCTATGAATAAACTACACATGATATGTGCAATTTTGTTTCTCTTTCTTTTTGCGATTTAATTCAATTTATATTTTTTGTCATATTGTACTTGTATACGTAAATTTGAAGTGCTTGTGTTTGGCAAGGTTGAGGCATCTAAGTTTCTCCTTAATAAGAAGCCTTGGGTTCGATTATCATGTGAGTTATGTTTTTGATTTATTTGGATCTGATTTAGAGGGTGTTTGCCTAAGCTTATAAGCTCTTAAAAACAGTTTATAAGTTCATGCAAAGTATTTGACAAAATAAACTCATAAACAACTTATAAGATGTAAAAATAAGCTCCAACAACTTATAAGCTCCCCTAAAAATAAGTAGTTCAACCCCAACTTATTTTTTCATAAACTTATAAGTAACAGTAAATTTACCAAAATAACATTACTATAGTTCGTTATTTTCATATATATACACTATTGACTTTATCTCGTCAATTTTTCTCTCTAATTATGATTTTCTCTCTTTAATTAACGATTCTTTCTCTAGCTTATAAGCTCAATTATCCAAACACTTTGACAACTTATAAACTATTCAAACATTATGTCTTATAAGCTCTTGGAGCTTATAAGCTATTTAAAATAAACTTAGCCAAACACCCTCTTAGTGTATACCAACTTTATCATTATGTAAATTGTTAGAACTCTTTGAAATATTTATGCAATTCATAGTATGTTTTGTACGGTGAATATTACCAAAATTGTTCCTCGTTTGGGTGTACACAGGTGGATTACCCATTTCAATGTTTCCCATCCAACCTGTGTAACTGTAGTTTATTTAAGTATTAGTTAGAACTGAAGAAAAATATTAGTTAAAACCGTTCACCTTATGTAGTTAATTTAAGTAAAGTTAAAACTGTTCTAAAAAGTATTAGTTAAAATCAATATGTAGGTCAAGTCTTTGATATCAAATGCATTAGGTTCAGATCCCAACAATATTTCTAAAGGAATGTCATACCGGAAGCTTGTTTGATGTGTACTACTAAAACAATACACTCTTCATCTATCAAAAATGTATCATTTGGTGGACTGCACGTGTTTTATTAAAATGTTTGGTATAATCATTTGAATTGAGAAAGAGTCTCATTATGTAAGAAATGAATAATTGAAATTGAATTATAAGAATTAAGTGTGGTCAGATGGTATTTTTTTGGTAAATATTGAGTGGTTGTGAGGTTGAATTATAAAGATTGAGTATCCTAAAAATGAAAGTGACATACTTTTTGTGGACGTTGAATTTGTGACATGCTCTTGGTAGAAGAAGGAAGTATTATTTTACCACTAAAAAGTAGGGCTGACAATTCGTGCGTGTCAGGTCGTTATCGCGTCGACACGATAACGACACGATACGATAAGGCCAAACACGAATACGACCTATTAAGGATCTGTGTGACACGAACACGATACGAAATGTACTGACACGGACACGACAGGAGCACGACACAAACACGAATATGACACGATTTTTTTCGTATTGACACGACACGACACGAAACAACAAATTCAAATCAAAATTAGAAAACAAATTAATAAAAAAATATAAAATATAAAATATAATTAAATTAATATTAAATATATATAAATATTATCGAATTACACGAAAATGAAACGATCCGACACGAACACGAATGCAACACGAAAATTATCTTGTTACACGAACACGACACGAAATTATCGTGTCGACATGATAAGGACATGAACACGATAAGGTTAGAACTTCGTGCGTGTTATCGTGCCGTGTCGAAAATTGTCAGCTCTACGAAAAAGGTTAGAATGTTATAAGTGTAACAAATTAGAAAGTGGTGTGTAATTGTTATGTAGTTAAAAATCGTGTTAAAGCTACAAAAGGGATATATAACTATTTTTATTTTTTTATGTTTAATTATAGGAACCCCATAATATCTATCTTTGATGTGCACTAATAATCATTTTATGTCGTCAGTGATATATAATTGTTTATCTTGGACCCATAACCATTTTCAGCAGCCAAAAAATGATATGTAATTGTTATGTAGTTAAAAGTCGTCTTGAAATCACAAAAACATCTATGACCATTTTTTGTTAACAGTGATGTCTAATTGTTTATTATGAAATTGCATTAATGTATTTTGTGCAATTTAACATTAATATTGCACCCATATATTTCAGGTGATGTAGGCCTAATAAATTAGGCTAGTAATACCTTAATTCCCAATTTAATCTAATATATTTTTATCTCTCTCATTCCACATTTATTTACTATGAGATGAGAAGGCATTCGTAGACCACATTTGTTGTATACTAGTGAGAGTTAATTTCACATTTACGTTATAGTCTGCAAATTATAATAAACATACAAAATAAGTAAGTACTAACCTAGCTAGAGAATTATATATGCACATATGTTGGATCTAGTATAAGTATTGATGAAATTTGAATTTATGATCACCTCTCAATCACAAACTCGTTACATTCAAACCGTATAAAGTTCATAAATAAATATTGACTAAATGGATCGGGAAAAAATAATATGTTTACATGGATCGATGTTTTTATGGTGATGCTTCTTTATGTATATAATAATTTTCTTTTATAATCATGTTTTTATATGTTATAATAATATTTTGGGAAGATTGCAATTTAAATCATATATTTGACTCAATTTGCAATTTAGACCCAACTTTAATAGCGTTACAAATAAATACCCAATCTTCAATATTTATAATTCGAACTCTGCCAAATTTGTTGCCAAAATTTGAAATTGCTATCTTTCGAGATTTGAGTTCAGGAAATCGGAGTCTCGGCTTTGGTTGGCCAGAGGAGATGAACATTTTGGTATATGAATTGATATTAAATACTTATTTGCGTCAATGAATTTCGACGTCCAATCTAATCGCAATTGTTGGAAATTGTTCAAACAAAATTTGTTGGCATAAACAAGTGTGGGATGTCTGACCATATGTCATAATATTCATCTCATTGAGCTTGTCAAAGCTCAAGCTTTGATTTCTCGAATCAAAATCCCAAACTACGGGAATTTGAAATTTGGGTTGTCAAAAAATTTGGGGAACTGAAAGGTTGAGTACGTGTATATAAAGTTTTAAAAGCCTGGTTGAATTTGTGAACTAATCAAATTTATTTAAATGACAATTATCCATAATATTTTTATCTATTAAAATAATATTTGATTTATAATTAACAGAATTAGGAAGATTTTATTAAATTTCCATGTATATATATATATATATATATATATATATATATATATATATCCATGTATTAAATTTAAAAACTTGATTAACAAAAGTTTATTTTATTTTTGAGTTAAATAACAATAACTCTATTGAGATTTTGCATATTGATCGAATTCCTTGATAATTGAATGATGCGTGCCTTTATTAACCTTTTGGTTTTCGCAAATTAAAATTTTCGTTGACTTTTGCAAATTAGATACCTTATCATCTAAGATAAATTATACTTCATCAAAAGTATTATGCAATTTCTATTTTGAATATTCATAAAAAATATCTCACTTTTATTTTAGTACATCATTCTTCTATTTTACCCTTAAAGTCTTTACTTTATCCACTAAAAAGACATCTATCAACTATTTTTTTAATATATGTGTCGATCAAACATATGATATATTTCGTGGATGGAGGAAGTATTTATTATATACAGTATATTTGATCGATCATGGTATGTACTAGTCAAACTGGGTATAAAATATGAAGAGGTGAAGAACCCATACAAACATTTTTAAGTACCGCTAACAGATTAGGCAAAATGGTTTCACTCACTCAATCCTCTTGCATTGTTTTTCTCCTCAAATTTGCCTTAGGTAAGCTACATTTATATCCTGCAATTATGTGTTAACGTGAATTAGACTAGCAAATCGAATATTATCATTGTAGTTTCCTAGAATTGAATTTTAAGATCACATGGCATAATAAAACTGTTGATGTCACAGCCCGATTTAGCTAATCCCGAAGGACCGCCTTATCGGACCGTAACTTGGGGTTGTATTAGGTAAATATTAGAAGAAGAAGGTTTTCAACTCATTTCACATATGAGGAAGCATAGATATTGCAGAAGCATAAACGAGATTAAGGATAGAATGAAATAGTTTATATAAAGGATTATTTCAAGGTTCGACAAAACAGTAGTTTTTACATAGTTCTAACAAAACATTCAAGGACTTAATATAATTTATAGAATATAAAAGAGTTTCAAGAGTTTGCAGCGGAATAAACGTGTGAGACATGCATATGAAGATGCATTCTCAAGGCGAACCAAAAGATGTTTCATACTATGTTGACAAAAAGATTTCCGCTCAACTCCGCTCCGTTCCGTCACTAGCTCAACCTGCACATTTAAAAACAAACATGCAGGGCTGAGTACAAAGTACCCAATGGACACATGCCAAAAACATTTTTCATTTCCTTTACGAAATATTGTACTGTCACCATCACAGTAAGACACAAGAGTTTTATTTGAAAGGCCTTATGCTTACTACACATTTCATTATTTTCTCAAAGTCATCTGGCCAGACATTTTCTTACAACGTATATTCCAAGTCGGCTATGGAACGCACCGGGAGGGAGACCTCCCTTTATCCGGACGCACGACTGACCGCGAACGGTTCAGAGGCTAAAGTGTACACAATCCTAACTAGCATCTCACTAGTAGGATTCGAATTCGTAATCTCCTGTTGGCCTGGCCAACCCGAATGGATATATACAAAACATAAAACATTTTGGCAGACAGTGTCGTATTTAACATTTGCAGTATAAGAAAAGCAGTAAAGTAATAACAGTAAATACTTTCGTAAAATCTCATTTTCCAAGAAAGCTCATCTCAAGAACTTATTGTTCTTATGTCACTAGTGATTACTTGCCGTCTCCTTTCGCCTCTGAGTCGGACCTTATCAATGTAAGAAATGAGATTTAGTACATCACTATGCTTTTTCCGAAAATCATTGATCCGAAACCACGGACTCAGTAACATCAATCCTTTTATCACACTTAACAACTATATTACGTTTGATTATATTCGTTGCGTCTTGAAGAGAGATGATACTCCATCATTTCATTCTTTCCTTCAGTTCACATCATTTCGCATAACGTACGTACCCTAATTTCATAATTAACTTCGTCGCACACTAACGCATTTTCTCAGTACGAAATTCCAACAACTCTAGTTTATTAGTAATATTTTCTTGCTTCTATTCCCATCTTACATATATACTCTATTTCTAATCGATTTCCAATCATATTCCCATAAGTTTTGATTTTTCACATTAACAATCAATCATGCTCGAGATTACACATATATGAACTAACTTAAGCGTAACACTTTATATTCCAAAATCTTACGTCACTTGACAAATATTTCAACGTGAACATATTATACTTCTTTTAAAATTTCACATAAATTCATAGCATATCTTAAACATAATTTTGGGTCTAATTATGTGATCACATGTAATAGAATAAATTTGAAACTTTATTATTTTTTTCTCTCTCTTCATTTTCGGCCCTTTTAATATATTTACAAAACTTATCCATAAATTTCTATAAATTCACATAATATTAACATAGGATCCATAATATCAAATAACATTAGTCATAAAAATTTGACATCAAAACCCTTATACTATGGTTCTCGAATTTTTTTGAAAAATCAAATAAAAATTTTCAAAATTCTAATTAATTCACACAACATATTATTAGCATCTTATATCAATAATATGCCTTAATATTCATCATACACAACTTATACATCAATATTCCATACTCTATGATTTTCGAAATCATCATGACATATTATTCCATATTTTTCCAAAAATTATGATTTAAATCATACATAATTAAACATTACTAACTATCATTAAATTATGCTCAAAACAACAATTAAAATTTATTTTCATCAACATATACTTCTCACATATTTTCGGTTTTCATGAAGAAAATTATAACATGCTCAACTTTGTACTAAATTCATAATATATACTTTTAAACATCATATAAACATATTTAATTAACAACTTAAACATTTAACAAAATTTTTCATACTTCACATAAATATTAAAAGCATATAACTTAACATATCATGTATGAATTTCTAATATTTTTGCATATATAAGAAGCATGTACGATTTCTAACCTTTTAATCGGGATTGATCGGCGACGACAACGTTTTTCTACCTATGATTGAAGAGAATTTTGAAGAACACTTTCTCTCTCTTTTTTTTCTTAAATTTCGGTCATAATGAAGTGTAGGAGGGGTGATCTTTATTTATAGAGGTTTATAAGATGTTTTAATCATACTTTATGAAAATATCTTAATATAAAGTCAACATTTACAACTCTCATTTATCTCTTAATTTTCGGCCATATCAAGTTGTCATATGAGACAAATTTTTATCTTATCCTATACTTTATTAATTAATACATATCATTTTCAAGGATCAACACATCACTATCAAAGAGTTTCGAAATTCTTTCTTTCTTAATTTAAGTCAAAGTTTTCGGCCATTAACAAACAAATAACACCTCCACTTGTTAAATTAATAATTCATCTTATCTTAACATTAATAATATCTATACAACATAATCATATACTTCAATGTCACAAAGATATGAAAAATATTCTTCTTTTCACTCATATGAACAATTTTCGATCATATGCATAAATATATGCTACATATTTTATTTTCTTTCAATTAATAGCTATGTGACATAATATAAGTCTTAGATGATATAATAAATCATAGGAAAAATAATTAAGAACAATTCTATGTACTAAAGTGAAGTTATAGATTATTAATTAGAAAATAAGATTAAATCATCAAATATTTATTCTTTTAATAACTAATATTATTTTAATAAAGTATTATATAAAAATAATGCTCTTGTATCATAAAATTAATTCCTTGAACAATTCTAGCATTATTCCCCCTTTTTTCGAATATTATAAGCTTAGAACTTAAATAATAATTTTCCTCCAACTTTTGCATTAATCATTAAATTTCGAAATTCTCTTAATATCTAGGAGATAAGATTGACCTTGGTTCCATGATATTTATCAAGTATTAAAACTTGTGCAATTAAATAAATTATTTGATGAAAATATCAACACATACATCATTATTTTCGAAAACTTCATACTAGAGACAAAAAAATATATTATCTACTATGATATTATTACTTTATTACACATTATTAAGAGATAAATATTATCTCCTAGTCAAATATAATTAATGACCTTATCTTATCTTTAATTAAAATATCTTAGCAAATCTTATCTTATAAATGTCATTTTCAAACTATATCTTATCTCTTTAATGTCATTATCTTATCTTATAAGATAAATATCTTCCATATACATACAAAATAATAACATCTCATCACATTAATAAAGTGATCCTACACTTGATCACCATGTGTACATAACATTATTTCATTCTTTTTCACTTATGCATCTCACATTTTCGAAAATCATGAAGATAAAGAGAACATTTTTCATTTAGCATAATCATTGCCTAAACAATATCCCACATATATTTAAAAACATAATTATTTGTTATTATGATCCATTATATGCGAAAAATTTAATAGAATTTTATATTCACTCAAAATCGAAAATTATCGACGTTCATTTTCATTTTTGAATTCATCGTAATCAAATTCCTTCAAAATTTCTAGAATTTGTGTTTCAATATCCGGGGTATTACAGTTGGTTAGATAAATGGATTTATAATTTGATACTTATTGATTTATGAGTGCTAAAACAATATACGTTGATATATTTATAGTTCTTTTTAAATTCGATCTTTTTTGAATTTGAATATGGAACTCGTCATCAGATGGTTTGACACACAATTTTACAAATTGCTAAATGCCAATTTTCTTTATTTGTTTTTGTAGGTTTGGAAGAGTCCGAAGAAATGTTGGTAGATAAAATGTACGAGACAACAGGGGTCATGCCAAGAGAGTGCATTTTATTTTATTTTTTGTCAATTAAATACAAAAATTTAAAAATCACGTCATGGTGAACTCGAACCCGAGACTTTTGGTCTCAGGCATTAACCACTCTACTACTAAGCCAACACATACGTAAGAGAGTACATGTTGCTATGGAGCAATGTTGCCAACTGAAATGCAACCGATCCCTCTACCAACCCATCAATCCCAACTCCTATTGTGCTTTCACCGGGGCACAACGAATTTGCTTTTGCGATTTTGATTGTTGAAATTTAATCCTTTTAATATTGCTTTTTTGGATTCTTTTGAAAAAATACAAAGTGTTGATAAATAATTTTTATCATATCGTATTAATCTTTTGTTACATTTGTAATACCGAGAAATTTAAAACCTTGAATTATTAATTTATTTAGCTAAATCGGGTTTTGATATTAGAGCGATTATTAAAATTTATAATCGTCGACGTTCGATTTTATTTTGAACGAGAAAATTTAAACGAATCTGATTCTGAATCGAACCGGATGTTTTGACTTTGGATAAATTGTCACATCACAACACATCATTTCAAATCCCATAAAATCTTCAACTTTTCACTACATGCTCACTCTTTTCAAACCTCATCATTACACTCAAAGAATCATATGAAAACTATTATACAACCTCCATTTTCTCTCAATTAATCAATCCATACTTCTGCATTCTCCAAACTTGTCGCCAACAACAGAAGAGAAAACAACACAAATTGAAGAACTCAATTCCTCTGTATTTCTTTCATCTTCTTACAGAATACAAACTAACAGCATATATGTGTACATAACTCATAACCAACATGTTTCTGCAACATTTTTCATATATAGAATTTGAATGTACATATACGATTACAATCTAATGAACTACAAAACTTAGAAATTTAGAGAAACTATATGCTGTTCTTTTCGTTAAACCTGGACCGAGCCACTAGGGCTCGGCTATCCACTGACGTGCGGCGACCGGAGCAAGGACCACGCAGCGGAGGCGGCGCGGTGGCCGGAGCAGCGGCAGTCGCGTGTAGGTGTGCGTAAGTGTCCATGCGCGTGTGTTGGTGTATCGCAAGAGAGAGATCTGTGTGCATCTCGTGTGTGTGAATGAGAGAACGGAGAGGGAGAGGAGACGACGCCAGATCTGGAGTCACGGCGGAGGCGGCGACCTCACCGGAGACGACGACGCGGTGGCAGCCTGAGTGTGTCTGTCCACGTTTGTGCGTGTCGGAGCGTGTGTGTCCGTGAGCAAGAAAGTGAGATCTGTGCGTGTGTGAACCGCGAGAGAGGTAGACGAGGGAGAGACGGCGACGACACACATCGCCGGAATCTGGGGAGTCGACGGCGGCGACAGCCTCTGTAAGTGTGTGCGTTCCATGTGAGTGTATGAATCAAGAGTGGTGAGGAGAGAAGAAAGAAGAGAAGAAGGGAGGGCACGGTCACGGTTCGCCGACCGGCGGAGAAGGTGGAGGCAGGCGGCGTGTGCGCGCGTGAGTGTGTAGTGAGAGAGGAGACGAGCGAAGGGGGGATGGAGGCTAGGGTTCTGATTTTTTTTATGTTTAATGGGCCTCCCATTGGGCCAAAATTTAATTGGTGTTGGACCTTAGTTATGGGCTAAAATTCTTATATAAGATGGGCTTCAATTAATCGATATAAATTTGAACAAAAAATGAGGATGGACTATGGGCTATGGTCTAAACAAATTAAATGTTGGGCCTTTATTTCACCGGGCGATTTTAATTCAAGAGGGCCAAGTGTGTCAATAAATTAATTGTTGTCAAGCGGTGATTATGGGTAGAAAATAATAGAAAGATGGGCCTTTAGAATAAAATTTCTATGGGTTTTCAAATTAAAATGAGATGGGCTTGAATTAATTAAATGGGTTTTACTTAAATGAAAGATGGACTTCTTGAATTAAATTGATATGAGCTTTACTTAAATTTAAGGTGGATTTAGATTTATTTTAATGTTGGGCCCTAGATTAAATGAAGGATGGACTCTTGAATTAAAGGGTAATCTAAAGATCAAATTAATTATAGTGAGTTAATTAAACTCATGAGATTTAATAAAGTCTATATATATATATTTTAATAACATAATTAATTAATTATGTTAAGGAATAATTTGAGAATTATTCTTTTTAAGTGATTTATGTATGTAATGAGATGGACTTTATGTAAGAAGTGATTGGAATAAAATCCTAATTAGTGGATATTTAAGATGAATTAAATTAATTTGATTGATTAATCAAATATTATTGGATTTTATTTAATCCATTTAATTAAGTTTAATTATGGATTTACTTAATTAAATCATAGATTTAATTAATGAGTTGATTATGTCAAGTAGATACTTAATAAATATTATTTCTAAGTAACTCAAGTTTATAGAAAGAAATATTAGGAGATGATTGAAGTAAAAGAAATTCTTATTAATCGTTTAGCATCGATATTGGTTTTCTTTAATAGAAAATATGGGACGTGTGAGGTGAGAAACGCGGCGAAGAAATATTGGTTATGGATGAGTTATTGAAACTCGGAATTTATCGATACGCGTTAACAAACGACGAAGATTAGTTATGAACTTAGGATTCATAAATTATACGAAACGACGTGGAGAAACATTGATGGAAGGAAAGAATGCAACGACGAAGTGTCGCCTATCGTAATGACGAGACGAATCTAATAGACGAAGTATAGATTGTTAACTAAGTCGTATCGATAACGAAAATCATGAAACTCTAAGATTTAAAAGATAATGAATTCGTTAAATCTTAACGATGCTTCAAAGGAAAAAAAAATGAATGATGTATTGAATTATATTTATTACTTTGACAAGGTCCAGCGTGGACGTAAATGAAAACGACAAATGATCACTATCATGTATGTCAAGAAGGTCAATTCTTGAGGTGGGCTTTTATTTTCTTATCCTCAAGGATAAAATGCTTTATTTATGATGCTTTCTTCAAAATGAAAAGTATTTATTTATAACGCTTTCTCTTTTGAGAAATGATGATGAAATGATGTTATGAAATTACCTGCCCAAAATATTTATGTTTTTATGTATGTATCCTATCAATGTGTTGGTTCGCCAGCAATGAATGAATGAAAAGTTGTTGGGTCGCTCCCAATTCATGAAAAATCGAATTCGGATCATGTGCTTTATAGCCTGGATTAACGTGTACACTCAAGTTGACTGTGTGCTGTAAGTACAATCACACGGTCACAATGACGTAGAGTGAGGCCTCCTTCTACGGCGTTCAGGAATCACTGAATCAGGATGATGTTATATGATGAATGAAAGGATATGGATCATACATACAAAGAAAATGTCTGGCCAGACGATTTATGAAATGCAAGAAAATGTTTAGTAAGCACGAGTATTTCAAATAAAACCTCGTGGTTTACTGAAGGGGCAGTGTAATTCAATGAAAAATGTTTTTGGCATGAGTCCACTGAGTGCATTCTTGTACTCAGCCCTGCATGTTTGTTTTTAAATGTGCAGGTTGAGCTGGTGATGCGATGGAGCAGTGTTGAGCAATAGAATTCTTTTGTCGCTGAAAGTTAGTACCTTGAATGCACATCGTCATATGTGTAGTTCACATGTTTTCCGTTGCAAGAATACAAAGTCATATGTATTTTATGTTTGTCAAATCTCAAAAATATAGGAGCTTTAGAAGTATTCCTGATATATGTCTCATATTTCAATGTTTCATGTCTTTGTTACGTTTCTTAATTCCCATTCCGAGTAATAGTCCCTGCTAATCCGTCATTTGGAAAAGTGGGCTGTTACAACATTTTATTATTTAATTGTTTTACATTTTATATTCCCACATATATTACTTGTATAAGGGGAAAAAAAGATAGAGTGGAAATGGATATATATCATATTTCTATAACAAAGGCAAATACATCCACTATGATAAAATCTACAAAACATATCCACTACTACGAATTTATCCTTTATAGTGTAGTGCATGATTGTGACGTTCGGGACAGAAGTACGGAGTAATCTTCAGTGCATAGAAACATGAACAAGGAGCGACTTCGAAGTTTCAAAGCGGAGAGGTACATGAATAAACTGAAATCATCGGAATGAGAACAAACCTTGGTAATAAGGTTGTGTTTTTGGTATCAATTTTATGGAATGTTCCTTCTTCTGTTGGAAATAAATTCTAAAATCTAACAAGGTTTCTCCAATAGACAAAGTACTATTAACTAGAAAGAAGAAAAAATATGGGACGAGAAACATTAATTACATTACACTTAGGGGGTGTTTGGCTAAGCTTATTTTAAAGAACTTATAAGCTCCAAGAGCTTATAAGATGTTTCAAGAGCTTATAAGAGGTAATGTCTCAAATGCTTATAAGTTGTTAAAGTGTTTTGATAATTGATCTTATAAACTAGAGAAAGAATCGCGAGTTAGAGAGAGAAAATCTTAGTTAAAGAGATAAAATTGACGAGATGTGAAGTTGATAGTGTATGTGTAGGAAATAACGAACTATAATAATGTTATTTTTGTAAATTCATGGTTGCTTATAAGTTTATGAAAAAATAAGTTAGGGTTGACCAACTTATTTTTAGGGGAGCTTATTAGCTGTTGGAGCTTATTTTCACAGCTTATAAGTTGTTTAGGAGTTTATTTTGTCAAACACTTTGTAACACCTTATAAGCTCATAAACAACTTATAAGCTGTTTTAAAGAGCTTATAAGCTCAGCCAAACACCCTCTTAGAGAATGAGCTCCCGTATTCCCACTTGGACGTCAGATCAAGATGTGAATAAGGATGGGGTGTATCTGAATTAGTTGTCTGGCCATCAAATTACGGAATCTAGGTAGGGTGTAAAGAGATTACCAATTGATGTTGATTCCATGGTGAGGGGTGCAATGCACATCCCCTCACTATTCATTCTACTGATAAAATTAATATTTTAATGAATAGTGAGGGGTGTGCATTGCACCCCCACTCACCATGGAATCAACCGTGTTTTGATCGGAATTTGATTGTAAGAGTCTAAAAAATGTGAGAGTGAATTAAGGAAAAGTTGATGGGAAACTCAAAAGGTAGATACAACATATATCGGGATATAACTTATTTGGTTTATTAACGTTTCTATAATAATTCTCGATTTTTGCTAATGTTTGATTAATTCAGTCTTCGTTTTTAAATTATAATATTAGAACGTTGATTCTTAACCAACTTGTATAAGATAAATCAATTATCCTATAAAAACACGACTCTATTGTCTTGATTAATAGATATAGCAGTGTTTAGAGATGCAGGATATTGCACTCATGCACTAGTACGTGCCTTGAAGGACCTTTCATAATTAGTAATTGGCCAAATTAAATTAGTTGTGCAAAATAATTATTAATTATGGGATGAAAAAAATACATATAACTATTTATATAAGTCTTATTCAGGGTGAAGTCTGATTAGAAAACAATGTGGAATATGAGATCCTCTCAATATTTTTTTTTAACATTAATTACTATTTACTTCAAATTCTTTTATTAATTTATGAAGTCTTATGAAAAAATCATTATGAGTTTCAAATTTTATTTATAAAATTATAAATTAATATATTAAATTTTCAATTTGTGAAATTCATGAAAGATAGTTGGGAGATTAAAAAAATTGTACAAAAATATACTATTCTATTTGTGTCTTAAATTGATAAAGTCTCATGAAAATTTTAAAAATAATATTAGTCAAAATTATTTTTTTAATAAAAAATATAACCATTTAATTGCCCAACTAATTAACTAATTGGTCAAATTAAATTAGTGATGTAAAATAACTAATAATTGTGAGATGAAAAATACACATAACTATTTATATAAGTCTTATTCGGGGTGAAGTTGATTAGAAAAGAATGTAGGATATGAGATCCTCTCAATAAAAATTTTAACAGTAATTACAATTTACTTCAAAAAAATTATTAATTTGTGAGATCTCATTGAAAAATTGCTATGAGTTTCAAATTTTATTTGGTAAATTTTTTTAAAAAATATATCTTTTTATTTAGATTTTCAATTTGTAAAATTCATGAAAGATAATTGTGAGATTCAAAATTTGTTTAAAAATTTATGGAAAAAAATTGTATTATTCTATTTATGTCTTAAGTTGGTAAAGTCTCATGAAAAATCTAAAAAATAATATTAATCAAAATTATTTTTTTCAATAAAAAGTATAACTAATTAGTTGGTCAACAAATTAACTAATTGGTCAAATTAAATTAGTGCTGCAAAATAATTAATAATTATGGGATGAAAAAATACACATAACTATTTATATAGGTCTTATTCAGGATGTAGTTTGATGAGAAAACAATGTGGGATATGAGAGATGTAAGGAAAATGAGAATAAATGAGATTTGAGAAAAATATGAATGGAGAGAATATGTGATGCCGCATAGGAGAGATAATCAATAAATCGTTATTTTTTATAAATTTTATTTATAAAATTATTAAAAAATATATCATTTTATTTAGATTTTTGCTGTGAAATTCATGAAAGATAGTTATGAGATTCAAAATTTATTTAAAAAATTGTAAAATAAAAACATATTATTTGATTTATGTCTTAAATTGGTAAAATCTCATGAAAATAATATTAATCAAATTAAATTAAATTTTAATAAAAATATAATATTTTTGTTGGTCAACTGATAAATTCATTGGTATTAAATTAGTAGTTTAAAATAATTATTAATTATGGGATGAAAAAATACATATAACTATTTATATAGATCTTATTCAGGTAGAGTTTGATAAGGAAACAATAAAGGATATTAGATGTAAGGAAAATGAGAATACATGAGATTTGAGAAAAATAGGAATGTAGAGACTATATGATGTCATATATGAGAGAATGTAATCCTATTATATATTGATTTCAAACAAATAAAAGATTTTGTATTTAAAAAATAAAAATAACACATGCAAAACTAGAAACATCCAAAATTTAGCATATTTACAAACTAATAATCCTTAGATCTAATTAATACGAACTTCTATATATGTAAAGAAGAAATTGAAAAAAGAAAGAAAGAAAAAATTGAAATGACTAAAAAACGATCAGTTTTAATATTTTGTATACGATTTCCACCTATAGGGATGACAGTAGTCTTGATCGAGCGATGCAAGAGTGTACATAATTTTATTTATTTTCTATGCATACTAACCATAAAAATCTTATATTCAATCCTTTTCATTTCCATTATCATTCCAATCCTAATTTCATTTCATTCTCTATACATACTAATCATAAAAATCTTATATTCATTCCCTTTCATTTCTATCATCATTCCAATCCTAATTTCATTTTATTCTCTGTACATGCTAACCATAAAAATTTATATTCGTTCCCTTTCATTTCCATCGTCATTCCAATCCTAATTTCATTTCATTCCCTTTTAATTTCATTCATGCCTACTTACCCATCACCTCAAAACATGTCTTAATTTTTCAGCTTTGTGTGGGATTTGAATCATCCGAACATGAATCTTAACTTACTTATTTATTCCAATCATATATATATGGTGAACCAAAAGAAATTAATGACTACAAGAATCAACAAATATTTTTGGTCAAAGTTTTAACAATTGAAACAAAAATTAATGTGAAGGCCATCTTAACATATATTTTGGCTACAAACCCAAACTTACTATAAAATCCACCAATTAATTAGGAGATTGAATGATTCATATATGCTTACATATTACGATTTTGCAATTATTGAAACCCTTGATTTGAATAATATATACGCCTTAATTTAGCTTCTCGATTTTGCAATATATACGCCTTAACAAGCAAAAATATGCAAGTGCAAAAGATATTTTATTTGGTTAAGTAGTAATGAATAACCTTCATCATACTGTACTAATACAAAAACTCCTATACCGTACGGACGGACAAAAGTATCATTTACATTGAAGAAAAATATCATCTATTTTTTTACACCATAATTTAAAAGATATTAAAGAAAAACATCATTTGTATTGAAAAAAAATATCATTGTCCGTACATAAGAACGTCCACACATGATAGCACCTCTTGTACTAATGGTTTGTTGGACATTATGTTATTCTATGTCCCAACATCTCTACATACATCGCTGATGATCGCTCTCACCAGAAAGAAGATCCAAATTTACAACCATCGTTCATCTTTTATTACATTTGAACATATTATTGTGATGTAATTATAATAAAAAAAATTGTGAAATGGACACCCTTCATTAATTTTCCTATTGACCAAAAAATGGAACTAGAGTGAATTATAAACAACAATTATGAAAGGATGAACCCTAGATAAAATCTTAATAACTACTTTTAGGTGGAGGAAGAAAAATGGTGAGATTTGAACCCCATAATTTTATGAAATTACATTTCAAGGTTGGTCAAAAGAAGTACTATAGTAATTCTCGTTATGAAAAATTAATCCCAGAACTATATATGCCAGTGCCACCCTTATATGTTTGCTTTTTATCTTCTATCCCAAATGATACTATATTTGTAAAAATAATCAAATTGACATTCATTGGTTTTGAGGAAATTCTAAAAAATATATAACTGTAAAAAATCTCCTATTCATTGGGCCTCCAAAACTAGTATTCTAGATGGATTATTAAAAGTGACACGTGTGATTTGCAAATTAATTACGTAAAGTTAAAAAGTTGTCTTATTTTTGGGTTTGCGCGTCTTAATTTGTAAGTTGTTTATGCGTTGTCATCTTGTGTATTCTTTTATTTTGAAGAATTTAATCGGGATAAAACTGTGTATCGGTCGGTTAACCGATTGATTAAAATTTAGCAAATCAAAAATCGAATAGAATTCTACTTTCCTGAATTGAACCAACCAATTAGAATTTTTGGATCGATTGAAAACTGAATTAAAAAATCCATCGATTTCAGTTGGATCGAAAAACCGACCGATTATATATTTTATTTATATATTTATGCCCAATAAACATGTGTTAGTATATTATATTAAATTAAATTAATAATTATTAAATAATATATATATATATATATATATATATATATATATATATATATATATACCCTATATCTAGGAGATGGTTCGGAGGAAAGAATAATTTGGTAGGAAATGAGAATGAATCCAGGCTTTGGTTTCTTTGGATCAATGGTTGAGATTTAATTTCGGTTGTACTAGTTTTGTGTTTTGTGTCTTCTGGATTACTATGAAGCACTAGAACCCTTCTTGTCTTACTGCTGAATGAAAGATGTCTAAACTAATATATTTAATATGTGCTACTGAATTGATGAAATATGTTCTAAACTAATATGCAACATAATAATTACGATTGTGTCTATACAAATATGAAAGATGTGCTACTATTCATATTTCTAACACTAAAGAGCTTTCTCACCATAACTCACCCATATATATATATATTGAGTTCGGTTCGATTACCGACATAACTTAAAACCAAAAACCAACAATCGAATCGAAAACCGATTTTAGTAAAAAAGAAATTGAACCAAAAATTGATAAATTTAAAAACAGAACCGAACCGACTGAAACCATTAAATTCGATTGATGCACAACCCTAAATCGGGGATAAGGAATGAGAAATCTCATTCTGATCTCTCATTCTTATTAGAATGAGGGAAAATCATCAAAACACAAGACTTATGATATCTCTTATTTTATCCTTATTATTAAATGTAGAGCAAACTTACATATCTCTCTAATGATTATTTTATTGATAAAAATGGTCAAATAACTGTTAACCTAGTAATATAACTGGTTGTAATTTCATGCATGACAAATACCGAACACTTTAAATTTTATCATGAGGCCAATTTGTAGAGTGGATAAAAATTGTTAAGCTCTCGAGATAAAAACGACAGTATGAATAAAATCCCCAAATCAAATCCAGTAGCCCAACAAATAAAATCCAATTAGCTTTTATACTTCTGGGCCTTCAAAAAAGTGCAGCAGCCCACATTTCCAAATTAAGTTTTGCTTAAAAAGAACCATAGGAAAATAAATAAATAAGAGGAAAAGACACCCAAGCTTCTCATTTCTCAACACGGCTTCTTCTTCTTCTTCACCGTTGAAGAAAAAAAGCAAATCGAACAAAGGGCATTTTATATAAGGTGGTCAATCTGCGCATCATCTCTATTGATTTTTTCTTTTGAATCTATGATCATCAAACACCATTTCCCCCAAAACCTTCGATCATTTTTTTGTTGTATAATTCTTCTCTAATCTCTTTGTTTCTACTCAAAAACCCTTAGACATCGATTCCGCAAATTCATCTGATTACTCCCGAAATTTTTCCTGTATAGTCCCATATGTTGTAGAGTCAGAATATCTAAGGTAAATATGTGATTATTAGTCTTGATCAATCGACGAAGAGCTTACATAATTTTATTTTGATTGAACCAACAAAAACATCTACTTAAAGAAAGGGACGAGAATGGGTTCATAATTGTTGAATTTCTACCTCGTGTTGAAGAAGAGTCTTTTATGGATTCTGCTTTGTCATTGCTGATTTCTTTTGCAACATCTAGATATATAAATTCTCTGATTTTTTAAACTTTTTTTTTTTACACTGAAAATACGCCTGTGTTCTTTTAGAAATCTGATATACAGTTTTTGCACCTTAAATCAACAAACATTGCCCATTGATCCGTGCGGTGATGAAATAGCCCTAATATATTTGGCTCAAAAAAGGAACTGCTGTCAAACTTTGTTTCAATATAGATTTGGTTCCTTCATTCAATGACATTCTTAAGCCCAGTGGGTTGGGAGCTTTAAGGCTTGAGGGTTGAGTATTAGAGTGTATGTTTTTGCCTCTGTTTATATCATTGAACACACCCTATTCTGAGATACATGTTACATATTTCGACTTTTGACGGTTATGTGCATACTTGTTTCCTTTAGATGGCGTCTTCAAAATATTCGAAACAGCCAGAGAAATCTCAGGCAACACTCGGTACCACAGCAGCTAAAGCAGGAAATCCTAAAGCACCTTTCTCTAGAACTGTACCCTCAAGCATGCCAAATTTGGCAAATACAAAGTCTGCTGCAGCTCCAGCCAAATTCTCAGAAAATACAGAACATCTTCAAGAAATAAATAGTATAAGGAAAGCTCCTGTAGGGGCACAGATAAAACGTGTTATCAACTTGCTCTTTAAGGTATATCATCCGTTTCTCACTTGTTGTTTTCCGGTTTGAAGGGGCAGGCTGTGTACTTGTTATTTTTTTTCACCTTGGCCATCTTCTTAACAATGAACATGCTTTGTTTTGTGCAGTTTCATCATGTACTCGAATGAAATATGTTTCAAATTCACTAATTCTCAATAAGGAATAATACACAACTTGTGTGGACGTGTGTAATATTTTTATGGTTGTACTGGTATCCACAGATGGAGATCATAAGGTGTCATTTCCAATATTCTTGGTTGCTGAGTACATTGTGCAACCAGATAACAGTTAAATCTCATAAATTCTTTTCAGGTGTGTGTCCATCACATATGTTAATACATGCAGGAAATCCTTCTGCTTCAATTAAACTCCTTTGTCTCTGCAATATTTTCATATGTCATTGTCTCATCTGTCGTCACACAAAAAAAATTGCATCGAATATAAGGTATTTTGAGATGAGATGGAAGTAGTATCTACTTCTTTCAGCCAAGCCCTGTCCTATTTCCATTTTGGTATAAAAGCTAACGATCTATATCTGATATATATCTCTCCAATAATTGTGGCCTATGATTCAAAACATATAATAAATAGCTAAGCAGTTTTTGGTTTTGCCAATTCTTTTTGAGTGCTTTCATATCCATAAGAGAAGCACTGACAAAAGATTAGTTTAGCAGTGCTTTCCTATTGCCTGTTGTGAATGAAGCACAAACCTTGTCCCCTTTGTTGGTTTCTTTAAGTTGTAAACGTTGCCCTGTTCATTTTAGCAGCACTAATTTTGTGGTGTGAACAGTGATTAATTTCTGATCCTTTTGGCATGAAGTAATCTTTTCTGGCTTCAGAAATTTGGTTCCTTATGGAAATAGGAACTAAGACTGTTAGTGAATATGTCACACTTATTGTTTTGCAGACTTCATTTATATATGAATTCTTGGTTGAGTTGTTTTGTCCTTTTCAGACAATTCTTAAAATTTAATTCTTCTTATTTGCTGGCATAAGTTGGTATTAGTTTCATGTAGTAGCTGCTGTGGACAAGACCCTGATCAGCAGACAGAGAAATAGATCCAAAAATTTTGCTCATTTGACCAGTTGTAGAACTTCCTTCAGCTGAATCTGTCTAAACATCAAGACTTTTTTTTTTTTTTGAATAACTACTTTGTAATATTTCCAGTCAATTTATTTTTTCCTCTTCTACCATACATTATCATGCCATAAATTTGATCATTTTGGGTCGGTGCTTTATGCAGCTTGATGTCCACCAGAGCCATTTGCTAAAATTATTTTCCTTTTTAGTGCTTCGTTGTAGTATATTTATTGTTAAACATGTGTTTCTGGTCAAAACTAGTTTAACATCTCTAACTTAAAAGAATTTTATGTCCAGACGAGGGAAGCCTTGACACCTGATCAAATAAATAAAGCGTGCTATGTTGATGTAAATGGGAATAAGGCTGTGTTTGACAGTTTAAGGAACAATCCAAAAGTGCGTTATGATGGGGAACGGTTCTCCTACAAGGTGAGTTTGGTCCTTTCATAAACCATAAAGTAGATTATTAGGTCAATTCTCATTGTTTGTCTTTGGTCAAATCACACCTTTTACTCCATGAAATTTTTTATAGGATCGCTGACTCTTTTTTATCTACACTTGCAGTCCAAACATCAGTTGCAAAATAAGACCGACCTTCTTCAGTTAATTCGGACACGTCCGGAGGGCATTGCTGTTATAGATCTCAAGGATTCGTACACGGCTGTATTAGATGATTTACAGGTATCTTTGGTTATAGAAACTTCGAATTTTGCCAAGGAAATATGTTGCTCTGGGTTGCATTTTTTCATGCCTTGCACATGGTGGGACTTTAAGTCCAATTCCATAAATTTTGGTTGGGGCAATTCTTACTTGTTTATCGGCAACTAATCTAGCTCCTGGCCCTTGCTTCAGATTTGGGGATGGGACGGATATAATTGTTTGGAACATTTCTCTCGGAGTGTTCCAAACAAAACTTTTTTCATATTCCTCTTTGTTGAAAACTCGGCCTTAGGGATTATATATCTTCTGATACTTGCAAGACAACTTATTGATCATTACAATCTTGTAGGCTCTGAAAGGTTCAGGTGAAATTTGGTTGCTATCCAACTTTGATTCACAAGAGGACATAGCATACCCAAATGATCCTAGAGCATCTATCGCAGTTGATGATGATTTGAAACAGTTGTTTCGTGGGATTGAACTCCCTCGCGATATGCTTGATATCGAGAGGGATCTTCAGAAGAATGGGATGAAACCTGCAACAAACACTGCTAAGAGGAGGGCTGCTGCAGAGATCCATGGCATGCCTCCCAAGCCCAAGACGAAGAAGAAGAAGCATGAGATCAGCAAGAGGACCAAGCTTACCAACGCTCATCTTCCGGAACTCTTCCAAACTCTTCGAGGCCCGGGGTAATGATTACGGATCAAGGTATAGGATGTACTTATATTCATATTGGTTGGTTAGAGGGGATAACGACTTCTCTCGGTGATACTTGTGATTGAGCTGCTGATCCCTATTCATAGTTTTACTCTTGCTTTTCGTTGATAGGGATGTAATATGCATGAAGAAATGCTGTTTTT
The DNA here is from genome assembly GCA_036937905.1 of Salvia rosmarinus. NCBI lineage: Eukaryota > Viridiplantae > Streptophyta > Magnoliopsida > Lamiales > Lamiaceae > Salvia > Salvia rosmarinus. The sequence continues at coordinate 56,283,137 of CM072821.1, read as the reverse complement.
ATTCTTCGGCAGCCAGTCTTGGTTGTATTTGCACTTCGCTGAAATGTTCAAATTTCTATGCTTGGAAAAGATTCTCTTATTTTGATTGTTTTTCTCACTCACTAAAAGCACTATAGATTAATGTATTATTTATTCCGGAGTAGAAATTTTGAGATATTTGTTTGTTTAATATCCATTTGAGAAGAACTGGATGGAAGAATCCTAATGATGAAGATAAATAATTTTCAGTTCAATCCCGCGAAACCACTATTTCAAATCATCATCAACTCTGATAGATGCTCTAGGATCAATGCCGGGAAAAAATCGACATGTTTCAACTTATCTTTATTCTTCTAGTTTCAAAATTATAACTAAAAGACATTTATCAGTTTCAAACTTTGAAAAGAGTGTGTGTGTTGGTTTAGTGGTAGAGTGGTTGTCTTCGATGTCAAAGGTTTCGGGTTCGAGTTTACCGTGATGTAGCCTTTAAAATTTATGTATTAAATTGACAACAAAAAAAAACTTTGAAAAAGATAAATTGATTCTATATAGTAAATGGGGAAGTATTTATATCATAATTCGAAAACTTAAAAAAAAAAAAATTGGTAAATAAGTTTTACCATATCATCAAATCTAATCAATCTAAATGTTGGCAGAATTTACAACAATGCCATTTTCCCTCCAAGAGAGTCACAATTGTCTATCTGATACATCACATCCATGGTTCAATAAATTTGCAATTAATTAGTATGCAATAACGTACCCACTTTAATATTTATATATCAAGTAAAGATGAACAAATATTTACAAACTCTATTATATGTACAGTTATATATAACAACAACTTTATAATGGTGGAAATAAATAATAATATTTATTCTGTAACAATATATTATGATTAAATAATATCATAAGTTATAATCTTATGATTATTCATTTAGAAATTTAATGATGTTTATTACTTTCTATTCTATTTTTAATAAAAAATATTCATTTTTTTTATAACATGGGGAACCCGCAGCCGCTACCTTAGGTGCGCACTGGGTAAACCCCACGTTCCTGTGCAATAACCTGCAAACCACACAGGACAGGTAAACCACACTTGAAAAACCAAGTGTGACAGGCTCAAACCCATAGAAGCATTTGGTGGGGTTCGAACCTGTGACCTCTCAGCCACAAGAACCCACCTTAACCACTGTCCCTAAAAATATATTAAAGTTATATTAGACTTATTTTTTGTAACGAATATAATTTTTAACTATAATAAATATATAATTATAAGTATTTATATTGTGTTTTGATTTTCTATTTTCTAAGATGTTATGATCTTAATCGAACAAGACCGAAACATTTAGCTATCGACGGACAAAGCCGGAGCGTCGACCGCAAATGAAGGATGGATAGGCCCCTGTTCCTAGGAAGATATCAGATTAAGAAAGAGCTTCCGAGAAAGTATTCCTCCTTGCAGCTACAGCCGTATCCTATTCGTTAGCTGGATCTCCTACCTCCACTTTTAGGAGCCGAGTCTACTAAAAGAGGGACCAGTCTCATCGTTATGATTAGAGGACATCTCTGATCATTCACCACAATTGTAGGACCTGGAAACACCACCGGCTTCAAGCTTCCCCTCACCTCAAAAGCCAGAAACCCCCAAAGAGGAGCTATTAATGCTCTTAAGCTGAGGAGCGGAGTTTCTATTGAAAAATTATTATTTTCCATATGAATTTATTTAATAGAGTTGATTATATGTGGTTAAAAGCGGTTAGAGGCAGTTAATTCGTACATTTTCATATGAAAAGACGTACATTTTCACTTGAAATAGCACGTACCTCTTCGCGAAAAGACACATTCCTCTCTATAAATAGACCCATTTGGTAGACATTCAAACACACAAAAAGCGAAGATAATCAATCTATCTCATTCATTCTTCATAAGTCTCTCTGTCTCGAGTCCGGAGTATGATTTTCTAGTACAAGGTCTCATATTCATAGAAAAACGTTGTATCTTGGGACGTTTGCCGTTGAACCGCGTGTACTGTGCGGGGTAATTTTATCTTACGGAAAGAGAGTCTAACTCCCGCCTCGGTTTTACATAGTCTATTATTATTCTTTCCATTTTCTGCATCCTACATATAACAATCGTAAGACAAAATTTTGTAGAAGATGGTGTCGTCAGCAACAATGTTCATGTTCCTGCCCATGTCGAGAAACCCGAGAAATTTTCAGGTTCTGATTTCAAACGTTGGCAGTCTAAAATGTTGTTTTACCTTACTACTCTCAACATATCTCGTTTTCTGTCCGAATTTCCTCCTTCTGTGGGGGATGATGAAATCGACACCCAAAAACGCTCGACGTTGGATGCATGGCATCATAGGGACTTCTTATGTCGCAATTATATTTTGAATAGACTGGACGACACACTTTATAGTGTTTACTCCACAGCCAAAAAGTCCAAAGAGTTGTGGGACTTGTTGGAGACAAAATATAAAACTAAAGATGCCGGTTTGAAGAAGTTCGTCGTTGGTTGTTTTCTCGACTTCAAGATGGTGGACAACAAAACCGTTCTTGAGCAAGTGGAGGAAATTCAGTTAATCCTACATGAAATTTGGCGGAAGGAATGAGTTTGTCAGAATCCTTTCAAGTTGCCGCCATAATTGAGAAATTACCCCCGATGTGGAGGGATTTCAAAAATTACCTCAAGCATAAGCGCAAGGAGATGGGTCTTGAAGACCTCATCATGCGATTGAGAATCGAAGAAGACAATCGGAAGACCGATGTCAAGATGAAAAAGCCATTCATGGAGGCAAAAGCAAATCTTGCCGAGTCAAACAACAAGAAGCGGAAATTCAATCCAAAGAAGCAAGACTCCCAAAAATAAAAGAAAATCAAAGGAGACTGTTACAACTGCGGCAAAGATGGACATATGGTGAAAGATTATCGTAAATCAAAGAAGGATAAGAAGAACGAGCGCCACCAAGCTAATATAACCAAAGAGAAGTACGTGCTCGTTGATTTGTCCAACCTTGATCTATCCGCAGTTGTAGATGAAGTCAACATGGTTGGTAGCCCAGTCAGATGGTGGGTTGACACCGGCGCTTCCAAACACATTTGCGCGAATAAAGCCATGTTCTACTCTTACGAACCCGTCACCGAAAAGAGAAAGTTATATATGGGCAACTCCGCTGCCTCCAAAATCGTCGGAACTGGAGACGTTATACTAAAGATGACATCAGGATTGAAAGTGACGCTCAAGAATATGTTGCATGTTCCGGACATCCGCAAGAATCTTGTGTCCGGCTCAGTTTTGAGCAAGGTGGGATTTAGACTAGTATTTGAAGCGGATAAAGTTGTAATGACCAAGAATGATCACTTTATAGGAAAATGCTATCTAGATAATGACATTTTCAAGCTTAATGCTATCAATGTACTTTGTGATAATGAAATAAACGACAAAGTTGTTTACTTGGTTTACTCTCCTAATTTATTGCATCATAGATTAGGACATGCAAATTAAATACACTAAGATGTTTAGTAAATTTAGATTTATTGCCAAAAATGACATTCGATCAACACAAAATGTGTGAAATTTGTGTTGAAGCAAAAATGGCAAAATCTCCTTTTCATTCATTGGAAAGATCAACAAAGCCTCTTGAATTGATTCACACTGATCTATGTGATTTAAAACTTGTGCAAACAAGAGATGGAAAGAATTATTTTATAGCTTTTATAGACGATTGCACAAGATTTTGTTATGTGTATCTTTTGAGAAGCAAAGATGAAACATTCGAAGCTTTCCAAACTTACAAAAATGAAGTTGAAAATCAACTTAACACCAAAATTAAAATGATTCGAAGCGATCGAGGTGGCGAATATGTTGCACCTTTTGAAGAATTTTATCGTGAAAATGACATTATTCATCAGACGACTGCACATTATTTATCCCAATCAAATGGTGTTGCGGAATGAAAGAACAGAACATTGAAAGAAATAATTAATGCTATGTTGATAAGTTCGGACCTATCACATAACATGTGGGGAAGCTATTCTTTCAAGAAATAAAATTTTGAATAAATTACCCCAAAAGAATCAAGATAAAACTCCATATGAATTATGGAAATGAAGGAAGCCGTTCTATAAATACACAAAAGTGTGGGGGTTCTTAGCAAAAGTTGAAGTACCAAAACCCAATCAAGTAAAAATAGGACCAAAAACTGTTGATTGCATTTTTATAGAATATGCAAACAATAGTAGTGCGTACCGATTTTTGATTCAAAAATTGGAAGTTCCCGATATGAATGAGGGAATGATCATAGAATCAAGAAACACCATAATTTTTGAGACGATATTCCCTAAGAAAGAAAAGAATGACATAAATTCGAAAAATATAACTTATGATGAAATCTTTCCAAAAAGTAATGGATCAACATATGAACCAACATCGGAACCAAGACGAGGAAAGTGTACAAAAACTGCAAAAACCTTTGTTCCGGATTTTATAGTCTACTCTTTAGAAGATGAGCCAAAGACAATCAAGGAAGCATTGTCTGGTCCCGACGTCGATTTATGGCGTGAAGCGATCAATAGTGAAATCGAGTTAATCTTAAATAATCACACTTGGCATATTGTTGATCTTTCTCCGGGAAATAAACCTTTAGGCTGCAAGTAGATTCTTAAGAAGAAATACAAAGCCGATGGATCTATTGACAAGTATAAAGCACGTTTGGTAGTCAAAGAAGGGTATGATTATTTCGATACATACTCACCGGTTCCTCGAATTACATCCATTAGAATACTACTTGCGATAGAAACATTATACAATCTTGAGATACACTGAATGGACGTAAAAACGACATTTCTAAATTGAGATTTAGAAGATGAAATATATATGGAACAACCCAAAGGGTTCGTAGTTCCCGACCAAGAAAAGAAAGTTTGTAAACTTGTCAAGTCTTTATATGGACTGAAACAAGCAACTAAGCAATGACGTGGGAAATTTGACCAAATAATGATATCAAATGGATTCAAAATCAACGAATGTGACAAATGTGTATACATCAAAGGTACATCAGACAATTTCGTCATTGTATGTCTCTACGTTGATGATATGTTAATTATGGGTAGCAACATTAAAATCATCATAGACACTAAAGAAATGTTAAATAAGAACTTTGACATGAAAGATATGAGATTAGCCGATGTGATTCTAGGAATCAAGATCTCTAGAACACCCGATGGAATAATCTTATTACAGTCTTACTATGTTGAAAGTGTGCTTAAGAAATTCAAAGCTTACGATCTACCTCTAGCTAAGACAATTGTTGACTTAAGTACATACTTAGCCAAAAATCGAGGAGAACCCGTATCACAACCAGACTATGCTAGGATCATGGGAAGCCTAATGTACTTAGCAAATTATACAAGACCAGATATATCATATTCTATTAGCAAGTTGAGTTGGTTTACAAGTAATCCTTGAAATGATCACTGGACCGCATTGACAAGAGTGTCGAGATACTTGAAACACACTAGCACTCATGGTATACATTATCCGAGATATCCGCTGTTTTGGAAGGATATTGTGATGCCAATTGGATATCCGATACTAAAGATTCCAAATCCACAAGTGGTTTCGTATTTACCATTGGTGGAGGAGCAATTTCATGGAAATCTTCTAAGCAAACTTGCATAGCCCGATCTACAATGGAATCAGAGTTTATTGCTTTAGACAAAGCCGACGAAGAAGCTGAATGGCTAAGAAACTTCTTAGAAGATATTCCCTGTTGGGAAAAACTTTTGCCTCCGGTTATGATACATTGTGATAGCATGACAGCCATATGGAGAGAAAAGAATAGTATGTATAATGGTAAATCTCGACATATTCGTCGAAGACATAATACCGTTAGATAATTGATCACTACAAGAGTAATCTGTATTGACTATGTAAAGTCAAAAGACAATATAACGGATCCGTTTACTAAAGGCACTACAAGAATTTCGCTAATAGATCACGGAGAATGCCCATTGTCTATTTCAAAAATCCGCGTGGTCTACAAAGGTGTAGTCTATTACGTGCGGCTATAGACCACGCGGATTTTTCCGTGGTCTATTCAGTTATAGACCATGGTGAAAACCGCGCGGTCTATAATGTTATAGACAACGGGCCACCTGAAGGTGAACCATGGCCTTTCCCCGTCGTTTATGACATTATAGACCACGCGATTTTCATCGTGGTCTATAACTGAATATACCACGCGCATTTCCCCGTGGTCTATAACTGAATAATATATTTTTGTTATTTTATTATTTATTTAATACATGTTTTCATAATTTGAATGCATGTTTCTGCTAATTAAAAATAATAATCCAAAAATAGATATAAAATATTTCTCATAATATTTATATCAAAATCAAGGTACACATTTCATAAGCATTCAAAACGTTATATCTGGGAAATTCCCAATCTACATGTATTTTCTAACTAACTACAAGTATTTTCTAACTAACTACTAAAATTTATCCAAAAATATCCATTCACCATCTTCAACAACAAATATTTTCTAACTAGCTACTAAAATTCATCAAAAAAAAAAATCAACTTCGTCATCTTCAAGCATTTCACCATCTTTGCTTCAACAACATCAATCATCTAACTTGATCTGATCTACATTATTAGAATAAGATGTAAAATGGTAAGAAATAAAATTTAGTACATCAAAATCATTATATTCAACAAAAAGTATGAAACTTACCATCGTCAACCACCATAGAATCAGCAAAGTTATGTAAAACCATTATGTAAAATTGTACTGTAAAGAAAACAGCAAAGTTAATTTCACCTTGCGGAATAGTATATCTTGCTCTTTCAACCGAACCATATAACAAACCACAATAAATCCTCAGAAATGGGAAACCAAAAGAATAATACATCAAACTATGAAAAATGGCGTGGACAGGATTGAAAAATTGTAATGTTAACAACAATTCTACACCCTATTGCCGAGTAAATTAATCGTATAGCTAATCATTTACACACCATGAATTGACATGAGATAGTACAGCCTCCTTTCTATCTATTCTCACCCAAAAAATAATATGATCTGGCGACTTACAGCCCTTAGCAGCAGTTTTTATCCAGCTGCATTCTGATTGAAGACCAATTTTCGCCACCACTCCATACTACAAATTGGAAAAAAATGAGGTTTGTCTTGTAAGGTATATAATGGTAATGACAAAAGCATATATATCCATGCAATCGAGATTGATCGAAACCTTTAAAGGCTGCTCGATCCAAGGTAGAGATGGCAACGGATCAGGACCCGGTCCAGATCCATGGATCCAGATCCATTTTTAAGGATCGGATTCTCAAAATCTGGACCGATGGATCCGGAACATATATCAATATTTCGGATCCGGATATGGAGTTTAGGTTTTAAGACTGAATCCGATCCAGATCCGGCCCGTGGACCGCTAATTATATATATATATATATATATATATATATATATATATTATTTTATTATAATTAAATTAGTTAACCTAAATAATTTCTATTCGTAATGCCTCGCTATCATTCCCAATTTCTCATTCCAAAATCCATTTAATTTTTTTATATATATATATATATATATATATTTATTTATTTATATATATATATATATTATTTTTATTATAATTAAATACATAACCCCAACTTAAAACTCTTCAATTTTCTTTTTCAAATTATTCCAAAACAAATATGTTCCAAATTTCATTTCAAATACTCCCAATTATGTATCTATCGGCATTCACGGCGGGTCGCGTCACTTACACCACCGACGATCGAGTTGTTTGTTGCTTCCTACTTTATAGTAAATTTGTAACTAACGTCTTCCAATATAGTGATAATTGTCGAAATTCTAAATAATTATTATAGTATTATTATGCATTTAGATTATTATGGTGTTACTGTGAATTATAGGTTGATTAGAATTTATTTTAGAAGCGAAAATATATGGATCCGGGTCTAAACCCTGGACCCTGTGGATCTTATGGATCTGGATCTAATTTTTTTGGATCCAATGGATCTGGACCGGATCCGGACCAAAGCAAAAAAAATCGGATCTGGACCTAGCCAGATCCGGCCCATTGCCATCCCTAATCCAAGGACCATTCATCACAGTCAGAATGCCATCACTGTATTCTAGATTTGGCAGCAATTTTGGGGTGAGCAAAAAGCACCTGCATATGACCATATTAGGAATTCATTAGGAACCAAAGTGAGTTCTATTTCCATTAAGAAGTGTAAGCAGAAAGAGAAAATGGGCCAATCAACAAACACAAGTGTTAGTGCCTCCCTGCGCTACAACCAATAATTTGTGAAAATGCATTTATTATTGATGATGATGCAAGAAGAACCTTCAATCTATAACGGGGCATTTACTTTGTGTGATAGGATAGATATATATAAAATAATCTAGGCTAATCTATCATTTACTTTGGTGGATTGATTAATTTAGAATTTGTTTGACCATTTTATCCTTAAAATACTCAATCTTATGTTTTATCAATCTATCCTATCATTCAAAGTAAACGCTCCTCAAGGCAATATGTCACCGAAGAATATAAGTAGCCAATACACCAAGGAGACAAACAACAATCTCTTACTGCGGTGTGTTTGGCTTGCTGGCTGCTATGACCAATTGCTGAAACATTTTCCTCTCGTTTATGGGGTCCATGCCTGGGACTCTGGGAGAATAAGAAATATTGGTTATATCCTCCCATTCAACAAGCGAATCCTTCTGTTGAAATCTTGAAGGATCATAAATTTAGACCAACCTTGATTTATCTCATCAACTACCCTAAATGGGCAGTTTGTAAGGTCTTGCAAAGAAACGAGATAGAGAATGGTTGAAACAGAGCACTCCTAGAAATCAGACATAGGAAGTTAGAAGCTGGTGAAAAAAGATCATTTTCATTAGATTTTTTCCCGATGCTATACCCCTCCAGATTGGTGGTGAGCACTTAAAACCTGCAGCTGTCCAGTTTGCCTGGAATTAACAGTGGCAGGTGTTAAGATGAGAAAACATAAAACTGAGAACCAAAAGAACTCATAAGAGATTCACCAATTACTAAAATTCTGCTCAACAAGAAACTTCTAAAGGGAAATAAATCTCTGGAAATCTGAATGCATATTCGATTATAACCACTCATGGCTCAATGAATTCTAGAATCTTGCATTCTGAAAACAAATGCAAAGCATCAAGACAGAAAGAAAAGATAAAAACTTGCTTCTTGACAGAACAAATTCGAAGCAACAACTTGTATGGAATGGCAACTAAGTAGAAGGTAAACTCAATCACCTGAATTTCACTTTTATCAGTATTCCATATTGATCAAAATCTGTGCCATGTTCATCTGAAAAATTAACCAATTAATACATAAACCATGAAAGACCTCAAATGAAATTCTAATAATGACATTTACCTAATGATACCTCGCCTGCAACAGCCATTTCTTGGAAATTACAACTGAAAGTTTCATTAATCCGAGCCACGAGACTTTTCAATGTTGGGAGCCAACATCCCTGCAGATAATTCACATTAGGGAATTAGGTAACAGAGTGGGACAAGCACATTGCAGATGATTATAAGGACAATTATTTTCCACGTCCTCTATCCTTCTCTTCCTTTTCAAATTTCCATTTTCTATTCATTTATTTTTCTTTTTAGGGTTTTGAGTATACGGACAAAATTATTTTCCACGTCCTCTACACTTGCACATTGACCAGGATATTTGAAAATTGCAGCAGCTATTAAAATGAGGATTCGAAAAACAGAGCAATGAGTTACAACACAAAGTTTTGATGATGATCCAAGACTTAACCTTCAGAGCATTGAATTCATCTAACAAGCTTGTTAATTCCTTTTCATCGGTCTCTTGCTTGCTTTTAAGTGCTTCAATCTGCATATTTACCATTTTCAACAAAAGAACATAAATAAAAGGAGTTTACACCATAATTTTATTCCAAACTGGAATATAACACTTTTCTTTGACGGCTTTCATATTCCTCCAAAATATTATGGTTAAGGAAAAGGATGTCATTTGCTTGAGTTATCGTATCCTGGATGGTAGCTTCCAATTCTTCGACAGTAGTTGGCATCTGCAAGCAGGTACCCATTATGAGCACTGGCAAATTCCATTAAGAAGCAACCAATGCAAGAGCAAAAGCAGCTGCTATGCAGCATCAACAAGAATGGGGTATCAAATCATAACGATTAGAATTTTGGTGATGGACACCACAATTGACAAAGAAAATGCTAATGCTCAGAATGAAATGTGCAGCTGCTTATTGCAAACCAAATTCACACCCCAATGTAATCCCTCACATCAAAACACATTTTGTAATTTAGAAATTTCATGAGTTTCTACATCTAATTTTCTATAGGTGCTATTTCCCAAGGTGGGAAAAGGTAGAAACTTCTCCGCTGTAAACAATTATTCCCCAGAACATTACAGTCAGCTAATAACACTGAATACAATATACCAAACACACTAACAGGTAACATTAGTTAAAACATGTAATGCGGATGAAGAAAGAAGGAAAGCTATGGACAAGCAGGTAACTGTCAGAAAACAAATATATCTAAACAGAATTCAGAGAAGTTCTATATATTGTGGACAACTTTGCTTACAAGAACAGACCATGCAGATAACCTGTGTGTAATATGCAATCACCACCTTCTGCTGGGTGTAAGCCACCAACATGAAATTGAAGCACCCTTCATCATCAAACACATCCACCACAGTCAAACTCGTGCCATCCACAGCTATAAACCCTTTAGGCGCAATGTACCTCAAAATCTCCCCCCCAACCTTCACCTTCACCCACAGCGAATCCCCCTCGGCCCTCAATTCAACGATTTCTCCTGTCCCATCGACGTGGCCCTGCATGAAATGTCCCCCCATTCTGGTGCTAGGGCTCAGTGAAGCGGATTCGCGAGGCGGCGGCAAGCAGCAATCACCCCGTGTACCGTGGCGTGAGGATGCGGAATTGGGGGAAATGGGTGTAAGAGATCAGGGAGCCGCGGAAGAAGTCAAGGATCTGGCTCGGGACGTTCCCCACGCCCGAGATGGCGGCGCATGCGCACGACGTCGCCGCGCTCAGCATCAAGGACGCGTCGGCACTTTCAATTTTCCCGAGCTCACAGCGCTCCTGCCCCGCCCGACCTCCCTCAGCCCCCGCGACGTGAAGGCTGCCGCCGCGAAGGCGGCCACGGTGGACAAATTCGAGATTCTCTCATCCTCGCTGTCGAGCGCGACGTCGTCTTCCTCATCACTGTCGTCGCTGGTGACGTCGATAGGTATCAACCGTGATGAATTATACAATGCAGTAAGGGGAATGAGATTAAAATCCACCCTTCAACAACGTTCATAATGGTAACTCAACCATGATGATTGGAGATCCAAAAAACTTGATTCAAAGAGACAACTAAGTTATGAAGGTTCAAGTTGTACACTTGGAATCTCAATAATCCATTCTCGTAGCTATCCAAGTGTAACCCTGCAGTTCGTGGTAAAGGGTAAGTACATTTATGAATCAAGATATGGTCCAAGGTCAAAATGGACACAATGTGAGAATGAAAGATATTGTATCTATTATTGTCTGTGTTATTGTCTTGGTTTACACAAAAACTGATCGATTCAAGACATCGTGTTCACCGAGCAGTGAGTAAATCCGATAACTAGGGGTGTCAACGGACGGACTTTATCCGGACCAGAACCAGTAATTTAGTATTAGTTCTGGTTCTGGAACCGGCCCAATAAATATTAAACCCGGACCGGATCCAGACCATTAAATTATGGATCCGAATCGGATATTATCCATTTCTAACCGGATACCCACCGGTTCTTATTCTAATTCCCCACGTAAGCGGTAAGAAAAGAAGCACCCAAATCCCAATTACCCTTCCTTACTCATTCCCGTCAGAAAAAGAAGAAGAAGTTTAGCCCTAAATCCCCAATTCTTCTCTCAAACCTCTATTTTTTTCCTCACAAATCCAGCGACCACGTGTCCTCCGGTGGCTCATCGTTCGTCGTCGCCCTGCTCAAGTGTTCATCGTTCGTTGTGTTGTTTTCAAATATGGAAAATGTGTACGCATAGCGCAAAACTTTTGGATTGCAGTAGATGCATGTGAAATATCGAAATCTCATTTCGAATACATTTGTTTGTGTAATATGCTAGACACATACCTCAAATTCCCTGTCTCGTTCAGCCCCAACACCTCCTCCGCGCCCCCTATGTACCGCCTAGGGATGTCAATATGGGTTGAAACCCAAAGGTTGGCGAATAAGCGATAAAATTAATGGGTTGAGCTATAAAATCGTAACCCAAATATAAAATCGGGCTATTCGGCCAAACCATCTGGTTGACGGGTTAATCGGTGCACGATCGGGTCGTGAGTCAACCAATGGTAAAAAAAAAACTCAACTCATTTTTTCTCTTTATCTAATAGTTAGAAATTCAAAATTATTGATTTCAAAAATTTACTTTTCATGTTTAATTATCTTAACTTTTGTGGCTATTATAGATTGTTTATTTAGTCATTTATAGTGAATTAATTTATTAATTTTTTCAAGTTATAAATTTTAATTGGTATTATAGTGAATTAACTTATAAAATATATATTAAATAGTGAATTAGCTATTATGGAATATGAATATTCATATATATTAAAAATTAATTTAGTCATGAGCATTATTTTCTATTTTTGATATTGTAATATATTATAAATAATATTATATTGAATTAGCTTATAAAAAAATTTCTAGATATAAGTTTTAATCCCGCTATAATTGTATTATATTATTAGAGATCATTTAGTTACATGGAATGCGAATATTAAAGCATATTAGAAAAAAAGAATTTAGTTATGAGCACTATTTTTAATTTTTATTGTTTGCTCTTCAAAGTAAGTATAATAAGATTAAAAAAAGAACTTGTGGAATGTATTATATTTATTTTTCATTTATTTGTTTTTACTCCAACGCTTAATATAAAATATTTGTTATAAATATGTTATTATCAATATATATATATATATATATATATATATATATATAGTTTATTTTATTTTTCCTTAAGCTTTTTGGCCCGATTGACCCGATGGGTTAGCCCGAAACCGGAGAGTTTAGGGTTAGGGTTGAATATTTCTAACCCGAAAAAAATATCAACCCGAATAGCCCGAACCGAATAGCTCGATAACCCGAGTGGGTTAACCCGAACCCGAGCGGGCTGGCCCGATTGACATCCCTAGACTACCGTCCCATCTCGTTAAGGGGAATTGTTGGATATAATGTTTGTCACTGTGTGGGTAGACGATTCTGTGACCAGTAAATTTCCAGTTGAGGTTTGAGTCATGAAACTAGATTTGGAATGATAAACTTGTTGATGCTTTTGAATTTTTGTTCTGCATTTTGGAATTGCTGTAGAATACACAAGCAAAGATTTATTAAGTTTCAAAATTTATTATGAGTGATGCTATTCGGTCATAATGTGGCCGGCCATAATCAATTTCATTGAATGAAAAAACTATTTAAATTTAAATTTAATAATTTAATATTTTTCAGAATAGGTGAGAAAATGGTGTGTGGCCAACCATAATGTGGCCGCATAGCTTTATTGATTTATTATCTGCTCTGTCATATATATACCAGGGTTAATACGTCTCCTAGTTCTATTATATAGCAGGTTAAACGTGATTACTCTTTTATATGTTTATAATACATTTGTTAACGTTGAACTCAGCTACATCATAAGCTTTGTATTTTATCCTCTCCGGATGTGGTTCACCTATATCATAGAACATATAAATTTTTTGCAAATTTACTATCAATAAGTAAATGGATTTAATTTTTATCCTAGACTTCGTCAGGTTTGTAGCTATAATTAAGTTCTAGTGTAATTTTTGAGTGGTTGTCAATACTCAACTCCTATGCTCTCTGTCTTATAATTAATCATTTCAAATTGATACTCGACGACCATTTTAAGTAGCATTGTTCAGATTCTCTCAAATTCATATATATATTTAAGGCATTCTACATGAATATTGTTTTACAATTGAGGAAAAATAGTCTCTGAACTTTTGTAATTTATATCTGTGCCAAAATATATATCAACAATTCGAAAATAATTATATTTTCAATGCGCGGTTGTTCACATATATTGCACTTAATTTAGCTTTCGGATAAGGCAGAAAGATGTGCATCTTAGTCTATAGAGAAGCTTCAAATAGCCAAACTATAGATGAGAGATTAGTTGCAATTTTATTTTATGTGTGTAATAGCATTCAAATTTGATGTTGTATGATATACGACAAGATTATTTATACTATTCTAATTTTTTCAGATTGTCATGACTTCTCAAAGTAGTGAAGGTTCTCGAGCTGTAGAAGCTATAGCAGAACCTGGTGCCGTGAATCAAGAAGTTCCAACTACAATGACATCGAAGAAGTCTAGTGGAACAAAAAGAAAATATTCACAGGTTTGGGATCATTTTACCAAAATTGAAATCAGCAAAGGAATTTTCAAAGATGCAAACTGCAATCATTGTAAGAAAAAATTGAATTGGAGTAACATGTCAAGGACTTCTAGCTTAGGAAAGCATCTTACAGGTCCTTGTCCGAAATTCACTCGGGATGATTCTTTGATAAGTTGCTTTAGAAGTCCTAGAAGTGAATATAAGTTTGACCCAATGAAAAGTAGAAGGGATTTGGCGGTGGCATGCATTAAACACAATTACCCATTCAATATTGGTGAACATGATTATTTTGAAGTATTTTTGCACGGTTTGAATCCTGATTTTAAGTTACCCTCTAGGAATACTATTAGGACTGATGTGATTGGCATATTTGAGGAAGAAAAACTGAAAGTCTACAGTTTGTTGGATAGTCTCAATTGTAAAGTGTCTTTGACGACTGATATTTGGACTTCAGAGCATTCTAGTAAAGCTTATTGTTGTATGACTGCACAGTTGAGGCATTGGTAGTCACTAGTGATTGGATTCCGCCACTTATAGAGAAGGGTATATATCTATTTAATATTATTTCATTGTACGTATATTTACCGTTTAAGTTATGTTTGTATAAATAATTACTGTTGTATGTGTTTATAGTGAACCGAAGGATACCTCGTGATGAAATCCTAGATGCAATCAATGTAGCGGGTGAAAGTGAGTTGTGAAATGGTTATATTCATTAAAAGTGATGCTTTTCCACGGTGCTTAATAGTTTTTTCGTCGAGGCAAGAAAAAGAGGTACTTTCTAACTATAGTTGACCTAATTAATTTTTTTTTCATGATGTGATTGCATATATAACTTTAATTTTCATAAAATTTGCAGAAAGTAGTGGAAGGAGCAAAATAAGTCGGAGAATCCCGAGGAATTCATGCCCGACCCGAAGCCATGAAGGCATTATCATTGTTTTATAGTGTTTGTGTTGGGACAAAAGTAGTAGATATGTTGTTTGAATTGCATTGATATTTTTGCTTAGTTCTGACAAAGCCCATTTGGAGAAATACTATTTTATCTCTTTTTGGTTGTTTTCCAATATCCAATTACTAGTTATTTGGTATATCTTTCGGTTCATGTTGTAGTATCTAATATAAATTTGTGGAAATATTGATGAAACCCAACAGGACCAGGATCGATAATGTATTTTCTTGAATGAATTTGTGGAAATATTGATTGAACAAGATTATTAGGTTTTGTGAAAAATTTATCGGTTTTAATTTACACATTTTTGGTAAATGATGGTTTTAGTAAATTAATTAATACTTCGTAATTAAACTCAAATGTAAAATGCTCTTACAGAAAAAGTGGATATGTAATGCACAAATTAAAAAAAAAAAACTGATCGGGTCGGACCAAAATCGGACAAAACGGGTCGGGTCTTGGTCGGTCCGGGTCCAAGCGGTTCTAGAATCGGAATCAGAACCGGAACCAGAACCATTGTTTTAAAATTTAATGGGTTTTGAACGGTTCCGGATCGATCCGGATAAAGACCGCCCATTAACATCCTTACCGATAACACTATACTAAGGAATGTTCAAAGCAAAAAACTACCTATCCTGATTCAATAATAGGTCGTAGAGACTTTGAAAAATCTGCATTTGCATTAAATGTCATTCATGTGGGGGATTGTTGGAAAATTATTATTTTTCATATGAATTTAATTTTTTTAATAGAGTTGGTTATAGGTGGTTAAAAGCGGTTAGAGGTAGTTAATTCGTACATTTTCATATGAAAAGATGCACATTTTCACTTGAAATGGCACGTACCTCTTCGCGAAAAGACATCTTCCTCTCTATAAATAGACCAATTTGATAGACATTCAAACACACAAAAAACAAAGATAATCAATCTATCTCATTCATTCTTCAAAAGTCTCTCTATCCCGAGTATCAAGTAGTTCGCTTGGAGTACGATTTCCTAGTACAAAGTCTCGTATTCATAGAAAACCGTTGTATCTTGGGGACGTTTGCCGTTGAACCGCGTGTACTGTGTGGGGTAATTTCGTCTTACGAAAAGAGAATCTAACTCTCGCCTCGGTTTTACATAGTCTATTATTATTCTGTCCATTTTCTATATCTTACATATAACAGTTTCAACTCGAAAGCCGGCCCAGCCCGAAGAGACTCTCTATGATTAATGAAGTTACATCATAATGTTAAAGGAATACTAACTTTATTTCTTAACATTTTTTACATCAAACTACGACTTTTACTATGTCAATGTTCGTTTATGAAAATACAACTTAAACTTTTATTTCTTAACATTTTTTACATCAAACTACGACTTTTACCGTGTCAATGTTTGACTATGAAAATATAACTTAATTATATTGGTTATTTCTTCTACAAATTTAAAGTTTTAGGAAAATTTCCCTACATGCCAATTAAAAAATATATATGCACTACAGGTGTGTATATAGTGTATGCAAAGATAATAATAATGAAAATGTATATATTTTTCATGTATAAGAGATGTTATCAAAATTTATGATATGGTTTGATGTATGTATTTTTTTATTCTTTAATTATATATAATTTATTAATAATTTTACTACATATGAACAAAATATTTATATTTTATTGGATTAGTAGTGAGTTTACCTTATAAAAAGATAATGTTGCATACGTACATTCCATGCATCTCACGGATTTAAAAATAGTTCATCTAAAAGTTAATGTCAATCCTCATTCTAAATGCATTAGAGTATGCCACTTTAATCCTCTGTACGTCTCACTCAAGATGACTCATTTCTTTTCGATACGGTTATTTAGAAGAAGAGTATAAAGTGATTAAAATGATAGAAAGTAGGTAAGTTCCACAACTTTTGAAGAGATGATTATTTTCTGAAAAGAAAATAGGTAATCTTGGATAGAACAACCTAAAAAAAATACAGATCGTCTTAAATGGGATAAAAAGAATGTGTAATTAGATGAAATATATTTACAGACTTAATTCAATTAATTAAAAGTTGTATATACGAATGTAAAATGGCAAAACGGCAGGATGACAGAGATGATTGAGCGGCAACGCAAGCGCCTTTCATTTAAATTGCCGTTTTATGCAGTCCACTCATATCCGTTTCCAACCGCTAAACTATCACCTCTCTTTAACCTCAACAATTTTCACCACACACTGAACTGGAGAGGGAGAGGGAGGGAGAGAGAGAGGAACTACTGAATAAGAACTAAAATGCAGGTCTTGAGTCAGATTTTCTCTCCTCGCACACTTCCTCTCCGCCACGGAAACCGCTCTGAAACCCTAGGACTTTCAACGTCGCATTCGAGATTACAGCGGAAGAGTATTTGGAAAAACGGCGGTGAGATAATCGACATGCTTTTTATCCTAATTGAGTTTTTGTGTTTTGCTCCCTTCATGTAGCGGGCTCAATTTTGAAAATTTCCTGTTTGAAATTGTGCCACCAGTTTCCTCATTCGTTGATAGGAGGGGAAACTTAAGCAATTGGGCTAAAAAGGAGAGGGGGAATGTAGCGGTTTCAGCCATAGAAGAAGGAATATCGGGTGCTGGTGCTCAAAGAATGAGGTGATCTGTTTGCTTCGGAGGCTTATTTTCCTTTTCCTGTATTTAGTTCTGTTATTTGTCAGGGTAATTTCTTTGTATTTTGTGATTCAGTCCCAGTACTTAGCGATGCTCTTTTTAGTACTGCAGTACCTTTGACTTACTCATCATAATGAGGGCTACATTTTGACTTTTTTAAGTGAAAATGTATTTCTCATAGCAAAGATGAAAGATATTACTATTAGACTGCCTCATCAAAGTTATCGTGAACTCACAACAGTTTTTCTCTCTTCGCTATACATAAATCTTCTTTCTTACAAGGATGAATAACTGTATCCTTCATATACTGCTGCTTGCAGAAAAGTGGTTGAACATATATGCCTAGTCAAAGCAAAAGAAGATTTGTCTGAAGAGGAAGAAAAAGACATGCTGGATTTTCTCTATACGACACAATATCAGATGCGGGGCATTGTTTCCATGTCATTAGGTGATTTTTTTTATGATCAATAAAAGGTTCAAGATTGACAGAATAGTGTTAATTGTAATTCTTTTTTGGGGGTATCTTATAGAGTATCTTGTAGTAATATAAACACCATTAAGCAAATGAGTTTTCTTACTGAGTATTAGATATACAGCATTCATTATTATTATATCAAGGATTTCACCATATTTCTTTTTGAATGATTTCCTATAGTTGTTACTTTTCATGTGTGCAATTCAACTACTGTTTAGATGGATGATCATTGTGAGATGCTAAAAACTGAATATTAGAGGTTTGGTGTTGGGTAATTATCCATGAAGTGTTGGAAATATTTATCCTCTTTGTACTGTTGCTTTTGAACTGTCTTGACATGTATGTTGATGGTTTATTTGATCTACTTTTAACTACTTTGCTGCATGCTTTCTGAAAGTTAAACAGCAGTTTATTGCCACATGATTTCTGATGCCATGCTCTGTCTGGTGGTTGTCAAAAAAGAATGATGTTCTCAGCAATATTTTAGTTAAATTATCATGTCTTATGTGATTTCATCTTCAGTAGTTCTCAGTGCTAGGGATGTCAATGAGTGGGTTTATCCGGACCAAAACCAATAAATAAGTAATGATTCTGGTTCTGGAACCGATCCATTAGTTACTGGATCCGGACCGGACCTGGACCCGGACCATCAACTATGGATCTTAAGCGGTGTGGATCTGAGCGGGTTTGGAACTAGAACTAGAACAGAAACAGTTGTTTTATAATTTAATGGGCTATGAGTGATTTCAGATCGATATGGATAAAACTAGCTCATTAACAAGCCTATTTAAACTTAGACTTATCAATAGATGGGTTTTACTCGGACCAGAATCAATAAATAAGTATTGGTTATGGTTCTAGAACCGGAACCGGATCCGGACCGGACCCTCAAACTATGGATCTAAATAGTACGGGTCTAAAACAGGTCAAGAACCGCTACTTTAAATTTAATGGATTTTGAACGGTTCCGGGT
Organism: Salvia rosmarinus; assembly: GCA_036937905.1. Taxonomy (NCBI): domain Eukaryota; kingdom Viridiplantae; phylum Streptophyta; class Magnoliopsida; order Lamiales; family Lamiaceae; genus Salvia; species Salvia rosmarinus. Next base: position 56,263,610 of record CM072821.1, on the reverse strand, counting down.
CGGTCAGGGTAAAATCCACCCATTGACATCCTTACTCAGTGCCCTGCACCGGTTAATATGCTTTTATAAAATTTTCCCAGGTTCAAACATGATGCGTTGAATCTGCTTCCTGGGCATGTTTTTTTTTGTACAGATTCAGTTATGCGAACTGTTGGTATCTTTCTCTGAAGTATCTATAAGGCACTTTCTAACTTTTGTAGGACGTATTTGCGATCAAAATCCTGAACAATGTACCCATGCCATCTTTATGCGTTTCCAGACGAAAGAGGACCTTGCTAAGTTCTATGAGAACACCTTCTACACGAAAGTTCTTAAGGAACATGTGATGCCTTACTGCCATGTATGCTTAACATGTAAACACCAATATCTCAAATCATTTGTTCATTTAAAGTCCCTGCTGACAGATCTTATCTCATGTTTCTCTAATTTATGAGATTTTTATTCTCAGGGTTTTATAAATTTGGACTACGAGACTGAAGTAGAAGATGATATCCTGGCAATCTTCCGGAAGGGAGAGGTTGGAAGCTTCAATTACACTACTGAAACAATTCTGAGATTAGTGTTCCCACTTCAACCAGTTCTATGTGCATTTTCGTCGTCCTATGGTTTTCTTTTTCATATAAACATGTGTGTCTTGAGGGCATGGATGGTTTTACTGGCAGGAGTTCAACTATGGCGTCGAGCTCATGCTACTTGTAGCATTTAGTCAGAGTTCTCTGGGTGGACCTGCTGAAGATGCAATTACTTCGCTTGCAAACCTGACAGTGGAGTTTCCTTCTCTGATTGTTCAAGCTACTAAAGGTATATATTAAGATCCTATGTCTTTGTCAGTTTCTTTGAAAGTTGGAACCTGTATATCTCAGCTCATATAATTAACTAAATTAACTTCTCAGAGCCATTGATTTCCATGCATCGCATTTTTTGCGGATTATTATACTGATTCAGCTATCTGTAGGATAATATGCTTTGCAGGTCCAATTCCAATTCATTATCTTGCTGCAATGGTGTTTTTTTGCAGGTGCAAATATGAACACAAACAATGTGGAGTATACTCACGGGGTAGTAGTCCGATTTCGGTCAGGTCGGTTACCAGTCCTTTTCAGCACACAGTGAAAAGTAATTCTATGAGACACAGATTTCTAACTACTACTTTCATACAGTGGAGGACTTCAAGATCTTCATGAGCAGTTCACAATACAATACTGTGAGGAGCAACGATATTTACTAGCTTGTTTGTTGTTCATGACTTTGATAATTTTCTTGTGAATTTGAGGGAATGCTTCCACTGAGCTCTCACCTTCATTTTTGTCATGGTGGTAGTCTAGTTGTATCTTACAATAACTGTTTTTTCTCTAATACGCAACTATTTACACCCTTAAGTACTTTCTGGGAATTATGATGATAGTGAGAGATCTTTCTTTTAAGTTGTGTACATGGAAAAGATTTAGAACTCAGTCCTAAGAATTTTGTGCAACTATATAGTTTGTGAGCTCGGATAAAGTGCTAATGAGGCTTGGGAGCAAAACACAACATGAAAAGACTAACTATGAGAATTAACCTTCCTAGGTGATTTATAGATGGAATTTGAAAGAAAGTGATAGACATTATTCCTAATTTTCCATTTCTTGTCACCTACACTATGCTACTGTATGATTCTTGGTGCTTGACAGAGCAGATCTGGGAATCCAAATTCCTTCCCATCATTCGAAAGGCTCTGTATGTGCATTTTTCAGTAGATCCTGTGGGCAAAGAGCTTATGTGACAAGGTCAGTCTCCTTCATACACTCTTCAGTATTCCATTATCAGTTTCTTGTAGAACAATGTTCATCGTGTAACAATATAATGCATTCACAACTTGTCTTTGATCTGTTCATATTTTCACACTTCCTCATGCATTACAGCAACCACTTATTCAGAAATCTTACTTTCATTTCTGGGATGAATGCGCATGCATATATGAAGGATAAGGTGTGTTTGTTAGTGAAAGAGACAAGCAGTTGGAAGAGTTTGTTTCCACTTCCCTCTGCCCCTCTGCTCCTCTCAGCCTCCTTGTTTCTAGGCCCCTTTTTTTTTGTGGTGGCTATGTAGAGTTTGTTTCTTCCACCCGTATAATGGGGTGAGTGTGCATCATTATATATGTAGCTTTATTTGACCTAGCTACTTTGCTAGATGGAACAACATTTCTTGCTTGGAATTATTAGAATACTCCACCTAATTATATTTTTTTTCTAATATGATATAATACCAAATTGAATATTTATATGCATAAGCCTCAATTGAGGTATTGATAATGTCTTGTTATGTTCATAAATTACAGGTTCGTGCTTTGCTTATTCATTCTTCATTCACAATGCCCATCAGGCCTTCTATTCAGACAGACTGGTAGTGATCTGTATAATAGAAAGTAATAATAGTTTATTAATAATTTTTAAGGAAATAAATCAAACCTGAAAGATATTATATATATATATAATTCTGATATTTATAGGGCTTTAAATTGAGACAAACTTGTTGCATTTTCTAGTTGTTTGCCTTCGATGTTGAGACATTCCAATCGAATTGTTGGAAAATGGTATTTATGGGTGTACTTCCACTCATTATTGTGGATGGAATCTTGCAATTTATTTATAAGTATTGAGTTTTCTACCAATTATTATGTCACTACAAGGGCAATGGAGTGTAATTTTACTTGCATTAAGATTTGGACGATATACTTTTATCTGCATTATAATTAGATCTTTATGTCATATGATGTTGGCCTCTAATTTCCATACTATTTCTTTTAAAGGAATGAACTGAATAATTTAAGATTTATAATTGAAGTGCAGACACCAAATCTTAATAAGATAAAGTACATAATTCAAAGTCTATAAAAGAAAATATAGCAATACAAATATGTATTTAGAATTTACACCTTATAATTGGAATATTCATTAGGTGCTCTTCTGCGTGCTTCTCTTTTGAGTGCGCATATCTATTAGATATCAAAGTTTGGTTCAAAACAATTATGTAAGAATGATCTTTCAACTACCAACTTATTTCTAAATTGAGACTGGGTGTTTAAAACAAAGAGAAATCACATTTTCAGATTATACATCGATAAATCTGACATGTTATATTTATCGTGGAATTTAGGCATGTATAGTATAGTTTATTTCAGTGAAGTGAGTTGGGTCTGTATTCTTAAACGTAAAATTAAAATCTACAAAAATTAAAAATTTATATTTTTTCGAAAAGGAAGAAGCGAGTATATATTTTAGATAATAGATAGAGAATAAAGGACCCAAGAGGGTGACATAGTTTTTATTTTTAAAATATACATGTAATTTAATTATTTATATAGCGATTATACTAAATTAAATATATATATAAGTATGTATATTAATAATATAGCAAGCTTGACGGCCTTCTCGAAGGTCTAAGCCCTATTATATATCCATATAAATAGGCTATTAAGAGACCCCGACTTATAATTTCATAAATTGGACAGATAATGACTAATGCAAGTCAAGCTATGGACCCATATATATATATATAGTTACATTCAAATAAGAATTATTTTTAAGGTGAGATCAAGAGCAGAAAATTTTCTTATGAACAAAATGAATTATTATGAAAATTTATGTATCGATAGAAAAGTTACTAAACCCAAAATTTGATATTTTCACATGGGTTCAATTCCATGAGGACAAAATTTTATTTTTTGGATTCAAGAACTTTCCGACGGATTCATCAACTTTCACAATAATTCATCATTTTGGATCTCAAGTTTCACAATAAAAATGATTCTCACGATAATCATCATCTACATATATATATATAAGTTTATTGGTGAGTTATGGTAAGAACACATTTATTGTTATAATGTGCGAACATTACCTGGATATATAAAACTATTGCACTGCACGTATAAATATATTATACTAGATTCAATCTAATAACTTTACTTACGTGGCAATGGTATTGTTGTTCAATAATTTTAATTATTCAATACAATAATTTTATACGTTTAATACACCTTCTGCGCCACATTTACATTTCTATATAAATTATCCTATTTTTCATCTCCAACTAGATTCCACATCTCTGAATCATCATAATGTGCCACCATTTGACTTTCACAAGAAACATTGAATTTTGTGCATTTCATCAATTCTTAATTCCATAGACGTGCTCATAATATGCCCCTACCAAGTATTTAAACAGAATAATTAGTTACACTCAATTATTTAATCCATTTTTAAGACCTGTTTGCATCAGATGCAGTTCTCTTAATTTGATGATAAGTCGGTGCCTGCAACATGATTGGTTGCTTCATTGTACCTTGATGCATTAGTTTTGCTAAACAATTCCTTCCATTCCCACCAATTATTGTCCATCATCATTATCAAATAAAAACCTCAAATACTCGAACTCTCAATATTATCTTTTGTATATCTTAACTCTTAATCACAAATTAAAATGTTTAATAACTATCTAAGTATGGGCGGATCTATGTAGGGGCTGCATTGTGCTCCAGCCCAGTGCAAGCCCCGAACTTTTTTTTTCCTATCCATGTGTTATATTAATTCCAATCCAATATTAGTCCAATTTAAAATAATTAAAAAATAAAACAAAGTTGTTATCTGTTAAATTGATTTTTCTCAGTGAAATCTTAGATTCTATAAATTTTTTCAAATCATTCAATAATAATGATATTTGAAAGCTTCTGAAAAAAATTCTATCATAAAGATTTCACTGACTAAGACATTGTTTTATTAGAGTACGAGTTAAGATATTATGAGCATGACGTGATACTGATGCAAGAGTTTCAAGTTTCTACACCACTTTATGTTAACTAAGACTAATCCATTTAATTTTGACGTTGCATGTTTCTATTGCTATAATTGAACAAACATTTGTCACAATGAAACATGTGAAGACGACACTTTCTAACAAAATAGGGAATGATATACTTGATGGTTCACTAATGCTTTATATTGAAAGATATTTTTTAAAAGATTATAGACTTAATTATTTATGTATTGAAATCTCTCAAGGCACAACTTATGGAAACATATAAATACTTTGGTATTTATGAAATTTAATGCACCGAAGTACTTATTTTTCAGTCCACCCCATTATCGACTTCGGATCCGCCTTGCATCCATGCCATTACTCAGGGACCTCCAAGCGGTGCAACTTCTTATTTGTAAGAGCGAGATCTAGGGTTGAATTTTTCCCACCACCTTTTTCTCCAATTAAAAAAAAACAAAAAAACACCCAAGCTTTTCTAGTCAAGCTAGCAGCATTCTTTATTTGATGCATTGTATCAAAGTAAAGTTTGACGATTTGAAGTTTATGAGATACGCGGTTTGTTTTGTTGAATTTATAATAATAAATAAATAAAAATTGCATCTTATATAGTTGCTGGCAGTTATTAATTTTGATAATATGATAATAGAAGATAAGTTAGTTGACTATTCTCGTAACAATAAATTTAAGACACTTATTTTCTTATATCGAAGATTCTCTCAATTATATGAAAACGTCCAAATATCAAGAACTGCCCCCAAAACGAAATAAATGAATAAAATATATAACAGAAAAATAAATGATGAAATCTCTGTTTCGTGTGCTAAGAATGGTAGCAATAATTCAAACAAATCAACTCTATCTCTTGTATACGTGCTATAATGGTCCAACACAACTCTTTTCATAGTTTACAAAATCATAAAATATATAATATAATATAAACATAATCTACACATTTCTACATGAATCAAGAAAAACTCAAAAACAATGATGCTAAAAAACACACACTAATTAATCTCTGCAAAAACTTTTCTTATCTCAACATAAAATCCTGCTGCAAGATCAGTTGTGAAGAGGGTTCGGTCCTCCCGGAGTTTTCCGCTTCGAAACGCCGTAAATGGATTCATCTTCTTCGCTTCTCGATCTCGTCGGACTTGCTGCCGGAATATGCCATGAAAACTTTGAAAGAAATCTTGATGATGAAAAATCTTCAACCGTTGATTCTGTCGGCAATTCACGACAATCTGAGAGGTGGCTGACGGTGAGGAAGATCAGCATCATAAGCAGAAATGGGGTTTTGGGACAGTGGTTTTTCATAATGTATCAAAATATTGAGGAAGAGAAGTAAGAAGGTTTGGTTTTATTTCGAAAAGATGGTGGAGAAAAATGAGAGATATATAGGAAACTATTGTGTTGTTATGGCACCAAGAAGCTTAAATAAGTCATATGATGTAAAGTTGGAATGACTAAATTGGCCCCCATGATTGTATGTGAAATGGGTTCTTGATCTACCATAAAATAAGGACTTTCTTGGATAGTTTCAATGCTTACACCCATTTTTATTGACCATCTTGTAGTTATGACTTTTTTTTAAATAGTATAATCTAATTAAGTTATTTTAGAATAATATTAATGGAAGTTGTGTGTATGGTTTAGTGGTTTGAAGTCAAGATCTAAAAAAGACAGTCACAAAAATATCATCAAATTCTCACACGTTACACAATATTTTCTAATTTCTTATGAATCAAGAATTGAAATTGTGTTCGTTGGTGGTTGACAATTTGAGCTAAAGACTTGGCTTAATTTCTACTTTCGTGTGCATTGAGATTACTTTAATTAGCAGGACGGCGTTATTGTTCTACCTTAATATTATATTTACTTATGTATTTTGCTATTATGATGAGTCGTGCTTAAGTTGTTTATTATTATTATTATTATTATTAGTTTGGTAAGAATATGAAATGAAAAATATTACTTTAGATTTAATGTGAATGCATGGTTTGAAGTGGCATTCGTGGATAATCGAGTGCCAAAACTTGAAAAACATTTTGCTGGAATATTGGGGTAGTTTGACTTGTAACAAGGGGAATCATTCGTTTTTGATCGTTATGGAATTTAATATTTGTAGAACTAAACATTACAATTGATTGTTAATAGTAAAGTCTCATGTGCCGACAGAGTAGTGATGCACATGATTTAGAAGTGTTGATAATAAATTATTATGTGCATTGAATGTCCAAATATAATATGCAAGCAGGTGATATTCCCACTATGAATTTTCATTATAATTATTAATTGTTTACATTAAAACTGATCGATAGTATTTCAATAAAAGAAATTCTAAAATAAAAGTGAAATTTGAATGTGGATCCAATGTCATGTAAAGTATAATTTAATAATATCATATACTTGGCAATTAGGTAGACGCCAGTCGTGATATAGATACATTAATCAGATGCTATTTTAATTTCATTTTGCATAAGCAATATATGGTTTACGTTATGTGAAAAAATGGTATTATGATGAATTATTGTGGTGATATGAGTGCCCATTCGTGTACAAACGCATAGAGTTGTCAATTTGTATTAGAGAAACGTAATCGTTTTTTGCATCAACGATGTTATTTAATAAATCTAATTAAATATGAAAATGACCGTAAAAGAATTTGACTAACGATGTGAGCAATTTTATATATTATATATCTTTGTAAACATTAATTGAAAAGCTAAAAAGTAGCTTGGAATTAATTAACAATGCTTTTGAACCTAAAAGTTGAATCTGAATTATGGTGATGGTTTGTTGGTTCCTCTGACTCGGTCAATACACGATGCCAACCAAAACGTGGCTCCTCTTTTCTCTAGCGTGCACACAAAAGAAATTAAGCAACAAGAAGTAAAGCTCACTAACAAATGTTATATCCTTTTGTTTTGGTAAACCTCGTGTTATATAATAATAGCGCAAATCATACGAATCTAATAAAATATACTTAAAACTAGGTGTGAAAGACTTAGACTTATAAAAGCGTTAGTGGGGTTCAAACTCGTGACATTTTGGTCACCAAGTCATGACTCAAACCATAGATCGTTAATAGATTCGAACTTGTGACTTTTGGTCACAAGAACCCACAATCACTACTTTCGGCAAGACCTGGATAACCTCATGTTTCTGTGCAATAGTTTGCAAACCACGCAGGATGGGTAAACCACGCTTGAAAAACCAGATGTGACAGACTCAAACTCATAAAAAACCTTAATGAGGTTCGAACCTGTGATATTTTTTTATCACAGAAACCAACTTTAACCATTGGGTCGTCCCAAATAAATACTGTTATATCTTATTTACACATTAACTTAGCGCATTGAAGGATATAGATAAAGGTTAATCTAATCGACATATGTTTGTCATGTTACCTAATTTTGATTAATATAATAATATACTGCAGCCGTCCGTGACGGACGGGCTCAATTAGCATTAATTATATATTAATTATTAATTAATAGTGAATTAAATGTTATTTAGGAGTTAATTAAGATTTTTATTAAGGTTTATAATTACTATTATGATTCAATTAGAACCCTAATTAAATTAAGCAGTACTTAATTAAGATTTTAATTAAAATCCATTGAATTCATAGTTAGAATTTAATAAGTAGTTTAATTAAAAATAAAATTGAAAGGGCGGCCACCGGCCAACAGGAGACCTGCTCAATAATATTCTTAGTCAATTTACAAAATTATGGCTAAATTGAGACCTTTAAAAGAATAGAGTAAACTTGAAATGCTTCTTAATGCTTTAAAGCCAAATTGAAAATCTAAGTGAGTGGACTAAAGATCAATATTTGAGTCTTGAAAATTTGCTACAGTACAATCAGGAATTGTGATTACTCCTACCGTACCATCCAAAATGACCTATTTCTTTTCGATACAATTATTTAGAAGATAAGTCCAACAACTTTTGAAGATGTAATTATTTCCTAAAAAGAAAAAGACCATCTTGGGTGAAACAGCCCAAAAAAGAATACAGACCATCTTAGATTGGATGGAGGGAATATTTATTAGTCTATCCGCTTTCACTTAAAAAGAAATGATACTAAGTTTTAATCAAAATCACAATTTTTTTTAATCATCAATAAGCAATGAATATATCATTACTAAATTATTACGCGTGCAGTTATGGCAGCAGACAAACACTTCAATATTTGATGATACATAAACAAATTTGAAGCTACCCATTCAAAAATGTCAACATAAATATTATCTGGCGAATTAATTATAGGATGGCCGGTTTAATTCAAGGTTGATGGAGAAGTGGAAATCCATGCAGCGACGTCACGTTTCTTGTTTAAACACAACAATTATTTTCAGATAAAGGTCGGTTTCAAACTTCACTTTCACCAAACTATTATTATTGTTTTTGACGAGAATTTAGGGCAGTCTTCATCCTGATTTGACACAATTCATTTATATACATACACCTGACTTCTGGAAAATTTCTTAAAAATATAAAGTTGCAATAAGTTCTTTCTTTTAAAAAAACCCACCGATATTTAAAGAATAAAATGAATTCATAGTATTCGTTTTTAAAAAAACCGACATTTTTTAAATTTTCCATTTTACATGGACCACCGAAGCCATATTGAACAAATAAATTTCAACCTTTCAAATATTTAATACAAGCTCCTAAATAGGGCTAGTTAGTTACACTAAAAATATATTTCTTTCTTTCTTTTATACTGGAATCTCATGTAATTTATGTACTATCATAATTATATTAAATGCGATAACATGTATATATGGAATTCTGTTTCTTGGGGGGAAAAAAGCTATTCTGATGGACTTTTGTAATTTTCCAAATACTTCTGATTTAGTTTTGCCTCAATTATTTTATGCAGATCCATATAGTTTTAATATAGCTCTATGTGAATAATTAATTTCAATGTTACATAAGTATATTCCTAATATAATATATACATACCATTCTTTCCAATATTAATTTAAAATATTTTCTTATTCATAATTTCTCTTTTAAATAGAACTCTATGATTTTTTCATGCCTGGCTCACTTACAAGTTAGTTTTCATTTTTGCTTCAGTTTGAAGTAAACAATATTTCAAGGTTAGGAAAAAATTAAAAACATAAATGTATTATTATGAAAAATAAATTTGAGATGTGTGACATGATATGGATGCTTAAAATTGAAAAAAGCAAAAGAAAAGTCAGCAAAAAGAGTGACCACGTATCCAATTCCACGACCACAACAAACTGCATAGACGACTGGTGGTTTTTTTTTCAAATAATAGCTAAAAGTAATCCACAAAAAGGGTTATTAGAACTGGGGAAAACAAGGCCTTCTGTGAAAAGTTAGAGAACCTACTTATGCCAACATAAAATATATGAGCTCCAAATGAAATGTGGTTGCAACTTCTATATCCTAAAAATTGATCAATACTCTAATCATTTGCAAAGAAAGAAATTATTTCATATAATCAGAGAGAATGCGATTAGACGACGATGCAACATCTTGAAAGCCATACGTAAATCCTTCAGTTTAACAATCTCCAAATAGTGTAATGAGTTCAACCCATCACAAATCATGTGCACCAAGGGAGTCGGAGGACTGACCTTGCTGGGAAGTCGAGCAACGCAGAAACAAATTTGAAGCGATCTCTTCAACTGAGAGATGCAAGGGACATTATATACAAGGTTGGACGAAAACTGAGGAGCTACTTTGTATTTGAATACCGGGATGCCTTTTAACCCCATCTTCAATGCAGTTTTCCGGAAGAGCGCAGGCGTCTTCTGTAAGCCAATAGATGCTGCAAATTGGTTGGCCATCTCCACCAGCGTTGTTTTGTCTCTGCCTATGGCGTTGATCGAGTTATAATAGCCGAGCCAGGCATGATAAGCTGCTTCTTTGATACTAGTGTCAATAGCGTCCATTTTCTCTTGTATCTGCAATTGTGTTCAACAAGCCAATCTTTACGTTGGAAGACTACACGTAGTGACAAACAAAAATCAACATAAACAAATGTCTACCAGTTAAATGCATTGACTGAGATTTAAGTTAAAAAATTGGTGGTATTAACTGTAAAAGGCAAATCCTTCTATAAGTCCAGAATGTACGGTGCATCCCTCCAATAGAGTTCACCAATCCCCATTAGGGTTTATTAATCACAATTCTGATTTAATTAGGGCAGATGCACCAGAGAGTGCCTCGATCCTACAAAGTTCTCCAACCAATTACATGTTCCCCCTTCATAGTCTTGTAAGGGTATCTAGCAGCATTTAAATTAATACACTTGCAGCATACCTCCAAACTATTCTAGATTTATTATCGATTTGCTTGAACAGTTGGAAATTCGACCAATTATAGAGAAGAGATCCCATACCTTCTCTGTTACATCGGGATCTAGTTCCAGTGGAGGGAGTTTCTCAAGAGGAAGATCCTTTATATCATCTAAGAAGTATTGTTCCCAAGGCGCAAGCAACAGGCATCCTTCACCATCTTTCCCTTGTCGCCCTGTTCTTCCGAGTCTATGAATATATTGCCCTCGATCTGGAGGAATGCCAACCTGAATGTACCAAATTCGGATTCTTCAGCATGATACGGAAATAAAATGCATGTCCATGGAAAAAGCACTAGAGAAGGAATATCAGAAATAAATTTAAAGTGATAGGATTAGGAGTAGGGGAAAGCCTTGCAAGAGTTGAGAAAAGGGGGAAAAAAGAGTACACTGGTAATACCCTTTCAACAGCAAAGCTAAGAACATAACTAACTAGACAGGGAAAGTTCTACGTTTAAGAGCTAGAAATCCCGAACGAGTAGAGTTCTGGAACTTGTAAGAAAAAATGCAACTAATTACCACCTGAATGACTAGCGTAACATCGGGATAGTTCAACCCTCGTGCAGAGACATCGGAAGTAACCAGAATGGCTTGTTTGGCTTCCTTGAATTCTTCAGAGACCCGAGCGCGATAGAGTGGAGGCTTTCTGGAGTGTAGCTCTTTAACATTCAGTTTCATCTCCGGAAAAGGAGAACACGAGCGATGTCATCATTGCAGTCGCACAGAAAACAATAACCTAATGGATAAAAACCCCATAAGAACAGGACAGAGCGTTTCTAACAATTCCTACAACAAAAGCAACAGCAACAGCAGCCTACCTTGTACTCGGGCACTTGAGATATATGGCTTTTCAACAGATGGTGTGCTATCTGAATATGCTCGTCATGGCGTGCAACGAGATAAAATTGCTTAACCTGCTTAAGAAGTCATATGTTACCCAGCTTGTCTTCTCGAAAACTACATCATATAATGAGAAGAGCAGGATAGAGTGACAAGGAAAGAAGGGGCGGGGGGAAAAATCACAAAGATATACCTTTGCATTTGTCTCCACGGATTCAAGCCCCAGCGTATTTATATAAACATGTTCCTTTTTCAGGACAAGCTGAGATATTCGACGGACCTGAGGTTGTACAATTGGGACATTAAGCATAGCAGATTATATCTACGCCACTAGATCTCTACTAAACAATAAATAAGATGCAAGCTCAAAAGTTAAACCTCCTTTGGGACGGTAGCTGAAAAGAATAAAGACTGTCTCTTGCGAGGCAAACAATCAACTATCTTCTCCATATCCTTACGAAACCCGAGGTCAAGCAAGCGGTCCGCTTCATCCAGTATAAGCATCTGCAGTCCCATCAAGCGCACCGAAATGCCAGACTTGTTCTCTATGTGATCCAGCAATCTACCAGGAGTTGCAACGAGTATCTGCAATCATCAATACTCTCAATTCAAAGATCAGAAAACAATAGTGGCAGATCACCCGCAAAATTTGGGAAAAGTTAAAATCATTTGCATACTTGGCATGGATCTGATTCAAGACGTCTCTGATCATCTTTAAAGCGTGTCCCTCCGACTAAAGTTAGCACGCCTATGCCATCGTGGTGCTTTAGGAGTACGTTTGCTTCAGCAGCTATTTGACTTGCAAGTTCTCTAGCCGGGCAAAGAATAAGAACATATATAGGTGGCACCCGCTGATTAGTGCTCTTATTTGACGCCTTCAGAACTGTTTCAATAGCAGGAAGCTGTATATGTTTAGCAAAAGAATGAGCAAGATAAACAAATGAAGCCAAGAAGAAAATAAAAACAGAAAGTACGGGATATACCAAAAAAGCAATACTCTTGCCCGTGCCAGCCCTAGCTTTGACTAAAGCATCGTTACCTGTGAACGAGAGCAGTCAATTCTCTGATCATCAGAAACTAGCAAACATAATTTAATTCTAGAAACAAAGGAAAACGGTGTATTATATTTTCCTAATAAGAAATCATGAAAATATGTGCAATGAACTTCAAAACAATATCTGAGATCCTGCAACGAAACCAAGAACAAAAGAAAAGCATCACAGAGCCAAAATTATACATATAAAAGAAAAGAAGGAAAGGATCCATGGGTTGGTTTTGCCCAATTCTCTATCAAAATCTATTTCTATTAGAAACCAATATCTTAATCTTTCATCCAATTGCCTGACTGCAATCCAAATGTGGCCTGGTTCCTAAAACCAAGACAGAATGAAGAACTAGCAGAGTCACTACAGCAATGGACATGAGGTTAACTTTTTATGCCGAATCAGAAAACTAAATTACACACTAATATTACTCTCAAGATAGAGTCTGTGATATTGCTCAATTAAGTAGAGGAGTTAACAAAACTCTTAACATTTGAAGAGCAACAACAAAATGACAAAGCTCAAAAGTAGCAAGCAAGAACTAAAAGACTAAGATCTGAATAAACAAGTTGACTTAATAACTATGCAAATTCCTTTTACAGAACGATATTGATAGGGTAGATGTGATTAAGACCTTCAAGGCAGGCAGAAAGGGTCGCCTCTTGCACCGTGGTCATCTGCACATAACCAGCCTCAGTAAGTGCTTTGACAGTCAATGGAGACACATCACACTCGTTGAACCTGAAAAAAGATCAACCCACATCCATCATTCCAATCACTTAAAGTAAAAGACATAGGAATCACAAGATTCTATATTTCACAAATGATACGCCTCCAACCTTTTTGCACTTAGTAGTGATTCCTCCACATCTTTTCCCTCATAATGCATGCTCTTCCACTGCCTCATCTCCTCTCTAATCGTCTCAACCTCCTGAGATAAATCAATCTCATCTTCCAATTGTTCCAACGGCACACGTTTTGTTCTCTTCATATCATACTTCCCCAATGCCGCGCTGCTGCTCAAAACCTTCCTGTCACCTCCCATTTCCACGTCATCATCATCATAGTCGTCACTGTCATCATCATCCGAATTCACTCCCCTACCTCGAAACCTAGGCCACTTCGGCCTTTTGCCGCCACCAGAACTCACTTTGGGATCCAAGCCATCATTAACTACAGACTTTCCACTATTTCTCACAAAATTCAACCTCTTACTCTTCGTATGCGCAGCATCTACAGAATAGTAACGATTCGAATTCAAGAAAATCCTCACTAAATTCAATCCATTAGTCATCTTCCCAAAATTCTCATTACCAAAACCACCAATCGAAGTAGAAAACCGCCTAGGTTTAGCTGCACCCACGCCGATATTCCCCAAAGGATCACTCTTTTGAATCTCCTTACCGCCATCAGGGCTCGACCTCTCCGCAATCAATTTCTGCAAATCGATAGGCTCGCCTGCGAATCTGCTTTTCCCGTCTTATTCAACGGAGATTTGAATGGGCCGTCGTTCTCATTCCATAAATCCTCGGCGCCTTCCTTCATGAACCGATCAGCTAGAGCCTTGATGTGCTCCTCGGGAGTCATGGGGCCGTAGTTGGACTCCGTTTGAACGGGCTTTTTGGGCCCGAAACCGGGGTTTTCAGCAGCGGCGACTTTGGCCCGGATATTGGAGCGGACTCTGGCCTGATAGAGCTGCTTTTCTTGTTCGAGGAGACGTTTCTCTTTCTCTCGGGCTTTCTTCTCGTGCAAGCGCTTCCACTGCCACTTGTTGATCCCGCCGGGAAACGTCCGAGGCCGCCACCCATACTGCGGAGAAATGTGAGCCTGTGGTGGAGCGATTTCGAGTGAGTGTGGAGAAAATTGAGGCGAAATGCATTTTTGAATTTGGAAAATTGTTTGATCCAGGGTTTAGGGTTTAAGAGTTGCAGAGTTTTATCTCTTTCGATGTTGGGAGATACTGTGTTCGGTTCGTTTATAAAACTCATTTCAATTTCGAATGCCATGTTTTGCCTAAGTTATTGACATTTTACCATTGCATTGCAGCTCGGTCTAAGTAAAATAATATTTAAATATTTGAATGATCAAACTTTAACAATTACGTTATAAAATCGGATTTTGGTGACAGATTCTACTTAGGATCTGATAAATAAAGCTGAATTCTACAACTCGTTCATTTTTTTCCCATAAGTACTGTCATTTTATTAATTAAAATTGTTATTTTTATTGAAATAATATTTTTATTAATGATAGAAAAAATATTTACAAAATAATTATTGTTATTTTTAAAATCATAACCATTGTTTTTATTCATAACAATTGTCACTTTTATTTATAAGAACGGTCATAAAAATAGAAACTTTTATCATAAGCAAATCAATTTTATTCATAAGAATTATATAAAAGAAATGTTACTTTTAATCATAGATTGGATATTAGAACCATATCCTATTTGAATTAGGACCGACCCGACTCGTGGGCACCATGAGGTGGTGTGCATGAGAGAATTTGTGAGTTAACAATGAGTTATCATCTAAAACAATGTGATTTGATGCCAAAACTGAGTTGACGTCAATCTCTTGGATGCAATCTTGATATCAAAATGACATATTCCTTTTGATGCCAATTCATTTTTCATTTCTTTTGTTAAAGTCCAGCTAATCTTTCAATTTGTGATGTAAGATTTTCGTGGTCAAAAATCGAACTCTAAGATGTGATTGTTAAAATTTTGATAACTCAAATATTTAATTATTAGTTTCTTTAGATCAGAGCATAATTAAGAAAAATACAATGATTTGGATATTAAAGTGTGTTGAGCCCCGAGAATATAGTGTCAGGTGTATGGAGAATACACATGGTTAAAAACTTTTACGAGTTTTCAACAGCCTTAACAATGAGTGACAAACTAGCTGAGTAATATAAGTTATCAGACATCGGCAACTTTAGCGGAGTCTCAATGTGTGTAGGGAAGATGATAGAACAAAAAGTCTAAACAAAATCCACTTATTAAGACCTTTTTAGGAAAATTCCTAACTATTGGGAATAAGTATAACTTAATTGTGTGTTTTGATTAGATCCAAAAACCTCTGATGATTGTCTTGTTGTTGTAACTAATGTTGTTCGCTTGTTCTGGAGTTATGTATTTTTATTATAGGTTTTAGCAGAAAAACTATCAAGTTGGAGGACCCAAGACTGAAAGAGTTTGAGCAGTACTCTAGCCAGCCATACTGATAAGAGTATCAATAACAGCACAAACTGATGGAAGATCAACTGATGCACCACAAATCGAAGTCGAAATCGGTCAATTGATGTATGTAGATTGAACTAACGAGATGCTGATGAACAAAGCTATTGGAGTGAAGTCGAAGACTGAATACTGATGTTAGAAGATTGAGCACTGAAGATAGGAGACTGAAGACTTGGCGCTGCTAGAAACAAAAAAGTTTGGATATGACTAACTGTCATAGAAAGCAGCTGACTGCCTTTGGTGTAAGTCAAAGCTGACTACCAGAAGTCAATGCTGGCAACTGGAAGTCAAAGTTGTTGCTCAATAATTAAAGTCAATGACAAGCAGTCAAAGCTAGCAATACCAAGTCAAAGTTAGCTGATGAAAAGTCAAAGCTAACTATTTATACGTTAAGCTGAAAGCATCTAATTGACTCAGGTTCCCAAACTGATAGAAGAAGGAAGTTCAGCCTGTTGATAAAAGGCGAAGCAATCTCAACTAACCCAACTTGAAGTCAAGGCACCGATAAAACATGAAGTCAACTCAATCAAGAAACACGAAAATATTTAAGCTCGAGTGTTTGACTTGTTAGTGTTAGAGCGAAATCAGAGAAGATCATGACATGCTAGAAGTCATTTTTAATGCGGACTACAAAGTACGATTATGCAGACTCGACTGCTTGCGAGGATTCAAACGGGAAGAATTTAATTGTTAAATATAAGGATATGATTGGTGCTCCCTCCAATGATACTATTCATCATCTTCTCTATAAATATGCACAGAATCTAACATTTGAAGGTTACCGAGACGCTGCGCATTCAAAGTATCCAAAGCATTCAAAGCTTGATACTTAAGTCAATCAAACAATGATTTCGAAGAAGGAAATTCTTAAAGCTATAAACAAACCTTTAGAGCTTGCATATAATTATCAACTCAAGGTTTCAGTATACGTTTCCTTTAAGTCTATGAGTTTTTCTTGTTTATCTTAAGCATAGACATATTGAATTTATCGCCTGTGATAATTCAGATTTTTAGTTGGAAACCCCTCTACAAAAATACTCATGTTTAATTAGAAGTTTGAGCAAGTAGACAACGAAGTGTCAGTTGTTGAAAGTTTGATTATCTTGCACCTATAAACAAGAGGTTTAGGTCGACTACACCCGTAAGCAGTCAGATATTTCCTAGCACAAACAAACGTAAGAGGAATGCCAAGTTAGGAAGGATACAATAAGGTGATCTATGTATCTAGGTTTACTCTTGTATCCTTAAACAAGACAAAATCTGAAGTCAATGGATTGGTGAGCAATCAATCTGTGATCGTAGGAGCTGATCTCTCTGAACCACGTAAAACTCAAATGTGTTATTTACTTTCATTACTTTACATTCCATATCCATTTTATATTACTTGTTATTGAACTGTCATCACTAGCACACAACAACACAACATAGTTTTTAAACACTATCGATGATTCGCTCGATACTAGATGCATAAAACTTAAAATTGACTAATCAATATTCGACTAAGTGTTTTGAGTCGGTTTGTGTTTTCTCTAAGGCAAATTTAGTAACCACCATATTCCGCAAACACGCCGGTTATCGCCATCCGACCACTATTGCATTAGTAGCCAAACAGTTAGTGTAAAGAAATTGTTTCAAAATTTACCTAATTGATGTATTATATCCCCCATACACCAGTACATATCCAATAGGACCCATCAGACTTATTCGAAACATAGCCAGATAATTCTTCTTCAAACAAGTGATCATTCAAGCTAAGTACAACTTCAATAAGGATAGCTGACTTACAGACATTGCATCAATTGACTTATCATTAGGGGAATATATTTTCCTTCATATTCTTCAGTTAGATTTTGAGATATAATTAAAATAATGTTTCGACTCCAATTTCCCAACAATGTATAAATATCTCTATTATTTTTATAGTCGTTCTTTCTGCCGCTAACTAGGGATGTATACGGATCAAATAATTTTGGTTTGGTTCGATTTGATATTCGAATTCGAAACTTGAATACAAATTTCAAACATTTTTTGATTGATTAATTATCGAATACAAATGTAAAATCATTATATTCAATTCTGTATTCACAAATATTTGATTAAATATTTACATATATAATTATTGAATTTAATAATCATAACTATTCAGTTATACATTAAATAATCACCAATTATATAGTATATAACGTCATTTTAATTACTTCATATTTCGATAAATATTATAAATATTAATATAGAACAAGTAAATAATCTCAAATATATCTAAATTAGACTATAAAAAAGTTACAGAATAAAACTACTATATATTTTTATAAATATTAGTTACTAATGTTAATCGTCTAAATAATTAAATTATATACTAAAAGGCAAAAAGTAGAATGAAAAATAAAACTGAAAGGAGAGAGGATTTTGATTCTCATCAAACATTAGAGGTGTTCACGGGCCGGGCCGGTTCCGGTTCGAAACCGTCGGTTCGACAGTTCGAAATCCGAACCGTAACCGCGTTAAAGGTATAAACGGTTCCGGTTTCAAATGAAACGGTTCGATTCGGTTCGATTCGTTCCGTTAGAACAGCGGTTCGGTTCACAATCGTTAACCGCCGCCTTATTTTTTTATTTTTAATTTTTAAATTTTTTGTATTCTTTAATTGAAAATAGATCATCAATCATAAATTGCCTCAAATAAATGGTCATTACTCGTAAATTTGACAATGTGGAATTTATCTATCTAACATTAATTTGTTGCCAAAATTGATGCTCTATTTACGCAAAGAATTGATGGCTGAAAAATTGGCAGTGAAAAAGAAATGAAATATTTATACGTTAATCTATATAACAGGCGTAAGTTATGCTATAATTTAGCACATAAGATTCAATCAGTTGCTGTAAAGGACAATAGATTTTAAAATTATTGTACGTCATTTATCTTTGCAATGCTAAATTGCCAATTGACTTTCAGAAATAAAATCATCTTTACAAAATGCATATTTATGCGATTAATTAATTTAAATATAAATGTAAATAAAACTGAATTATTTGAATTAATGTATATGGGGAGTTATGAAATGCACTTGCCAATTTAGACTACACTATTGACAGGTATAAAGTCATGAAAATATAATAAAAGTAATTACCAAATTAATTTTGAAATGTGGATTGCAAGAAAAATTGAATTTATTCAATTATAAAAAGAATACATTAAACAAACCGTAATTACTTTTATATATATAGTATATAGATATAGATATAGATGAAGAAACGAGCGGTGGCCTGGAACCGTGTGAATCGTCGGTTCCATTTTATTTTTTATTTTTGTTTTTTTGTGTTTCAGATGTTATTTCATGTGTTTTAAGTAATAATAATTATATTTTGATGATATTAAATATATTGCATTACAAAAAAATCGAAAAAAAATAAAAATACACTACAACAAAAAACAAATATTGATGCACTTATTTTGAGGCATTTTTAATTAAGTGCCCCAAATATTTTATTGGGGCAATTAGTTGGACAAATTAAGTTTAGAGGCACATTTACAAATTTTACTAAAAAATCACACATCCTGCGCCCTTTCCATTTTTATTTCATTCACTCTTTACCTCCTTCTCTCTCTTCCATTTGCAGTACACATCTGTAAACAGAAAATTCCAAATTTGAAATCCCTAAAATCCTCTTTCCTTTCATTTTTCTGGCGAGGACTCCGTTAATCGACGGCCAATGCATCACGCCGCCGTTCATCCAGCAACAGCACCATAGCTCATCTCAGCAACACCGTCTTCCCCTGTAGCGGTCGCCGCGCCATCGTCATGTCCACGCCGTCGTCCCCTGTAGCGGTCTGGTGGTGAAGTTATGGAATTCGACTCAAGTTTTTTCTCAAGTAAAACCTACTTTATATAACTCATTTTCTTATTTTATTTGTTTAGTTCAATTATAGTGAAGTTTGAGTTATTGTTGACAGGGCTTCAGTTTCAGAGCTATTCATAAAAAGTCGGTTCCTGTAAGGGAAATTCGAGTCTAAACCACTAATGAAGGACGATAAGGAAGCATTTTTTGTTGTTCGCAAGGGTGATCTAGTCGGAGTGTACAAAAGCTTGAGTGATTGTCAAGCTCAAGTTGGAACCTCGGTAATCACAAGTTCTCTGGACTTCGATTTAAATTTATGTGTGTTCTTTTTCTATTTGACTATATTTCTGGCGGTGATTCATAAACTTCATGCAATTTCTGTTAACTGTTTGGTGCTAATTATCCCTACTTGATTGTAGATTCATCATATATGGTTTCATCTTGTGAAACCATGTTTCTTCAGTTACCTAACATATGTGGTTTGTTTGAATATATCATCCAGAAAACTGCAGTTTCTTATTCCACGGTTGAAACTATATTTCTCAAATTTAATTTCAAGCCTATTGTTTCCATGTTTATGATTTGGTTGGAACTAATAAACCAATTTTTTTCGTTAATGAAAACACTAATCTGGAATACATGTTTTTTTCAAATGTTCTTCACAAAACTTATTTCTGATAATTTTGACTGGATTATTTGAAAATGAAAACGAAATGTGTCCAATGAAAGATCAAGATCCCCATGGAAGATTCCGGACCACCAGATATACTTGCTGTTGGTCTGTTAGAAAACTAAAGATCTCCATTATATTTATCTGGACAAACTTGTTAAGAGAAAAGTGCGAGCCAACAAACTGAATTTACAACTAAGAAAAGCGGTAAAATGATAAAGCTAAGGAAAACAAATTCTATATGATTAGGTGCATGGAGTGTATATGAAAGATGAAGAATGTAAAATAAAAGCCCATTCCAGGTATAAGTTAACTCTCGTGTGTAATCCATGTGTGTTAGCTGTTGTTGTAATTGAAATTGCTGTGCATTATTCAAATAACTTGCTTGGTTTCTTTATTTCCTAGCATATATGTGATCCTCCTGTCAGTGCATACAAAGGTTATAACATGCCCAAGGACACTGAGAAGCATCTCATATCTTGTGGGCTTAAGAATGCTCTTTACTCCATTAGAGCTTTAGATCTTACTGAAGAACTTTTTGGCACTCTTATATCGTTGGTAATATTGCTCTTTCTTGTCTGCCGAAACTTGTACGAACAGTTATTATTTTCATTTTCTTGATCTTATATACAGACTTTTGCCCTGCAGTGATGCTAAATATGAAATTTACTTTGTCATTTACGCTCTCTAAAATGATAGTTATAAGATTCTTTCCGTTTGGAACTATACCAAAGTGGGGTTCATTTAAGAGTGTTTGTCGATAGTGTGAATATAAAAATAGAATATATTAATCATTGAAATAAGCTTTAGCGAAATACCCTCTTAAGTCTTAGATAGTAAATGCAATAGACTCAATGCTGGTATAAAATCTTGTGGGCAAATAAATAAGTTGTGAAGGGAAACTTAATCTTCTTGATTTCCATCATTGTCTTTTATTTTGCTGACTAGTTAAAAGGCATATACCAATAGTTGAAGACAAATGAGAAATTTACAAAGATTTAATTCTCCATTCTGCAGCCTTCTACTTCTAGAGGTGAAACATCGACCGAACCTGTGACAAAGAAGAGGCCACAAGAACCTATGTGGTCGAATATGGGGTAAGTAAGATTATTACTTTGTTCAGTCATTTATATGGTCAATTTGATTGGAAATTCGGAATTTAACTAAACATTGTGGTTTTTCTACACTCAATTTGCAGGAGGCTGTTGGACCCGTCTTGACCGTAAATGATGCTTTAACAAAGCATTTCAAGTTAGACCCTTATAGAGTTGACCAGAATCAATCAGTTTGTGTGAGTGGCTTATGGTTGCGATTCATAATATAGCACTTTCTTCTTTGATTAGTTCCCAAATAAAAGTTTGGTAACTCCTAAAATGTCACTCAGTCTATGGTGAAAGATGAATCTTAACAATATCTAATATGGGAATGTCTAAAAGAATAAACGAAAATTTCTGTGCTTACAAAGCTATCTATATGTCATTCACAGCGATCTTGCACTATCGAGTTTGATGGTGCTTTAAAAGGAAATCCTGGTCAAGCAGAGGCAGGAGCTATACTACGATCCGATGATGGAAACTTGGTAAGTAAATTGTTCATTTGAGAGTTTGTATGTCTCTTTGCTCTGGTCGTGACATATAAGTTTGACATTTTCACATGTTAAGATTTGTAGGCTGCGTGAAGGCTTAGGCATTGCCACCAATAACTTTGCTGAATATCGTGTCTTTATACTTGGGTTGAAATATGCACTGAAAAGGTTTTACAAGTGTTAGAGTTCGAGGTGACTCCAAACTTGTTTGCATGCAGGTATATGTTCCTTTTAATGAGTGAGAATTTCTGTTACCGAGCAGGGACTGGGGAAAATAGGAAGTTGGCTATTTTTCTCCAATTTTTGCACTTATGATAACTGCAGTTTCTTGTCGATGGTCGATTTATTCAACACTTTTATTAAGTCGTAATGGAAATGTTAATATATAGTGGCCCTGTAGATTGTTGGACAGCTGAAAACTTGGGCTATGTTTTTTGTTGATGCTAATCTATTTTTGCAGAATGTATGTTTTAATGTGCTTTTAGATCTTACGCCACTATTACTTTACATTTTTAGCTCATGGAGAACCAATTAAGTTAAGGCGACTGAAATCTTGGACTAATAGGTGTAAAAACAGAATCTGTCACTTGTGATTTATATTTTGCTATCATCGTATATATAGCTTAGTTAGCTACAACTTAGATATGTGTATTATTCCATATATGATCCCATCTCTAGGTTTGTCTGGTATATGTCTACTACACCAGTCTTTTAGTTTTTGGTCTATGATAGTTTCCCCATTCTTTTATGCTTGCTTACGAGGCATGATTTCTCCGCAGATTCAGGGATTGTGGAAGGTCAAAAACCAAAATATCTCTGGCTTGTTTGATGAGGCTAAGAAATTGAAGGATAGATTTCTCTCACTCCAAATTATTCACGTTTTAAGGGTAAGTTCACGACTATATCATCACATCACAAATTGCATTTACCAAGAACACTAGTCTTTCGGGATTGGCGTGTTCTATGTTCTTAAAGGACTTAAACTCTGAGGCTGATACTCTGGCTAACTTGGCTGTTGATCTTGCTGGTAAGCTTTTTGATTCTCGTAGCATAATTCCTATTTAATTATGAAAGCTACATCATCTTGATCTGGTTTGATACGTGACTATAGAGGGACAAATTCAGGAGGAGGTCAATAAATAACTTCCACAAATGAGAACCTTGTGCCTCGCCTCTTTTCTTCACGGTCTTTACTAACGCGATTTAATATTCGCCACATCTTGTGGTAGTGAAAAGTGCTTCACTTTTCAATCAGGTTAGTTTCAATATATATATATATATATATATATATATATATATATATAATCATTGATTAGATTGTTATTCAGATCGCTCAAAGTTGTGTGTTACTTTTAAGATTTTCACCATTAGCTTCAACAATCAGTTGATATTAAAACTGTTTTAGGCTCACCCTTTTTTGGGGTTCTAAATATTAGGTTAAAAGATCATATATTTTCTTACTATTGTATTGATAAAACTTTTCATTTCATTTTCATAGAATTTGAGCAATATGATTCTAGTAAACTCAATCAAAGGTATAAGCTAAAAAACTGCATCAAGCTACAAAAAACATTTGAATTAAAAATCATACTTTGATTGCATTATTTTATCCTCTGAAAATCAGACTTGGTGGAACTCTGCCTGACAAACTCAGATACCAAACATCAAATGACACTACTCTATGCACTGAATTCATTAGCAATAGCTCTGAGATTTTTGGATTCACTCAAGACTGCTTGCCTTTATTGTGGTGGGACGAGCTCAACAACTTCTTCAAACTACAGGGTGGGTAGTTCATCAAATGCTGATGAATCTTGTAAAAGAAAGTTTTGCAACCACTTACAATCTCTTTTCTTGCATGCAAAGCTAAGGTTATATTTGGTCTGAATGGCACTGATTGGTTGAACTATCAAAGCCGGTGGCATATGTATGTGATTGGCGGAACTAAGGTTTGCTTGACACGAATACCTATGTGATTGAAATTTATTTGTTCTCTTATATTTCTTACCTTGTGTTGTTAATTGGTACAACATTGTTGTTTTAATTTACTTATTTTCTTATGTTAGTGTAACCTCTACTCTATCTAATATGCAGATTATCTTGGATGAAAATGAAAGTTGACACAAGAATTTGCTAGAACATGCACACTCAACTTCAAATGACGCCCTTTATAATTTAGATGGTGATATTTTTGAATTTTGTATTATGTAAGGACAATTCTATGATTCCATTTAGTTTTTCTTACAAATGTTGGACATGAATAAATGTTGGACATGAATGATAAGATATGAGATTTTGTATAGTTTCCATTTTAGATTGTTTAGTATTGCAAATAATGCGTTCAAAATATATTGCAGATGTATTCTTTTTACATGAAAAGATGTATTAGCAAGATATGATTATATTTGTGTATAATATAGATAATTAACAAATACAATTACGAGATATAAATTTGATGCTACACATTATGTAACTCAAATTTAATTTAAAGGCACAAATAAGTGCCCTAAAATTAATTTGCAAACACAAAGGATTTTGATGCCACACATTTGTGTCGATATCTAATTTAATTTAAGGGCACAAATAAGTGCCCCTAAAATTAATTTGCAAACATAAAGGGATTTTGATGCAACACATTTTGTGTCTCGATATCTATGTAAGAGGCACAAATAAGTGCCCCTATAGATTTATCAAGATAAATTTAAATCGTTTAAAGGCATTTATATATGCCTCAAGAATTGATCTTGGGGCGTATAAAATGACAAGAAAGCTATTGGTACAAAGACACTTAAAATTGCCTCAAACTCTTTTGGGACACGATACTTAGCAACACAAATGATAAGTGCCCGAAAATCATAAGTGCCCGAAAGATAATATATTGGGGCACTTTTCGTGTTTGAAAAATGCTTTTTGTTGTAGTGATGCATGAACCGACGGTTCGAATCATCGGTTCAACGGTTCGATTTACCAACCCGAACCGAACCTATAGGAGGCGGTCGGTTCGAACCGAAACCATTGACCACTTGTTCGGGCCCGAACCGCTGACCTTGCCGATTCCGAACCACGGTTCGGGTTGGTTGAACACCTCTATCAAACATTGGAACCTCTAGTGTTGATTTACAAACTTGGTGGAATATTAGATGTTTGCCATTTATAAATGGTTTAAGCGAAGTGCTATTTTGATAGTTTAATATTAGATTATTATTATTATTACTTTTATCGTATGCATTTAATTGTCATCATTTATGTAATGCAAAACTTTTGAATTTGTGACATGTATTATAATTTGGGAGTTAAAACGGTGGAATCATCATTTTAAATCTATTATTAAATGTTTATAACTTCATATTATTTAAAATATGTTTTTAGAAATTTCCTTCCTCGAAATTGTGAATCAATTAGTCTAAAAATATACTTCAAAAAATAAAATAATATTCGATTTGATTTGAATATTTGCGAATACTAATATGAATCGAAAAAAATATTTCGAAAGAGATTCAAACACCGCTTCAATTATGCAGTTACTTTTTCAAATTTGATTCATTTATAATGATATTCAATTCGTTTACATCACCACTGATAACTCTTATCATATGCTTTTAGTGATTTTTGTTCTTTTGAGTATTTTATTAATTTCACAAAATATCCGAACTTATGTATGTGTGATCTGCAAGCTATTTTATGTTAGCAGAGTATATATTTTGCACAATTGATATGTAATGCATATCGAATAAGGATAGGTTATCTTTGTCATACCATAAAAAGAATGAGAGTTTATTCGGTACACACATTTACTAATAGCGACCGATGGTGCCACTACACTACACTACACGTTAAGTTGATTCAATTTTTATTTCGTTTTTTCTCCTCTAGATAAATTTAATTAAATCATGACCTATATCTGCACAACTTTCCCAAGCTTGTGTCTAAATTTCATTTTTAACTTTTTGGCATCACCTTAATTTTGTGATCGAGTTATACTAATTTCATGTAGGGCTGAAAAATTGATAATAATAAAAATTACCGGCCCTAGTCATGTCAATATATATAGCCCTTATTTGGTGCATTCCACATTCAATTTAATTATGGAATAAGTAACTCTAGTTAACAATTATTAAAAAAAAAGCACTGAAAAGTCAGAAAAGTTAAGAAGGCACTGAAAAGCAACAACTATATGTCACAATTATATTCAAATGTGTCACAATCGATATGTATAATACACTTCCAATTATTTATTTATTGTTTTTATTGCATCACGTTCTTAATTAATAAAAAAGTAGTGGAATTTTGGGTGTATAATGAAGGTAAACTCGAGTTATCTATTTTATTTGGGAGTTCAGTTGTCCGAAGATTACAATATTGTATGTATATTTAGGGAAATAAATTGTTTTGCATCCTCCAATATACGGATGTCAATGGATGTGTTTTATCTGGACCGATTCGAAACCGTTCAAAACCCGTTAAATTTTAAAACAGTGGTTCTGGTTCTGGTTCCAGACCCGCTTTAGACCCGGACCGTTTAGATCCATAGTTTGATAGTCCGGTCCGAATCCGGTTCTGGTTCCAGAACCAGAACCAATACTTATTTATTGATTTTGGTCAGAGTAAAATCCGTCTATTGACAAGTCTAAGTAGTTTTATCTATACATATCCGAATCACTCATAACCCATTAAATTATAAAGAACGGTTTCGGTTTCAATTTTGGTTCGGTTCGGTTCTAGTTCCGCACCGCTCATATCCATACCGCTTAAGATCCATAGTTGATAGTCCGGTTCGGTCAGGATCCAAGAGCTAATGGGTCGATCCAAAACCGTAATTATTACTTATTTTTGGTTTTGGCCCAGAAACTCACCCATCGACATCCCTACTCCAATATAGAGGAACATCAAAACTGCATAATGAAACCGATGATTGGGCTCATTTAGAAATAGACAAGTAATTTGCAGATGTAGTAATCTTCTTCTTCTTGGAGCATTGTAATTGAATTTTCAAGAATTTCAAGTCTCACTAGACGAAATATGTATAGTATTTGATTGTTGGGAAAAATATATTTCTTTATTTACTTGACGTGAGACTCTAGAAATTCACATAAATAGATAAGGCTGGAATTTTGGTCGGAATCCAGTTTCGTTGTTAAAAAAAATGAAAATATTGGATAGTTATATTTAATATTTTTGTGAGATCTTAAAAATATGTCCTAATAATTTCTTCTTGTAACGAAATCAAAATCAATGACAAAGCACCCTCACACACCAACTTCCAAATATGGAATTTTTTGAATGAAGTTTAAAGTTGGGAATATGATGCTGGGTGTTTTCTCATAATACTGACTCAACATACTTAAGAAGAACATCAAAAAATTTAGGTATTCTTCATTAAAAAATATGGCAGATCTCATGTTTTATCACAAAACTTGTTTCATTAGATTCAGAAAAAAGTATGAGAATCCACTGAGCGAAAAATCAGAATATTGACAATTATATGAAAGAATAAAGTATGTTCATTTCACTCAATTTGTCTTAAATTTTGCAGTCGATCCCAAGCTAAGCATGGCAAAGAAGAGTTGAACTGTATTCATATGGTGAGTACAGATAGCTAGAATTAATAGTGGTTAGACTCCTCTTCAATTTCAAGAACATTGGCAAAAGAAGTTTCGAAAGCCTCTAGTTGCAAACGAGCATCCTAATCTTGGTGAAGACAGATGTAGGTGCAAAACTTGTGTAAGACTGTCAATACATGCTAACATGAGATGGCTCATGTCCCCGAATTCAAGCCCATATCTTGTTCTAAAAGGGGACGCTCTCCCCCCAAGAGCCTTCACACCCCAATCCCATGAGAATATGAGAGGATAAATCAAGGTAACGCAGCGGTTAAGAAGCTATGATGACTTTACTTAGTGCCCACAAGAAGCCACCCTAAAGAGGGTGAAAGTCCCACACTGTGGCTGTTAGGATTCGATCATTGGACCTTATACCAAATCTGATAGCTCTTAACCAACCGAAAGCTCGTGAGGACGCATATCTAGTTACATGCTTGTAATTCTGCAGGTGTGTTTGGATCCGAATTGAGACCCATCAAACTGTCTTACATAAACTCCCCTAATATGGGATTACCCAACGGAGACAAGTCCTGTGAAACTCTGTTTACTTCCCAGGAAGTGGAGGTTTCAGACTAATGAAAATCAATTCTCTACGTTGTTTGGGATCATAGGTTTTGAAATCCTTTATGTTTAAAGTTATTGAAACTATTCCCAACTTCTTCCTCCATCTATACAAAAGCAACTCCATTGAAATCGAAAAGAACCTCTATATAAGAAGAGGGCCCTAGGATTCAAAATCCTGTCCACATTAACAAGATTTCCTTTAATAGATGAAATTACTCATAGTGGAAAGCAAGATGAAGGGATTCTATTTCTACATTTCAAGATTGTAATGCTGATCATAGTCTCTTACCATAAAAATGACTGCATACGCAGCAGCACCGACTATGAGAAATCCACCAATTCACATGTGATGTGTGAACAATGATAGTTGTGCATCATAGTCAGTAACTAGATATAAATAGGGGGCACCTTTCAGCCATGGATGCAAAGAGACTCAGCGAGTGAACTAGGTTTTGGTATTCCTTCTCGAGCTTCTATTTGATTTCTTCATTTAAAAGAGATTCGAGAAAAGATGGAATAGGAAGCCGTGTTTCCAGAACGAACAAGATAGGGGTAGATAAGGGGGAATTAGCAAAGTTAGACAAGATTGGAATGGGCATAGGAACATGTATTGATGTACGAGATCAGCTAATGCTTCCAGGTTGATGCGATGTATTCCACCAGTTGACTGAAGACTTGATTATTGGTATATCCATGGGTCTAGCACGGATTGAAATAGGAGCCGGTTCGACAGGAAGCTTTTGAAAACACAGTGCACCCATGAAGGAACGAGATGAATACAGAGGTTAAACGAGCATCCCACACCCAAAAGGTGCCCCACATAAGTCTTCCCTGAAACCCCCCGTAACTAAGGTAAGACAGTTTTTCTTTGCACCTTTTGTCTCATGCAATGCTTTAACCCTAATATTGTGGAATCTCATATGATACAAATGTGGATTCATTTGCATTGATCACACTAGTTCATTCAGGAAAAGATGCAGGGCATTTTACCCAAGAGCCAAAATGGAAAATTTTGCAACCAGAGCATACAACACCACCAATTTAGAGCATAGCTAGATAATTCCCCAAAACTAAACCTTCAAAAGCCATCAACACTAAACCAAACAAACAAACAAAGAGAAAACCCTAACCAAGAATTCTCGGAGCAAAATGACCAAACAGACCTGACTGACACAATCATCGTATCTTCTCAACGATGTCGGAAATGAGCTTGTCCATGTCGAGCGCCCTCAGCGGCGGAAAGGGCCT
Organism: Salvia rosmarinus; assembly: GCA_036937905.1. Classification (NCBI taxonomy): domain Eukaryota; kingdom Viridiplantae; phylum Streptophyta; class Magnoliopsida; order Lamiales; family Lamiaceae; genus Salvia; species Salvia rosmarinus. The sequence goes on along the minus strand of CM072821.1, from coordinate 56,233,837 downwards.
CTTCAAATCCAGCAAGCTCACGAAAACCTCCCCGCTTTCCTCGCGAATCTCGAAGCAGCCCCGCCTCGGCTTCTCCCGGTTGACCACCACGTTGACTCCGGCGACGTCCTTCTCCAGCGCGTCCTTCACCTGAATCGCCCTCTTCTTAAACTGATGGCACTGCTTGCAGTGCTCGATGACGATAGTCTTGACAGCTTCCTCTTTCTCGACGGCCAGAGACGGCGCCGGCTTCGGCTTCGGCTTCGGCTTTGCTTCAGCTTCACCATCGTGCTCGGCGGTGGTCTTGGTTTTGGTTTTTTTTCTTGGGTGGTTCTGGGTCCGCAGCAGGTGGAGCGACGGCGGCAGTGGATAGGCGGGAGGACCTCCGGAGGACTGGGGCGGCGGCGGCGCTTTTGGGTTTGTCAGTTTCCGTTTTGGTGCCATTTTGAAATGAAACGGAGATTCAAGGAAAAGGGAATTTTTCAGTGGAAAGTGATTATCGCCTTAGATTGCTATTTATATATTGTTTGTTGTTTTGGATGTTGAGTGTGTTATGGTTCGCTGGATGGATGGGTTTCCGCTCTTTTGTAAGGATAAGATCGTGATATGGTTTGTAGGAGTGAGTTAGGGCTAACTAGACCAAAGGTAGTCATCATTTATCCAAATTCTTATTCTTAAATAATCGAATAAATAATTATTCATCCATACTACTAGGGTAAAGACCATTTTTTATTAATCTTACAAAACCTATCTTTTAGGGAGTGTTTGCGGATCTGATTTGGATCTAATTTTTGCACCCAATGAATTTGGACCTGATCCCATCAAAATAAAAATCGAATCCTGATCCTGACCTAGCCAAATCCAATCCATATCCCACCCATTGCCATCCCTAGTAAGCTCCATTGAGACAATGTGTACATCGCACATAATCGCTTTTCGAGCGTGCAGTGTGATATCGAGTTAGAGGTAAGAAAATACCGAATTCGAATATCCAATTGAACCAATCCAAATTTAAAATTCGGTTCGAATTTTTCGGATTTTCGGTTCGAATCGGATTGACATTTTCAAAATTTAGAATTTTCGGATCGGATCGGATTGAATTTTTTAATCCGAAAATCCGAATTATATATAATTTATATAATAATAATATTTTATTTAAATATTTTAAATCTAATATAAATATAAATAAGAAATAACAAAATTTTGGATTTTGGATTTTTATAATTTCAATTTTTGGTTCAACAGATATTTTTATAAAATTTTCGGATTTTCGGATATTCGGTTGGGATCAGATTTTTTTCTTCTCAAAATTCTGATTTTCGGATCGGTTCGGATTAGACAAAAATCCGAATCGAAATCGAATGCTCACCCCTAATTGAGTCAAACTCAAATTCAATTATAATTTTAAAAAGTAATAATTTAAAATAAAATTATACTTTAATAGTAGTTTTGATAATAATATAATATTATTTAAATTATATGACATTGTTTTACCAAAATTTAAAATTACAATCACTTAATAACTAATTAAACCACTGTGGCATGATATATTTTCTTATAGAAAATGAAACAAAATTAAATATAGAACCATATCTATTTTAACTATACAAATGTTTTACAATCAAATCTCAATGATAAATCAAATCTCAATGTTATCGTAATAACTTTCATATAAATAGAGATAATTATTTATAACAAAATTTATTTACCTTATATACTTTAATATTGACATATCTTGCACTATTAAATAATTTAACTTACTTATAAGTAATTAAACAAATAACCAACAATAGTTTAAAATTTAAAATAATTTAACATAATAAGTAAATTATAAGTGCTTGGAGAGATACTATACTATGGTCAAATCTTGATAGTTTTGTACTCATTATAAGTCCACCATTAATCCTAAATCTAAATTCAACACTAAGATGAGCAAAAAAGAACTAGAAAAACATAGCAACAAACAATATCTTTGAAATTTATATTTCTGAATCATAAAAAATATGATATAAAAATACTTTATTTTCTTAATATTAATTATTATATATATTAAACTAACTATATATAATTAATTTTTGTAAAAAAAAATGCGAGCTTCGTGTATTTCTTTTTCTTTTTGATTTATGTAATTCATTCCAATATCTAACGTTAACAATGGTTAGCGTTCATCATTATAGATTGCGCCTACCACTTTGAGTCTTCCTGGGGAAGCCAACTTTCGCGATACCCTATGTAGAACTGCTGATATGTTTACATATCAAAAGCTAACATATTTGTGTGTTTGTTGGTCTAGTAGTAGAGTGGTTAATGTCCGGGGTCAAAGGTCTCGGGTTCGAGTTCATCGTGATATAACCTTTAAAATTTCTGTATTAAATAACAAAAAAAAAAACAGCTAACATATTTATGCTCCCACGAGTGGAGCTCAATTGGTTAAAAGTTAATAAATTTGGAATAATAATCAATGATCGAATCTTAGCAGCTATAGTGTGAGAGTTTCATCATCTGTATGATGATTCCTTATGGACATTAGGTAAAAGTCTTCCTAACTTCTTAAACGTTGAGTTACTGTGATTTACCATCTCACATTCTCATGAGATTGGGGCCATTTTTATAACAAGATAATATACTTGTACAAGATTTGGGACAAGGTTAGAGACTTGTAAACATTCTGATAAATTAAAGATGGATTATGATATGACGTAAAAATCTGAGTTTTACAATTAATGATAGATGTCCTGGATTGATGTACTCATCCTTTTGGGATATTCATGCTTGTTCCTTCGGGAGTTTTAGGATTTTGGGAACACTGTGATGGGTTTTGGAAACAATGGTATTAAATTAATGATAGACAAATTATGCTATTGTAAACATGGATTTATATGATTGTTTGTTTAAAGTTAATGATAGATATATTTGACTGTTGAATTCATATGTTTGGAGTACTTATGTATTTGTATACTGAAAGCAGATTGGTTAAATTTATATATAATATTTTATCTTATCATTATTTTGATCTCATATCTCAATTATTTACTTGATTGCATATGTTGTTTCATTATCTTATACAAAAGTTAAATCATACAAGATGTAGAAGATCATAGAAATCAAGATAATTGGTCAAACTAATTGAGATATATGATCACAATGGACACAACCTAAGAATGAGTTGTTTGTATAAGTTACATTATAAGTAAGAAATAACCTGATTTGGTTGTTTGTCTACGCCTTGACGCCTCGACGTATTATGGATCACAATGAGATGAGTTCTTCTATCTCGATAGTTGTGAAGAACCTAGATCCCGATGACTTTACGTTGATCTAAACCTCGATAATATTTCTATAAGTATGAGTTATTAATAATTAATTACTTTGACTTGTTATGGGTGAGGGTTATATGAAATAACTTAATATTCTCTCAGATCTTATGTAGTGACAAGTGCTTGTATGTCATGTTGATTATCTCAGACGAAAGTTGTGTATGTTTAGGATGATGACGTCGCCTTAAAGAGCTCAAAAGATTTATTATACTAAACCTGCAAGTTGAGTTAGTCCAAGTACAATAATAAGGTTGAGTGATACTACTTAAAGAATTAGTAAAGAGATTAATTATTTTAAGCAGTCAGAGTCCTATAAATAATTAATAGACGTACGATATCTTAAATACAAAGATTCGTAATTCTAAGTACAAGCCCGACTTAACTTCGGTAATAAAAGGATAAACCAATATTTTTTTCTAGTGGAATGAATAAATATTTATAAATTAATTTATGTTCTAGGCAATATATAAGATAATTAATTCATTTTAGGCATATCTTTATCCATTGTATTTGATCCATGGGCTGATCCACCAAGATCTTCTACCATGATATTTTTAGCCACCCCTACAGTCTCACTGGGACTGTGTTCTGATTATTATATGATTTATTTAATACATCTATTAACTGGATAGATATTATATGGTATCAACTTGTTGTCGTAAAAGGAAACTTACTATTTTGTTGCAACTGCATGCACGACTTTTCATATTTTCGAAACCAAAGTCTTATTTAAGAATATAATCAATTAATCATCTCTAACTAAGAGGGTGTTTGGTTGAGCTTATAAGCTCTTTAAAATAGCTTATAAGCTGTTTATGAGCTTATAAGTTGTTGCATAGTTTTTGGCAAAATAAGATATTAAATAACTTATAAGTTGTTAAAATAAGCTCCAATGGCTTATAAGTTCCCCTAAAATAAGTGGTTAAGAGATAATTATACTAAAATGGATTATCTTCGTGAAAGAAGATAATTATTGTATTTATTAGATATGCCGTAATCTTATCATATTATGATTCTAAGGAGAACAATATAAATAAATGATAAGAGAAAATCAGTAATATTATCACAAGAACTGTGATTTTCAAAAATCAAAAGTAAGGGGCAAAAATTTGGTTTTCTCTATAGATTGCTTTCACTCAATATCAGAGATTAGACATTCGAGACATAGTTCAGAAGATCAAAGTTGGAGTCAGATATTAATCAGATTTGCTAGAATTTTACAGATAAATACGAGAAAACTCTTATGTGTTACAATTAATTATATACGAATATGATATGAATATAATCGATATATGATTAATTAAATATCGGAAATAGATCAACGGGATCAATGAATAGTCATATTTCCCTTCATTGTGCTCGTGACTTTGGGAGGTTTATGTCTTTTGAAACAATGTTATTAGTGTAAGTAGATCATGGTACTGTAAAAATGAATTGATCTGTCTTGGAGTTCTACAAGTAATGGTTGATATATTGTATTCATGAGCTCAGCTGTCTGTGTCTTGCTTTGGCCATATTTGGTATGAGGTCCTAGCGGTAGCTTTTATACAAGATTTATAATTGTGGGATAAGTCAGGTATGATATATTATACAATAATCTTTGTATCGTATATCGTATTGAAAATTCTGATATAAAAAATATCATATCGATCTCAAAATTTTGGTATGAGATATATCATATATCAATATTACCATCTTTTGATATACCGTGCTTTTACAGCATACTATTCATACCAAAATTATCATGTTAACCGAATATTAGTTTTGAAATATAGTAAATTAATATTATAGAATATGCATATAATATATGGTATGGTATTGTGGTATATATTGTAATATTAGTACCATATAATATGAAATCCTTGAAAGATATGGGCTAAATTAGATATGAGCTTTAGTTAATTAATGGTTTGACTATTAATTAATTAAAGCTGACTAAAGAATAAAAGCTCATATAAGTTAGGGTTTTAATGGGCTGTTCTATTTAATATAAATAGAGACATTTATTCATTAGGTCAAAAGAAGATACAAAAGATTAGACGTTAGACGACATGTAAATCTTTTCTTAGAGAACTACGTTAATTCATTCGAGAGATTTCGCTTTCTCGCTTAAATTAATACCGTGGAATTGTTCCTCGCATCGGATTTGCATACACATGGATACCATAGTTGTGGAGACAACCTTGCAGGATTCATTGGAAGCTTGGAAGTGTTGCAAATCGTAAGTTCTCTATCTAACGTGTTTATAGGGCTCATCGCATGATTAATTGTAGATTTAGATATGTTTCTTAACCGCACATTCCATTGCGATCATTAGATGAGGTCAAGAATTCTAACAAGGGTATCGAGCCCGGGCTCGATTTATAATTAATTCGTGTTCTAATTAATTGTGGATTTATCGAAATTTTGAATTTCGCTTTGTTTCAATTTTTCGTTTTTCGTTTCCTTTGAATTTTTTCTTTAACTGCTTAAAAAACAAACGAAAAGGAATAGAAAAATCGAATATCCGATTTCGAAATTGAAAAAATGAAATTAGTTTTGTAATTGGTTTCATTTGGAGATTGATTCACCGGAGATCCCGCGCAGCACTCCTTCACGCCGAGCTGCGTTTCACGGACGGCGGTCGACGACGCGACGAGGCGCCGCGCCGTCGCCGCCGCTGAACGCCGCAATCGTGATAAGAAAATCTAAAATTATTTTCTAGAAAATCAAAAGAAACTGGAAATTATGTTTTTGAAATGAAATCACCGCCGTCAACCATCCCTTCGCGGAATGCGCCATCGCCTCCTCCGCACGCTTGCGTGCGTCTCAGAACTCCGCCGGAAACACAGATACAAGCGGTCGGTCGACGCGCGCTAGGCGCGCACGTTCGTCGCCGCCGTGGGGATGCCGCGCAGCGCCGGCCGGAACGGAGGCGCTAGCGCCCTTCGTCGCGCGCTAGGCGCGGCCGTGTCCCGAGCCGGATTTTCGCTTGGTGTCCGGCGAGCATCGGCCGACGAATCAGCGTGAACGATTTAACGCAGAGGCGGGCGGCGCGACGTGTCAAACCCTAACACGCTTCCCATCGCGCTGGCTTCAGCGCCTCGTTGGGCCGAGGTATGGCCGGGCCTCGCGTTGATGTTGGGCGGGAGAGTTGCGCGGGCCTTGGGCGGTTGGGCGCCTCCGTGAGTGGGCTTTCAGCCGGGCGGTCTCTCTTCGCTACCGGGCCACGCTCGGGCGTGTTTGGGCAAATTTTTAATTTAACAGCCCATTTGGGTTGTTACAGGATTAAAAAAAAAACAGTTTTATTAATTTTGAATTAATAAAATTCAATTTCCAATTTCACAAATTAATTTATTAATTAGATTAATAAGTTTTGTTTAATGTTATTATTTTCAAAATAATAACATTAATTTTGATCATGTATTAATTTAGAATTAATACAATCTAATAATGTACATGGATTTAATTTATTAATTTAGAATTAATAAATTTAATCACATTTTAGAAATTAATTTGTTAATTAGATTAATAAATTTAAATTTTATTATTATTTTGAAATAATAATATAAGGTTTGATTTTATATTAATTTAGAATTAATATAGTTTACTAATGTACATGGATTAATTTTATTAATATAGAATTAATAATTCTAATCACTATTATGGACATTGATTTATTAATTAGATTAATAAATTTTAACTTTATTATTATATTTGAAATAATAGTATAAAGTTTGATTTTATATTAATTTAGAATTAATATAATTTGCTTATGTTCATAATTAAAGAATTGATTTATTAATTAGATTAATAAATCTCATTTGATTATTATTTTAGAAATAATAATACTAAATGAATATTTATATTAATTTAGATTAATATAAATGACTATATCCACTTTTAATTAGAGAATTAAATTATTAGTTAGATTAATGAATTTATTCGTTGAGCCCTATTTGCCGTTGTTCTGTGATAAGCATGCTATTTGATTTTATGCTTATATTTTAACTAAATTAGTTAGAGACCGCTTTTATGTTTGGGTAGGCGGCGCCCAATACTTGTAGTCCGTGTTACTATGTTTGGGTAGACGGCGCCCAATATATGTGGTCCGCATTTTATGCCTGGGTAGCGGCACCCAGTAATTGTTTTGAATTTAATATTGGATATTAAATAAACAATTAGTATCACATGTTTTATCCCCACTAAATACAAGTCTTGTTTTTGAAACAAAACGCATCGTCCATCATAATTGTGTGAGGATCCTAGCCTCTTTCGTCCAAGAGTTTTACACCAAAGTGTTTACTCCGAAATCGACAAGGCAAAGGCTCATTCATAGATGCATGGTTGGCATCGTGTGATGGAGTTGATTTGCTTAATTATTTTGAAACAGCCAAAGCGATCAAAATAATTAGTGGATGCATATTAATTGGATTAATAAACCAAGAATTGCAAATTTATTGTTGCGATCGGTTTTGAAACCGATCAGTATTATTATTATAGTCATCACCAAAGCAGAGGCTATAATAATATAAGACTCAATCGCTACGAATTAATGTTGCAATCGGCTTGAGGCCCACCAAGTGATATTATTTACGATCATCACCAAAACAGAGTAATGTAGTAATATTGACTGATCTTGTATCACTAAGATTTATATTTACTATAAATCCGTATTTTGCATTTGAGGGTGCAATATATGTTAAAATTAGTGGGAGCTAATCAATACAATAAACCCTTGTTTGATTAGTGATACGATTGTGATCTGTGTTTACTTTGTTCTAATTTGCTATTTCTTTATTTTTGTTCGCCACGATGTCGACTATGTTGTATAAATGTTTGGTGGAAACAAATTTGTCGACCGGGTCAAACTATCCGGATTGGCTACGTTGCATGCGCTTGGTGTTAAGGACGGATAAGATTGAGTATGTCTTGGACAAACCAATCAGTACCATCCCCGATGAGCTTTCTCCTGAGTATGCCTCGTTTGACTGGGTTGCTCATAAGAAGCACGTTGATGATGCTATCGCTCGTGGTATTATGTCGACTTCTATGAGTTTGGAACCCAAAGGCAACATGAATACATGCTACCCTATGAAATGATTCAAGATCAAGAGTTTGTTTGCCTCACAAGCACAAACACCGGAGTTTGAAATACTCGGGATCTCTTCTGCGCACGCTCATGATAGAGCAAGATCTCGAACATGTATTGAAGATGATAGGATTGATTGAGAGGCTGACGTCGATTGGAACGACTTTGCCAGCCAATGTCTCAACAAACCTGGTTTTGCAATCGCTACCTGATTCATTTGCGAATTTCATAGTGAATTTCAATATGAACAACACAAAGGTGGGATTGACTGATCTTCACAACATGTTGAAGACTTACGAGTCCTCTACTTTTGATGGCAAATCTGTGCTCATGGTGAGCTCTTCTGCTCAATCTTCCAAAGGGGAGAAAAAACAAAAGAAAAACAAGAAAATGACATCAGATGTCTTAAAGCCTAAGAAGAATGGAGGGGCTCAGAAGATGCCGACGTTAGCAAAGGATAAGTGTCTATTCTGTCATGAGAAGGGGCACTGGAAGAGAGACTGTCCAAAATTCAAGGCACAAGGTGCAATGGGTGGTAGCTCAGGTATGTTTGTCGTTGAGATAAATATGTCTATAAATAATTTACATTCTTGGGTATTAGATACCGGCTGTGGCTCACACATTTTTAATAATGTAAAGGGGTTTAGTGACAACAGGAAGGTGAATCCTGGGGAGGTCGACCTACGCGTGGGAAATGGAGCAAGAGTTGTCACGAACGTGGGGACTTATAGATTAGATCTTCCTTCGGATATAGACTAGATTTACATGATTATTATTTTATTCTTACTATTTCAAAGAATATTATTTCCATTCCTATGTTAGACATTGAAGGGTTTTCCTTCCATTTGGAAACAGTTGTTACGCTTTCCTTAATGGAATGTTTTATGGAAATATTTTTCTTTCGAATGATTTATATATGCTTGAATGTGAACAAAATATTCTCAATGTGTAAAAACAAACGACCTAAGCTAAGTAATACGAATAATGCTACTTATCTTTGACATTTTAGACTTGGTCATATCAATGAGAAAATGATAGCAAGATTGAGAAAATTAGATTATCTCACACCTTTTGATTTTGAATCATATGGGCTTGTGAACCATGTCTCAAAGAGAGTTGATCCACTCGGATGTGTGGGGACCGTTTCCAACTCAAGCAAAAGGTGGATATTCGTACTTCATAACTTTTACTGATGATTATTCAAGGTTTGGGTATGTGTATCTGATGAAACACAAATCTGAAGCGCTTGATAAATTTAAGGAGTTTAAGTTAGAAGTCGAGAAACAACTTGGTAAAAGTATCAAGAATCTTCGATCAGATCGAGGAGGGGAATACTTAAGCCGAGAATTTCTTGATTACTTGAAATCACATGGAATCCGTGTGATACCCGTCCTTTCTAAGCTTCATTTTGCATGGCACATTTTTCGAGAAAAGATCAAAGGTTGACTTTTTGTTTCGGTGATGCGACCATCACGAAACCTCGGGCGCAGAAGAAGAGTGTCTTATGACTAATTCATAGACACTAAGTATGCAGTTTTCGATCACCCATGAAGGGTTCGCACTCCGGAAGTTATCGAAAACCGGACTTTTCATTGGTCTTTAAAAGCATATCTTGTTTATAGTCGTTGTGTCCGTATTTTATTTCGTGTCCATGGGTACCAAGTTTGCTAAATTTGAGTCCGTTTAAAAGTTGCGTCGCTTTATGTTTTGAAAAGAGAGCTTACAAGATGCACGCTGACCGCTTTTTCCTATAAATAGGAGGCTAGGGCCTTCATTTTCAACGCTCATTTTCTTCGCCTCCGTGTTTATGGAAGAACCGAGCAGCTCCAGTGCACGAGCGGCTGGAGGAGTGGGGATCGAGCCGGGAGGCTCACGGCGGCGCCATTCTTATGCCGCCGAGCCACCACCGCGATCAACCTCTCCCGGCAGTCCCGTTTTTCTGTTTTTGTCCTTTTCTTGTTTTGATTCCGCCTTTTATTAGATCGTATAGCATAGAACTCGGGAATCTAAAGGGACGGGACGGAAACGGCGAGGCTGGCCGTCGATTAGGCCAAGACCGCCGCCGCCCCCACTCACACCGCCGTGAGCTTGTTGGCCGCCGATTTGGTGGCCGACGGGCCACCTTTTGGCTATGGGTCCTTTAGGTTTTGAGTTCCGGGCTATGCATTCTACTAAAGTACCGATTCGTTTTTGCTTTTCACGTTTACGCATGTCGGATGTTTTCCGTTGCTTCGAGTTTTCTAATGGAACTACATGCCCGGGTTATCCATTTTCAACGTAGTTTGTCATTTCATGTTTCGTTATGCATATTGCTTATGTTTCCATTTTCATGCATCGATTTTGGATGGTTTATCCTAGATCCGGCGATAGCATCGATTTTGAAGCTTCTTGTTGCTAAGATTTGAGTCAACTTGCATGCATGCATATTTTGAAAGTACCCTATTATAGGTCTTGATGCCTCAATATATTTCCTTACGCATCGAGTTGATTATAAAACCCGAGAGTGCCAAATATGGGTTCGTAAAGTCGAAAACCCTAGTTTTGCTTCGATCTTCGTTTGGATCACGATGTTTCTTCGCTTTGTGGAATGTGACCCCAAAAGTTGTTCCGTCTTGTTACTAGTACCTACCGGGCGATCGGTGAAGTCATCGGATCCGTAGATACCTCCCGGTTAACGTTTTCGTCTGTTCAGGTTGGGTTATATATGCTTATTTTGAGTTATTTACTCGATATTTCAAAATAAAACATGTGCGCCGTAAAATGTTTTGGTAAAGTTATTACTGTTCTCTGATCCGAGATATGGTTCTATCATGGTTGTGCACGGATCTCTATTCGGTGGGTTGATCACCATCTTGAGTATTGATCGTGAGGGAGACCCAGAACACGTGGTTATGGTTACGCCGATAGACCCTAAGTCCACACGAAATGGTAATGAGGTGGTTATGGTTCGACGGATTCACCCTCAAGTCCACACCGAGTTAGCCCATTTGGATACGCTCGGCGTGGCCGATCGGATATGTTCCGGCCGAATGAATGAGATGTGATGGGTGGCGGGATACGCCCGAGCGTGGTTCATGGTTCTATGATGGGAGTATGAAGAATAACGGATCGTATCAAAATGAAAATCTATTTTGCTTACTTAGAAGTGGATTTACGCTTTAAAACCTTCTAAGGTAAGTGCTCGAACACGGCATCATGATTCTTTTGATTTATGATAAAACCCCACCGAGTGCGCTAGTACTCACTCCAAACTCTTTTCAAATCTTTTCACGGATGGAGGAGTATCGACGGGCGACGCCGAGGATGGAGCTGCTGGTTCTTCATGCTATGCTTCCGCGATGTTGTGTTATATACGTACTCTGATATTGATGTATTCTTATCCCTTATTTTGCTTTCTGATTGGGAACAAGATTTGTTATGTTATTATCTTCGTGAGTCTCGATATGAGCATGCTATATGGTCAATCGGTCTAGTCGGCGTGGTGTAATGCTATTTTGCTTCCTTGCATTACTTATTATAAACCAAGATCATGTTTCTGAAGTTATGGTATCGATATTATTCTGTTGGTGGATTGTTTGTGCACCCCTTCCCTTCAGGATATGTCCTAGTTATAGAGGAGATGTTGTCCGATATCATGGTCACATCTTCTTATCATGTATGTTATATGTATTCCCCCTTCTTCCCCGCTTAACCCCACCCTTAATCACACCCCGCATCCGTGCCTTCCTGAATTGGGCGTGATACTGCATCGTCAGCGCAGTTTTCCGCTTTGGGTATGTGTTCATATTGTTTGATATCAAAGCGATTCGTTTGCTTTATATCATGTGCGTTTGAAATTGAGTGTTTAGAACTTGTTCTTCTAACTGCTCATCGTACTACCTCCCTCACCATCGGGCCGCCTCCTTTAAAAAGGGGATGAGGTATGTGTTTATTTGCTGATGCTTTATGTGGTTATGTGAGTTTGATGTGATCTTGGTTTCATGTGTTTTGGCCTGGTAAGAGTTTACGTGATGTAAACGTGATGTGGATGTTGAGGTGAGATGGATGTGGTATGGTTGGGTGTTGATGTGGATGTGGAAATGATTTGTCGATGGGACGGAAGGGCCTATGCGACTGTGATGTGAAAATCGTTTATATGATATGATGTGATTAATGTGATCACGTATGGTTGATGTAAGTCTATGTGTTTACATAGCAATGTATTGTTAATTGAAAAGCTTGTTTATTTTCATAAACGAGTGTCTGTAAGTGAATCCTGTATTTGCTTACGTGATTATTATGATAAATATCGATATTGATATTGATATGTGTTGAAATGAACATGTGTTTGAGACATGATTGCCCGATATTTGGGGCGTAAAAGGAAACGTGAATATTTGTTGTTATGTTGATAAACTAAGATGTAGGTTTATGGATATTCATGGCCTGCATAACGTTGGTTAAGATCCACAGGATGGATGAGCGATTCGTAAGTTCGGGGAATGTACCAGAATGTCCATGAGCCGTTGGGAGTATTTCCGGGAGATTTGTTGGATTATGGAGAAAGATCCGAGACGATGGGAAGTATCGAATACGAGGCTTACTATCGGTTGACAGAGGTGTGCCGGCAGTGTTGGCAACCGTGGGCGAGAAAGCAAGGATACGTGATGTTCGGGACGGGATCCTATCACCGACACCTTACCTTGATTTCACCGAGTTCGCCGCCGAGTATGGAGAGATGGACCGATCATCGAGGTATACCATCGAGGAGGATGTGATAGCAAGGCATGTTCGAGGACCGATCCAGTTGATGATAGGGATGATGTTCTGAAGAGCCTTTGGGAGAGCGACCATCGCCGACGATCACCGTGCATCAGATACACCGCCACTACACCTCCATCGACGATCCTTACCTTCCGAAGGACCCGGAACGATTTTGAGGCAGGAACCTCCCCGGCAAGAGAGATTGTCCATCCGACAGTAGCAGGAAAGAGGCCCAGGATCAGAATTTTCGTGCCACCGAACTGTATCGGGTTGGCATCCAGGAAGGAGACTCAGGAGGAGAAGACCGGAGGAGGATGAGGAGGACAGTGAGGACTCAGAGGACCCGTGATCCAGATAGCCGATGACTACGATGGTCGGGCATGTTGAGGAAGGGCAAGCGCCGAGACAGGACTCAGTACGGCTTTCACCGATACTCAAAGCGATCGAGGCACAACTTGACGGGATCATACCCACGAGAGGCTTGCTTCCATGCGGGATCGCTTTCAAGGCGGCGGCCAATTCAAGCCCCGATAGGAAGGAAAGAGAGGAGGAAATGCAGAATGGAACCGCCGGGACGAACGGAGAATAGTGGACGGATATGGAGGATGAGATCTAGGTAGTCGGTGTATACAGTGGCGCCGCAGAAGTCTCGCTAGAAGCATGGACAGAGCGGCATCTTTTGACAAGAACCGAGTCGATTCTTTTGCTCATATCGACCTTTTGATCGACATACATTGATCTCAGATTTGTGGGCCCTTCATGGACACCGAATATTACTAATACTAACGATGTCTATGACAGGATGTTATGTTTTGATGCTTATATGTGATATGAGCTATGTGATGATGATATATGATCTATGTGGTATGTGGTGATGTTATGTGAAATGCATAACGATGATGTGTTAGCGAGTTGCATGTTTATATGTGATCGTGCGTGATATGTGGTATATGTGATGATATGTGATATGGGTGATGATATATGTTATGCGATGATACCTTATCTATGCGAAAGCCGCTTCTAATGTTTCAAACGTCGATGCGTAATGCCGAGAACAAGGAACCGAGGAACAATAACGTGGAAGAAGCCGGGGAACCACCTTTGGTTCGGGACATGCGATCGAGAGTTTTCGCAGTGCAATCCCTACGCTCGACGGCCCCGCAAACCGATCGACGCGAGAACCGTACGATCCACCGAAGGATCTTGAATACATCGGCGAAGCAAAAAGTCAATTGCACGATCTTTCGCCTAACCGATGAGGCGATTTCGGTGGGAACTGTGAGAGGACCCCAACACCGTGACGATGGGGAAGGTATCGTGGGAAGATTTCAGGAAGAACTCATGGAAAAGTATGTGCTCGGCGCTTACAAGCGAGAAGGCAAACGAGTTCGAATCTTAGTCAAGGGAAGGACGGTCACCAAGCACGATCGCCGCTCAATCGTCTCGTCACGTTATGCTCGTGCACAGTCGGACCGAGGTCGCCGGGGTGAGACGAGTTCGAGAGAGACCACCGAGATCGAATTTCACTCGTCGACCGGGAGATCGACGATCGCGATCCTCGAACCGGGCATTAAACATTGAGTCAATGTTGCCCTGAGAGAACAATGCCACCGGACAGCCACCGAGCGGAGGAAGAGGTAAGAGGAATGGGAAGATCGAGGAAAGGAAATCGTGTGTTCCGAGGAACCAGAGCGGTCGGTGATTCCAAGGAATCAAGGCATTCAAGTGAGAGAAAGACAACCTTGTGGAAGGAATTTCCAACCCATGCGGCGGTGGGGGCGGTGTGGAAAACCTTGGTGCCGAAATGCCAAAGGAATCATTTCGGGCGAGTGCGAGCAAGGTAGCACCGAGTGCTATCGTTGTAAGAAGTCCGGACATTACGCCGAGATTGTCCGTTAGGAGGGCGGAAGCGTAGCCGCCATTAAGGCAAAGATCCAGCTCGCAGAGGCGTAATCATGCTCCGAGGACAAACAACGGAAAGCAGAGATCACCCTAGGCCAAGAAACCAAAGGCCACCGCAAAGAAGTGTGTGCGCTGAATCAAGATCGCAGCATTAAGCTCCCTAAATCTTGCAGATATAATCCATATGAGTGATATACCGTTTCGCTTTGTTTGATACGAGCCTCACATTCTTTCGTTTCGAGAATCGCGTGTGAGAGGTTGGGTTTGGTATCCAAGAAATCACAGTAGTACTCGAAATTAGCACCCCGTCGAAGTGCTAAAGGCAAAAGAGATTTGCCGTAACCGTGAGGTAGAAATCGTGAGCGAAGGTCCTTGTCAATTTGCATGTCATCGAATGGAAGATTTGATGTCATCTTTCGCATGGATTGGTTGGAAAAGCACATGGCAACTATACGTTGTCTCGAGAGAAGTTGCTTTTCGAACAGCCGAAGGAGTGGAAGTTTGTTTCACGGCATAAGGATGGGTGTTTGCGTAATGATCTCTAAGACCGAAGGCGGTGAGAATGATCGGGAAGGAAGCTGTCAAACTTTCTTAGTGAGTTTGATAGGCACGCCGAGCAATGGCAATGCAAAGAGGAGCCGGTGGTGTGTGAATATCCGGACGTGTTTCCCGAGGACTTGCCGTGTTTATCACCGACAGACAAGTGGAATTCACTATTGATCCGGAACCGTGAGCAGCAAGATCAAAGGAACCATACGAATGGCACCTAAGGAATTGTAAGAACCGAAAGCTAGATTGCGAGTCTGTTGATCTAGGTTTTATCCGACCCAGCGTGTCGCCGTGGGGAGCGCCGCCTACGCTCGTCAAGAAGAAGGATGGGTCGATGAAAAGCCATCGTGAGTGCGCAACGAGGAGGCAATTCTGGAGAAGATGCGCTTGAAAGCAAGTGGTTTCATAGAAGCGAAGACAACGCTACTATTCCGGAAGGTTATGTGTGCCACTCAATAGGGGAATTGAGAGATAAAATCATGAGTGAAGCTCATGAGGCACCATATCTGACTCATCCAGAAGCACCAAAATGTACGAGACCTTAAAAGGAACTTTTGGTGGGAAGGGATGAAAAAGGATGTAGCCGCGTTTGTGGAACGTTGTTTCGCTTGTCGCAAGTGAAAGTCGACACCAACATCCGTCAGTTTGTTGCAACCGCTACCAATCCCGTGAGTGGAAATGGGATCATATCGGCATGGATTTTGTGGTGAGTTATCCAAGGTCGTGAGAGGAAACACCGCTATACGGGTTATCGTCGATAGACCGACGAAGTCACCATTTCACCGATTCGGATGACGACGGGTTAGATAAGCTTGCTCGACTTTACGTAGAGAGATCGCACGGTTACATGGTGTGCCAAGATCGACACGCCGATCGTGACCGAGGTTCACATCAAGGTTTTGGAGGAGTCTGCAGGAAGCCATGGGGACCAAGCTGAATCTTAGTACAACATTCCATCCTCAAACGGACGGTCAGTCGGAAAGAACGATTCAGGTTTTGGAAGACATGCTGCGAGCAGTCGTGGCCGATAGAGGAGGAAATTGGGAAGAGATACTACCTTTGGTGGAGTTTGCCTATAACAACAGTTATCAGGCCACCATAGGAATGGCTCCCTATGAAGCGTTGTACGGAAGAAAGTGTCGATCGCCACTTTATTGGGACGAAGTGGGCGAGAGGAAGATGTTAGGACCGAGATGGTTCGCAGACGGCCGAGGTTATCGATCGATCAGCGAAGGATCAAGGAAGCTCAGATGCGTAAGTCCTATGCGACAAGCGTCGACGGATCTTGATTCATGATCGGAGATCGCGTTTTCCTTGGGGTTTCCCCAACGGAGAGTCGCTCGCTTTGGAAAGCGAGGTGTTACGACCGAGGGTTCGTTGGACCTTCAAGTTCTTGAGAGAATAGGCCCGTTGCCTATAGGTTAGCTTTTCCGCCAAGATCGGAGATGTTCACGACGTGTTTCACGTTTCTCGATTGAGAAAGTACGTGTTTGACCCAAAACACGTGATCAAGCATGACCAAGTGGTTCTTGCTCGTGATCCGAGTTACGAGGAGACCAAAGGGTGGCTGTTTGGAACGAGAAGTCAGGAATTGAGGAACAAGCGATTCCGTTGGTGGCGTGTTGTGGAATCACCACCGGGAGGAGGGTTTACGTGGGAGTTGGAAGACAAGTTCGTGGCTCAAGACCGAATTGTTTCGCCACATGTTTGAAATTTCGGGATGAAATTTTTCTAAGGAGGGAGGATGTGATACCCGTCCTTTCTAAGCTTCGCTTTGCATGGCACGTTTTTTGAGAAAAGGTCAAAGGTTGACTTTTTGTTTCGGTGATGCGACCGTCACGAAACCTCGAGGCGTTGTGAAGAGTGTCTTACGACGTAATTCATAGACACTAAGTATCAGGTTTTCGATCACCCATGAAGGTTCGCACTCAGGGAAGTTATCGAAAACCGGACTTTTCATTGGTCTTTAAAAGCATATCTTGTTTATAGTCGTTGTGTCCCAGTATTTTATTTCGTGTCCATGGGTACCAAGTTTGCTAAATTTGAGTCCGTTTGCAAAGTTGCGTCGCTATGCGTTTTTGAAAATGGGTCATTAGCAAGAAGCAAGTGCACCGCTTTCCTATAAATAGGAGGCTAGGGCCTTCATTTTCAACGCTCATTTCCTTCGCCTCTCAGATTTACGGAAGAGCCGAGCAGGCTCAGTACGCTGCTAAGTCACTGGAGGAGTGGGGATCGAGGAGGGAGGCCACGGTGGCGCCATATCATGGCCGCCGAGCCACCACCGCCGATCAACCTCTCCCCGGCAGCCCTTTTCTGCTTTTGTCATTTTCTTGTTTTGATTCCGCTTTTAGTAGATCGTATAACATAGAACTCGGGAATCTAAAGGACGGACGGAAACGGTCGGAGGTCGGCCGATTGCTAAGACCGCCGCCCCACTCACGCCGCCGTGAGCTTGTTGGCCGATTTGGTGGCCGACGCCATCTTTGGTTACGGGCCCTTTAGGTTTTGAGTTTCGAGCTATGCATTCTACTAAAGTACTTATTCCGTTTTTCTGTTATTCGCGTTTCTGCATGGCGGGGTGTCCGTGCTCGTCGAGACTTTGGATATGTCCTTGGGGTTTCTTCTCCGATTGGGCTCTTCCCGAGCCGTGAGCTCGGCGTTCCTTTCACCGTCGGCGTTGTTGTTGCCGCCGACGGTCCCGGATGCACGGCTTCGGTGTACCGTCATGATTATTTCCACAAACGGTGGTTGATCGAAACACAAAATTTCGGTCCCCACATGCGGCGCTAAATGATCGATCTTAATTTCGTAAAGGAAATAAATGCGCAAGAACACTAAAGATTTACGTGGTTCGATCGTGAATAAGATCTCGTCCACGGGCAAGAGAGAGAGAGTATGTGTATTGAGGTGTAAGTTTATTACAAAGAGAGTGAATGATCTATTTCGCCTAATCTAGCCTCTATTTATACACAATGTATTGACTTAGATCTCGAATCCAAGTCTTCTAACTAGGATTCAGATCCTATCCTCTTCGAATTAGGATTCTTTTAGATACGGCCGCTTCTGCGTTCCCACCGACTTTAGGAGTCTTCATGGGCGAACTTGTCCGGGACGAGCTTGATGTCGTGGTTACGTATTGGGCCCGATGCTTGGGCCCGGTAGTTGGGTCAGATCCTATCACAACCCCCCAAAAGACGCAGTAAACGAGGTCATCGCCGATTGGGGTTGTTTGTGACGAAGCGGGTTTGGACGATCTTTGACATTCTTTTCATTGTCCGACTTTGTGTGTGTCAATGCTTCGACGTCAGATATCGTATCTTTGTCGCAGAGGCGCCCGCCGAGGTCTTGTTTGTTGTTTGATCTCTGGCGAGGTTTCCGGCTTCGCAACGAGGCGTTATGCCGAGGTCTTCGACCGCTTCACCGACGAGGCGCGTCGAGGTCTCACGATCGGCTTCACCCGACGAGGCGCTGTCAAGTCTTCGACCGACTTCACTTGGCGGGCGCGTCGAGGTCTCCGACCGCTTCACCCGACGAGGCGTTTCGACTTCCTCCGACGAGGCGTTAAGTTGATGTCTTCGGCCGGCTTGACCGCCGAGGCGCTGAGTCAAGTCTTCGACCGACCTCACCGTCGAGGCATTATGCCGGGTCTTCGATCGACTTCACCGACGAGGCGTTATGCCGAGGTCTTCGATCGCTTCACCGACGGGCGATTGCCGGGTCAAGACGGATTTTCGCCGCCGTTCAGCATCGACGCTGGATACGCATTTAATGCGCATTAAATTGCGGCGGTCGATTCCCGATAAAGTGCATATTAGGGAATGTCTTCCTTGACACGCAATATCTCTTATCACTTTGCCTTCTACATTTCTCCGATTTTCAAAAACTCCTCGCCTTCCGCGAAAAATGGTTATTCTCACGCCATCGACGACTTGAAGCTTTTATCTCTTCATCGATAAACAAAAGTAAGTAATGGCTACTTCTTCTTATAACGAGTCGCTCGAAAGGCCAAATCGTGTCTGTTCCCGCCCGATTCGTGGTGTCTCTACTGCTTTTACCCGTATTCATATGCCTCTTTCTGAGTGTAGTCTGCGATTCCCCTCAGTGGGGGATTGCGGTAAAGTGTCTTCTTTTTCTTCAATCTTAGGTATTTCTGATATTAGGGATATCTGTTTTCAATATAGTATTCCTTCTGATATTGAGTTCGTTGCCCCCCGTCCGGAGGATAGGGCTTGTGCCCCTCCGGATGGTTTTGTTGCCGTGTATGAGGACAGCCTCAAGGCTGGTCTTCGTCTTCCTTACCCTTATGTATACGCTGAGTTCCAAGAGATGTTTGGCATACCTCTGCCCAACTCTCGCCGAACTCATTCCGCAGATATGATCGCTTAGGTGTCTATGCCTATAGCATAATTTTCCTTCGACCTTGGGGCTTGTCCTTCGTTTTTGCAATCGAAGGCGGCTCGGGTGGTATTATCTATCACCCCGTAGGAAATTCAAAGCAAAGATTAAATCAAGATCTCTCAACCGCGGAAGAAGTTCTTCTTCCGCCGGTTTCGTGGACATATGGAGTTTCCATGGCGATCCGATAAGATCGTCGATGTGTTTGTCGACAAGGGCTTGGTGACCTGGAGGCGCTGGACAAAATCGACCTTGTTGACGAGGTCTTCTCCGAGGCCGAGCTTGCGGGCGGGCTTAGCCTTTATGATCCTACCTCCAGGGGTGGAGTCGGTGAAGGGTGAGGCCCCTCTCTCTTTCTTTATTCCATGATTATACGTGTTGATGCTGACCTATGTATTTTTTGGTAGTGAACCTTCTAAGGAAAAGAAGAAAAGGAAGGAGCCGATCTCGTGGCCGAGCCGATCTCTGCTGTCGAGCCTGCCTCGACCTTGAAGGATGTCGAGGACATGCCCAAATGAGTGTGAGCCTTCGAGATCCCTTCACCGTAGCCACCAAGCGCAAGAGGCGGAAGCATGTAGTCCCCGAGTCCCTGTTCACGCCGAGGACGAGTCGAGATCATTGGTTCCAAGTCACCTCGTCTTTCCCGAGGTTTTGTACTTGTCCTTATACTATGTGTAGTAGTATAAAATTGTGTTCTTCCGACTGATGTATATATCAGATAGGGGTCGAGGGCGTGGCGGTCGAGGTGTCTAAAGTATCCGATCTTATATCGGATTACTTGAAGGCGCACGTGCTAGCTTGATTTGTGAGGTGGCCGGTATGCTCGGGAGGTGAGGGAGAATACCTCCTCGTTCAAGAAATTTCCGAGGCCGAGGCTAAGATCCGGACCTCGTCAAATGTATGCGGCGGACGCGACGGCCATTGAGGCGTGGTGGGGGCGTGTCGGCGAGGCACTGTGGCGGAGGCGAGCAAGGCCAAGGCGGCTAAGGCCGAGGTTGCCTTGATGAAGGCCGAGGAACAGATTCGCCGTCGGGAGGCGGACATGGCGAGCTCGCAGGAGAAACGCTTCAGGCTTTACGGAGAGGCTGTTCATGTCGGCGAAGCCCGGATGGTTTGACGCGGTGAGGTGCTTAATAAAGCGCGCCCTGATGCAATCAAGAGGTCGCCGAGGACTACCCTGCACTCGGACAAAGCCAAGTATGGGTGCGAGGAGATCGAGGATGATGTCCCGAGACAGGCCTATTTTGATGTGCTTGTCCGCGGCTGAAGGAGCTTCCGTGCTGCGTAAACTGCCGCCTCCTCGGTTCTTTTGTCCGCGGAGTCTGTTCGCGCCTGTCCCGTGGATCGGGATCCCCTGACCGACGCTTTTGTGTCTGATCATGCAAAGGGGTCGGGGGAGGCAGCTGATGCTTCGAAGGGCGTCGAGACTCCGGTGGTTCCCGAAGAGGCCGAAGCTGAACGGGCCGAAAATAGGGCGGAAGAGGCTGAGGCTATCCAGGCTTCGGAGGCGGCGGATGTGGACATGGCGGAAGCTTCTGGAGGGGTCAGTTGATCCCCCCTATTATTTTTTTTTTTTTGAATGTAAATGTACACTTTTTCTGCCTAAGGGCATATTAATAGAACCACAAGTTTATATGAAAACACTTATCTTTTTATTCAGTTGTCGCCTGAAATGCTTGATGCTTCTCCTTGGTTGAATCGAATCAAAGACCTGTCGCGGGCTCTTGAGTTGAAAGAGGTCGAACTCCTCCATATAAAGGGGCAGCTTGGTCACGTACAGGCGGAGTCTGATGTCAAGCATAGAGCCGCTCAGGAGAGCTGTGACGAGCTCCAGGCTCGCCTTTTGGAATTGGAGGAGGCGTTCGAGGTCGCCATGAGGAGAGCCAAGGTAATAGGCGAGAGCATGCCGAGTACGAGGAGGTTATCCACCGAAATGGTGGGATGACGATCCGGAAGTTGAAGCCAAGGTTGTCGAGGCTGCCGCCCAGCTGCGAGGTACCGGCGAATATGGTAGGACCTCCGCACCACGAGCAAGACGCTGAATTAAAAGGCTCGGAGCATATACAAAATCGTCATCGCCGACAACCACACTCGGCGAAATGCTTCGACGGGATGCGAGGCCTCTTCTTGCGGAGCTTCTCACCAAGAATAAATGAACCGAATTATGACGATCCGGAGTGGCGCTCAGAGAGGCGCGCATATTGCCCTCGAACGACGTGGATCCTCGGCGGGTCGAAACCAAAGGCCCTCGAGTGTCCGGAGGTCGAGGTCGAGTTCGCAGAGCGGCATCTTCAAGTGACCGAGGTAGCGCCTGGGTGGGCCCGTAATGTAGACCAAGGACGAGGTAGAGGTAGGATTAGTATAGATGAGCTGCTTTGAATCCCGATTTTTCTGGGATCGCTCGACTTTTCCCGATCCGCCCGCCCTCGTAAAATGTAACCCGTATATCTTTTATTTAATAAGAATGATTTCTTTTTGACTTTGTATTGAACAAAAGTAATATGGGAAGGTAGTTCGTCCTCGAGAAAATTCCGCTTCAAATAAACGGGAAATCGCCCTGCACGGGTTAAGGGTTCCTTTTGCCGAGGTCTTCGAGAGGGTGGTCCCCTCATCTACATAGAGAACGGTCAAATAGGCGAGGTAATCTGATCTCGCATGTAGGAACGGTTCTCGTTTTTGCCGAGGTCGTCGGGAGGGTGGTCCCTTCATCCACATAGAGAACCGCTTCAAATAAACGAAGGAAATCGATCTCGTATGTAGGAATGGTTCCTGTTTTTGCCGAGGTTATCGGGAGGGTGGTCCCTTCATCTACATAGAGAACCGCTTGAAATAAACGAAGGTAATCGATCTCGTATGTAGGAATGGTTCCTGTTTTTGCCGAGGTCGTCGGGAGGGTGGTCCCTCATCCACATAGAGAGAATCGTCAAATAAACGAAGGAAATCGATCTCGTATGTAGGAATGGTTCTCGTTTTTGCCGAGGTTATCGGGAGGGTGGTCCCTTCATCTACATAGAGAGAACCGCTTGAAATAAACGAAGGTAACTGATCTCGTATGTAGCATGCACGTTTAAATTTACATTCGTATGAAACGAATGTAATCGACCTCCGAGGGAATTTGTCCTCCGTAGAGGGTAAATAATAATGAAGATTAATTATGCATTAGTGACAAGTAGAACTTGCAAAAATAATATTTTATTGATAAAAGATGACGCGACCACCAAATAAGACTCGGACTCTAAAATCAGACTTTAAAGACACGATCAACAAGACCCGACCTTGACACTTATGCATAATATCTCTTCGATGAATGATGTGCCATGCGTTGGGTAATTGCTCACCGGACAATTGAGCGAGCTTATAGGCCCTTTGCCGAGGACTTGTCGACCGGTGAGTCCTTCCCATGTGGCTTCGACTTGCCGAGCTGCGGCTTTGTTGACTTCATTATTTCGGAGTACGAGGTCGCCCACTTGGAATTGTCGGGTTTAACACGCTGGTTGTAATACCGAGCTACTTGTTGCTTGTACCGAGCTTCCTGATGTGGCGAAGTCTCTCTTTTCTTCGAGTAGGTCTAGATCAGCTCGTAGATTTTCCCCATTTG
This sequence comes from Salvia rosmarinus, assembly GCA_036937905.1. Classification (NCBI taxonomy): domain Eukaryota; kingdom Viridiplantae; phylum Streptophyta; class Magnoliopsida; order Lamiales; family Lamiaceae; genus Salvia; species Salvia rosmarinus. The sequence continues at coordinate 56,210,283 of CM072821.1, read as the reverse complement.
CTTCAGCAGAGAAGTCAATGATCAGGGGACTCGGCCTCCGATCTCGCAAGGATTATCGCTTGGTTCCATACACCAAGCGTAGGGTGTTTCTCCGCTCGAGGTCCGAGGTGTTGTTTGACGACCATAAGACTGTGGTAAATTTTCCACCCAGAGGCCCTTAGCTCGGTCGAGACGAGTTTTAGACCCTTTACGATGGTCTGCTGGTAACTTCGGTCCGACCATTTGCTTGAGGATGGGCCACCGAGGTGAACTTTGTTCGATCCAAGCTCGACACCAATCTTTGAATGTCTTATCCGTGGAATTGTGTTCGTTATCAGAAAGGAGGATATGGGGATGCCGAAGCGACACACTATGTTCTTCCGCACGAAGTTGAGGCGTTCTTGCTTGTGATTTTCGCCAAGGGCTCGCTTCCACCCACTTCGTGAAGTAGTCGATCGCAACAATTAAGAATTGAGCCGCCCCGGTGCTTTACAAAAGGGCCCACAATGTCGATCCCCATTGCATAAGCGCCAAGGGCTCAGTATGGAGGTGAGGTCGGTGCGGTAGGTGGCACGCTCCCATGGATTTGACACGGACACTTTTTACGAGGTCCATCGAGTCTTGGAACATTGTTCGCCAATAGTATCCCCATCGCATGACTTTCTTTGACAAGGCTCGGGTCCGATGTGACTTCGCATGAACCTTCGTGTATTTCGTAGAACGAATTAGCTCGGTTCGACCCAAGCACCTTAAGAGGTTGGAGATATGACTTTCAGATAGGATTCCCCGCTCAATTGTATATCGCAGATTTGTTCAGATTCTCCTAGCAAACATTGTGAGGCGATTCGCCTTCTCCGTACTCTCGAACGGGAGTCATCCAATTGGGTTCTTCATCCGAGACACGTTGACCTCGGCTCCGTCTTCGCATCGCCTATGCTTCGCTTTGACTTTCATCTTGGCGGGCTCGTTGATGACGAGGCCAATTTACTTAAGATGTCGCCCCGGCTATTTTACTCCCTCGATCACGAACTATCTCGGAAGTGAGAAAGTCCGCTGTGCTTTTTACTTTTTCAAGATACTTCTTCATTCTGCCGCTTTTGCCTCGTATTTTCCCAACATTTGGCTTACGACGACTTGAGTAGTGTGAACTTGCAGCTCGTGTCTGGAGACTTTGAGCGAGGCGAAGTCTGCGATCGGTGCCTCATACTCACTTCGTTGTTCGTATTTTTGAATGTGAACCGAAGTGAGTAGGCGATCTCTTGGTCGTCGGGCCTAGGAGTAAGATACCTGCCCGCTACCCTTTTTCCTGCCCGTCAACGAGTTGCCAAGACTTCGGTGTTTCAACCATGGGTTCGGCTCGACATAAATCGTCTGGACTCGGTGGGCTTCGGTTTTCGACGGTTAGCCCCGGAAGGAAATCCGCTAGGGCTCGACCTTTGATGGCTGGCGGGGGGGCGAAGGATATATCGTGCTCGCCAGGTTCGATTGCCCATTTCGCGATTCTCACGATGCTTGGGGCGTCAATACTTGCGAAGTGGGTAGTCGGTGAGGACTTGTATGGGATGTGCATGGAAGTATGGACGTAGTCTCCTCATGGCATTTACCAATGCTAAGGCAAGCTTCCTGTGGGTCGATACCTCGTTTCGGCCTTTTAGTGCTCGGCCGATAAAATATACCGAGTCGTTGGCGTCCTTCTTCCCGCACTCAAGAGGCGCACTTATAGACTCGTCCGAGGCGGCAAGGTAGAGAAAAAGGACCTCTCCCTCTTTCGGGACGGATAGAGTGGGGAGTTTGGCGAGGTAGCTCTTGAGATCTTCAAAGGCGGACTTGTGTACATCATCCCATGAGAATTTTGAGGCTTTTTTGAGTATTTTGAAGAAGGGTAGTGCTATCCGCGACTTTTGAAAGAAATGCTCAAGTCTTGACTACTCTGACTGTTAGCTTGTGTACGCTATGGATGGTCTTGGCATCTTCATTTCCAAAATGGTTTGGACCTTGGGCGAGTTTGCTTTTAGCCCTTCTTGTGAAACCCAACACCCTAAGAACTTTCCGCATCGGATCGCAAACGTGCACTTCTAGGGATTCGTTTTAGGTTGATTTTCCGAAGAAGCCGAGACGATCGGAGGTCGGAAACACATGCGCTTCTTCCTTGCTTTTGACGACGATGTCGTCACGATACCTCCACATTCGACCTATGTAGGGTTGAAATATTTTGTCCACCATCCTTGATAGGTGGCCCCGCATTTTAAGGCCGAATGACATCTTTTTATACGCAAAGACTCAAGTCGGTAATGAAGGCGTCGCCTGGCAGCGCTTTCATCATCCATCGTGACTTGGTGATACCTTTGTATAAGTCCAAGAACTCAAGACTTCGATCCGACCGATAGCGTCGACCTTCTTGTCAATGTTGGGAAGGATAGCAATCCTTTGGGCAATGCTTGTTGAGGTCGGTGTAGTCAATACACATTCGCCATCCCTCCTCCTTTCTTCACCATCACGGGTTGGCTATCCAGTCGGATATTTGACCTCAACAAGATGCGGGCTTTTAATAGCTGGTTTACCTCGTCATGAACGACTTGGTTCCGCTCGGGTCGCGAAGATTCTTTCTTCGTCGAATCGGCTTTATGTTCGGGTCGATGTTGAGCCGATGAGTGATGATACTTGGCGAGACTCGGTCATGTCGAGGGAGACCAAGCAAACACGTCCCGAATTCCCTTAGAGTTGGATGATCGATCCTCACTTCAGTGCCGTGGTGAACCCAACCTCGACGACCTTCAATGGCTCATCTTTGTACAACGCGACCTCTTCCACCGACCGCCGGGAGTGGCGATGTACTTCGACCCAACTCCTGTCTCCTTAATTGCTATGCATGGGTGCCGGATCGAGGTCCCAGACTCGTAGGCGACTTGCATACATTCCTCGCTTGCCGATCACCCGGATCACGGCTGTTCCCTCGTGGTGGGTATCTTTATCGTCAGTGGTACGCTGAGCATACCGCCTTACAGCATTTCACCAATCTCGCCCTAGTATGATGTTATACGGCGAGTGGGCCTCACTCACTGAACCGCACCACCTTGGTCGAGGTCGTTGGTGCTTTCCCCACCGTGACGGTAGCTCGATTATTCCCTCCCGGCGTGTCTCTTCCGGACGAAGCTTCAGTGGCAGCGGTGCCTCGTGTGAGGTGTGCTCTTCTACTCCTAGCTTGTCAAACATTCCTTGAAAAGATGCTCACCGACGCATTGTCAATGTAAACACGCTTACCAACTTATTTGCGACTACCACCGGATCACTAACGATCCCGGTGGGGCATCACAGGTACGGGTCGCCCCTGAGAAGGTAATCGCCTCATCCTTTCGAACCTCTTGTTGGTAGGTTCGCGGTTTTAGGACTTCTGCGGCCTTGTGAGGACTTCGTGACTCCAGGGGAGCCCAGCAATAGTGGAGATCACCCCGTCATATTGGGGTTCGCCGTCTCCTTCCTCGCTCGGTGTTGTGCTTCGTTTTATTGTAGGGGCGCAATTTCCTCTCTTCCGCTTTTCTTCTTTCGACTTTGGTCGGCTTGGCGACTGTCCTCAGTATTTCTTTGAGGATCCGCCCCGAACTAGCATCTCTATTTCACCCATGAGCTCTTTGCACTCTTCGATGTCGCCCGTAATCCTCATGGAATGAGCGATTTGTCCATAGCCGCACCTCTTCCCTCCGTCATCGGTCGAGGCTTCTAATAGGTTCATATGGAGTGCGCGATTTACGCCCGGCTTTGTCAACGGGTGTATTGAGGTCGCCCGAGGCGCCACGCGACCGAGCCTCGACCTTATCGGGCGATGTAATCTTTCCAGGCGCTCACGCCTTGGTTCCGATCTTCCCTTCCTTCGCCTCTCTTCTTCCTTTTCCGGAGGTCCCGCTTGTCCGCTTCGCGCTTTTTGTCGCCCGCCCGCTTTGGCGAACCGGTTGGCTATGCGCCACGCTTCTGTCATGAGACGGGTTCGATGACGATCTCTCGAGATAAGGCCCCGGCAAGATGCCGCTTTGGAAGCCCAAGATGACTAACAGTCGCTCACGCCTTCGACCTTCAAACACCCTTGTTGAACCTCGCCATGAAGTCACCGATGGGCTCATCTACGGCTTTGCCTTTATGGTGAGGAGGTGTGCGATGACGCTGACCGCTTTTGGAAGAACCTTCATGGAAGGCCGCCATCGTGTCGCGATAGAGTCGATGCTTCCTCAGAGGTAGATCGTCGAACCACCGCGGGCGTTGTCGACAGTAACTCCGGAAGAGTTTACACATATGAACCGAAGAGACGTTGGTTGATCATGTTGTATTGGAACTGCGAGAGGAAGTTCTCGGATCCTCACCCGTCAGGTAGGCGATGCTTGGTACCCGTATTTATCCGGGAGAAGTATTGAGTATCCTATTTGAGAAGGGGTGACTATCTTCCCGTATCCATCGAAGCCGCCCTCGGAGATTGGGACGGAGTTCGACGATCGAACTCATTTAGGTGACTTGATCGACTTCACGGCGGCCCCGATGTTTTTCCTGCGCCGTCGTCCCTCGAGATCGGGCGAGTTCACGGATGGATTCATTCCGCGATCGAGGCCGGCTTCAGCGGCGATCACGACGCCCTCTCCGCTGTTGCTTTCGTTTGCGCGCGGGTCGGTTTGGGCCCCGACCCTCGCCAGGATGCCTCGATCTAGATGAGGCTTCGCGTTCCGTTGTTCGGACGTGGCCGACCACGTGCTCACCGAGGTACCGAGAAAGCTCTTCTTATTTTCTCGAGAAACTCGACCGCCGCGTCAAGGTTTACTTATGGAGCCGGATGTTCCCCGGATTATTGCCGCGATTTCTTCGCTATGGTAACCGCCCGCAGGCGGGTGTCCGTGTCACGAGACTTTCGATATGTCCTTCGGGGTTTCTTCTCCGATTGGGCTCTTCGAGCCGAAGCTCGGCGTTCCCTTCGCCGCCGCGTTGTTGTTGCCGCGACGGTCCCGATGATGGCTTCGGTGTACTGGTCATGATTATTTCCACAAACGGTGGTTGATCGAAACACAAAATTTCGCTTCCCCATGCACGGCCAAGGATCGATCTTAATTTCGTAAAGGAAATAAATGCGCAAGAACACTAAAGATTTACGTGGTTCGATCCGTGAATAAGATCTACGCCCACGGGCAGAGAGAGAGGATGTATTGAGAGTGTAAGAAGCGATTACAATTTATACACAATGTATCGACTTAGATCTTGAATCCAAGTCTTCTCTAACTAGGATTCGAGATCCTATCCCTTCTTGAATTAGGATTCTTTAGATACGGCCGAGCTTCATGCTCCCACCGACTTTAGAGTCTTCATACGAACTTGTCCAGCCGAGCTTGATGTCGTGGTTACCAGATTGGGCCCGATGCTCGGGCCCGTAGTTGGGCCGCATCCTATCGATGACGAGCTTGTCTGTTGATCATTTTTTTCGCTCTTGGTTCATTTCGCTTTTTTCTTCCACGAGTCATGGATCATTCCACCACATCTTCCACCATCTCTCCCAACCATGCATCCTATCGCTTGAAATCGGATCGATCAAACTATAGTTTCGAAATTTGTGTGCTTGCTACAAGACGAGCTTATGGTTTCAAGACATATTGCTTCAATCACACCACCGCAATTTCTTCGTCAGATCCTTCCGGGAAGGAACGATTCTGATCTATCGCCAGAATCCTATCTATCTCGATTGGCTTCGTCGAGACCAGTCCATGTTTAGTTGGATACTTACATCTATTTCTCCCAAAATGTTGGGTTACAATGGTAGATGTACTACTGCAATTTGGAGTGCTTTTGAAACATTGTTTCATTCTCAGTCGAAAGCTCACACGATGCAGCTTCGAAATCAGCTGCAGGTGTTGAAGAAAGGAGCCTCTTCGATCGATGACTATATTCTCAAATTTCGAGAAATTTCTGATCAATTATATAATATTGGTCAACAGATTTCTGAATCTGATCTCATTACCTATATCCTTCAAGGAATTGGTGCGTAATTTGAAAGTATCAGTGTGTTGTTGTCATCTAAATGTGAGGAGTAATCTCTCCATGAAGTTCGCTTGCTCTTCAAACTCATGAGCTCCAGCCTTGTAACCAAGCCATTTCTACGAACACCGCTCATGCATTTTCAACCTCAAGTTAATGTCGTGATCATCAAAACTATGGACAACAATCATATGGTCAATCTCGAGGTCGTGGAAACAGATCCGAAGAGGTATGAGCAATCGTGGCGTAGTGGAGGAGGTCGATACTCAAGTGGTAATAGACCCATCCGCCAATTATGTGGAAAACCTAATCATGTAGCTCTCAAATGCTACAAAAGGTTTGATGTCACCAGAACGCCTCATTCTCAGTAATGTAGACATTACTAAAATCTTTCTATCTTTAACAATTTTAAAATAATATTATTAATAATAATAATATTGGTATACATTATTTGTAGACAAATGGAGGAAAATTGACAAACTGACAAAGATATACCCGGAAATACGATATGCCAACCCGAAAACAAAACAATACCAACAATTCCAACAAAGAACTATGACGATATCAACAACATCTAGTGGACACAACCCTCATCAAAATATATACATATCTATTAAATATCATAGTATATCAAACATAGTTTTTAGCCAAAACCATTTAAGTTTGTTCTCAACACATTTGAGTACTAGCATGGTTTAAAACATATTTACATAAAACATGATCCCGAGAGAATGTATGTGTGAAGCTCATTCTCACAAGATCAACCGTCAACTTCTCACCGCAAAACATATATCAAAATAGGATGTGAGCATGTAAACATACTCTGGGGAATACATCGCAAGCGGTTATAACCAATCATGTAATGCACACAACATAATGAACTCTTCTTTAATAGCCATTACCCTATGGGTACTCATTATTTATCCTTATCGCGCTATTCCCTTGCGGGTACTCATTATTTATCGCGTTGGTTAGCCCCTGTGGGCCTCCCGAGGGTAATTTTAACATCGAGCCCCTCATGGGCCTCCCGAGTGTAGATCGCCACACTAGACCCTTGTGGGTCTCCTCGAGGGTACTTCTTTAACATTCTAGCTCACATGCATGCACAAACACAACAATGATTATAACCATACAACGACTTACGCATCGAGTAAACCCCACCGTGTAAACGCTTTCAAAACTCTTTAGCCTTTGCTTGGTTGTTCGTCTCGAGCTTGGATGTTACGCCACCTAGCACTTTAACATTACTCTTAACTAAGTTTCATATGTCCATTAAGTATATAAGACTCATCAACATGTACAAATTATCTAGCCTTAACCAAAAATCAACAATACCCTTTTTAACCTAACGATGTTCAACGTGAAAATCGCATAAGACGCCATTTATCTTAAACGAGCCTCCATATATGTTCAACTATTATCAAAGAACATAAATCAATCATCAAATCCAAAATCAAAGCTTTAGCAATGAAAGCTCTAATTCGACGTCAAACTAAAGTTTTCCAAATTTTGAATACGCGGTTTAAAATTTCGAATAAATCATTTTAAGCTTTATTCATAGCATAGAATCCAAATATGAAGTCAAAATGGTCAAATAAAATCAAAATCCAACATTACACGAGCTAGTGGTTTTCGCCAAAAGGGTTTTTCAACTATTTCGATTTCAAACGTTTTCTTGTTCAAAATATATTTATTTCAACCCAACAACACATATATGAACAAATATCAAGCATATAAATAACATAAATTCAATATCAAGGCCTCAAATTTTCAAATTCACAAAATTCCAAGAATGAACATATGCTCAAAATTCAACGTTAAACGGTTTATCGACGATTAATCCAACGTAACATCAAGAAATAATCAAACAACAACACATCCCCTTCACAATCCATGAAATGACCGAAAATTCATCAAGTTCATAAGTTCATGTTTTTCAAAATTTCAAACCATAGATGTGTTCTAAGGATCAATTATACCGATTTCGAAGACCGATCGAAAATTTAACGGTTGGATCGTGAAATTTGGAGCATGAAGTTTTTGAAAATTTTAGTGTGTGTGTAGTGTGTGAAGCACGAAATTTATGAAGAAAAGCAATGAAAATGATGAATAGTAACCTATTTATAAACATCCACAAATTTTCTTTTATTTTACATTTTATTTAATATGATGATTATTCATCATTTCTAGAGAATTCCACAATTCTCTACACATTTCTTCACACTTAAGGCATAGGATATGTATATTTACATATATGTACATGTATATCCATTTTATTACTTCTTCACAAATTTTTATTCTAATGCATAACAAATAAACGTTTTAATCGATTCTTATATCCAAATCACTTAATATCATGAATTAATGACCAATGTATAAAAAATTAAACTTTCATTCTAAATTTATAATTATAATTTACTAAAACATTAAAACTTATAACATCAAACTTTACATTTTCGCTAGGGCGCATCCTCGCCTCGCCGAACAACCTGTAAAAACATTCAAAACTCAAATTTTTATTAGTTCACAATTTAAAGAAAAATAATTCACTCTTAAAAATATAGATATATATATATATTTATAAATATATATATATATATATATATATCATACTTCTTTAAGAAAATTTCTGGTATTACATTCTACCCCTTAAAAATAATTTCGCCCTCGAAATTAACCTCGTAAGTCTCTAAGGTCGATAGCGAACGAAAGTTCATCTTCTTTCCCATGTGGCTTCCTCAGTCCATGCCTACTCCATCAGATTTTCACCAAAGGTACCTCTCGATTTCTTAAAGTATGCACCTTCTGCCTAGAATAGCATCCAGACTCTTCGTATGTTAAATTCGTGAAATCAGAATTCTCATGAGATATAACATGACTGGATCCGAGATATACTTCGAGCATCGACACATGAAACACATCATGAACGCTACCAAGTCTCGGAGGTAAAGCTAATCGATATGCCACATTTCCTATCCTTTCAAGTATTTCAAAAGGCCCTACATAACGAGGTCAGAATTTTCCTTTCTTGCCAACCGATCACTCCTTTTATCGGCGCTATCTTTAAAAATACCTTGTCACCAATCTCAAGTGTATATCCTTTCGCCTTTGGTCAAGATACGATTTCTCACGATCTTGGGCCGCCTTTAATTTTTTCTCTCGATCTTTGTGATAACTCCAACTGCTTTCTTCAATTAATTCAGCCCTAAAACTCCCTCTCTCCAACTTCATCCCAATGAATTGGTGACCTACATTTTCTCCCATACGTTGCTTCAAATGGAGCCATTCCAATAGTAGCTTGATAGCTATTATTGTAAGCAAATTCCACCAATGGTAGATACTTCTCCCAACTTCCACCCATATCTAACACGCAAGCACAGAGCATATCTTCCGACTTGGATAGTTCGCTCCGATCGTCCATCCGATTGAGGATGGTAAGTCAGATCAAGTTTAACCTAGTGCCTAAAGTCGATCAAGACTTTTCCAAAAATCGAAGTAAATCTCGTGTCTCGATCCGACACAATTGACACCGCACCCCATGTAACCTTACAATCTCATTAATATAGAGTCGAGCTAATCGATCCATGCTAAAAGTCATCTTCATGGGAAGAAAGTGAGCTGATTTTGTCAATCTATCAATAATAACCCGTATAGCGTGATTACCTCTAATCGCACGGTAACCCAACCACAAAATCCATAGAAATGTGTTCCCATTTCCACTGTGAATCTCAAGTGGATTTAGTAATCCAGACGGTCGTTGATGTTCGAATTTCACCACCGACATGTAATGCATTTTTCACAAACTCTCCAATGGATTTCTTCATATTCTTCCACCAAGAGATTGATTTCAAATCTTTGTACATTTTGGTTCCTCCGGATGCACGGAATATGGAGTGTTATGAGCTTCTTCAAGTAGTTCTTGTCTCAATTCCTCATTATTCGTACACACAATCTCCCGTTAAAGACAAGAGTACCATCGGTCGTGATAGCAAATCCTTGAATTGTACCCTCTTCGCTTGCTTTCTTCATTTGCACAAAATGGATCATTCTTTCAGGCTCTCTAATTCGATCTCAATTATCGGATGAACAACAAGTGCGTAAATGATTCTATCGTGGTGTTTGGTGGCCACCACTTCCAAATTCAATTTCCGAAATTTCTAATCGGTTCTTCTTGTTTGGTAAGTAACGTTGCCACGTAACTTTTTCGCTCAATGCATCAAGAATCACGTCCTTTCCAGATGATAGTGAATGGTGCGGTCATAGTCTTTAACCAACTCTAACCATCTTCTTTGTCGAAGGTTTAACTCTTTCTGCGTGAAGAAATATTTCAAACTTTTATGGTCGCAGTAAATGTCACACTTGCTCCCATAAAGATAATGTCGCCAAATCTTCAATGCATGTACCACACCGCAAGCTCAAGATCATGTGTCGGATAATTCGCTCGTGTGGTTTCAATTGTCTTCAAGCATAAGCTATCACATTTCCATGTTGCATTAACACACATCCAAGTCCTCGCTTTGAAGCATCACCAGAGATAATGAAACCATCGGTACCATCAGCATGCTAGAATGTGAGTTGACATGAGACGCTGCTTTAGCTCTCGAAACTTTGCTCACACTGCTCATTCCATCGAAACTTCTCATTTTTACGTGTCAACTTTGTCAATGGACCGAAATCTTTGAGAAACCTTCTATAAATCTTCGATAATACCGCCATTCCAAGAAAACTTCGACCTCATTCACATTAGTTGGTCTTTCCAATTGCTTATCGCTACAACTTTTGACTGATCTACTTCTATTCCTTTCGAAGTAATCACATGTCCAAGAAAAGCAACTTGTTCCAACCAAAACTCACATTTCTAATACTTTGCATACAGTTTTTCTTTTCTTAATATTTCCAATACGGTCCTGAGATGTTCAGCATGTTGCACTTTATCCCTTGAATACACTAGAATATCATCAATGAACACAATGACAAACTGGTCAAGATATGAGTAGAAAACTCGGTTCATTAAGTCCATGAAGACACTGGTGCATTCGAGAGAACAAAAGGTACAATGTTGAATTCAAATGACCATATCTTGTTCTAAAAGCTGTTTCTAATGTCACTCTCTTTGATTTTAGTTGGTGATAACCCGATCTCAAGTCAATCTTCGAGAACACACTAGACCTTTAAGTTGATCAAATAAATATTCGATCCCGGCAACGGATACTTATTCTTAATCATCAATCTATTTAGCTCTCGGTAATCAACGCACATTCTCAAAGTCCCATCTTTCTTAGCAATGAAAGCCCTAATTCGACGTCAAACTAAAGTTTTCCAAATTTTGAATACGTCGGTCGAAAATTCCGAATAAATCATTTTAAGCTTTATTCATAGCATAGAATCCAAATATGAAGTCAAAATGGTCAAATAAAATCAAAAATCCAACATTACACGAGCTAGGGTTTTCGGCCAAAAGGGGGTTTTTCAACGGCTTCGATTTCAAACGTTTTTCTTGTTCAAAATATATTTATTTCAACCCAACAACACATATATGAACAAATATCAAGCATATAAACAACATAAATTCAATATCAAGACCTCAAATTTTTGAAATTCACAAAAATTCCAAGAATGAACATATGCTCAAAAATTCAACGTTAAACGGTTTATCGACGATTAATCCAACGTAACATCAAGAAATAATCAAACAACAACACATCCCCTTCACAATCCATGGAATGACCGAAAATTCATCAAGTTCATAAGTTCATGTTTTTAAAATTTCAAACCATAGATGTGTTCTAAGGATTGAATTATACCTGATTTCGAAGACCGATCGAAAATTTAACGGTTGGATCGTGAAATTTGGAGCATGAAGTTTTTGAAAATTTTAGTGTGTGTGTAGTGTGTGAAGCACGAAATTTATGAAGAAAAGCAATGAAAATGATGAATAGTAACCTATTTATAAACATCCACAAATTTTCTTTTATTTTACAATTTATTTAATATGATGATTATTCATCATTTCTAGAGAATTCCACAATTCTCTACACATTTCTTCACACTTAAGGCATAGGATATGTATATTTACATATATGTACATGTATATCCATTTTATTACTTCTTCACAAATTTTTATTCTAATGCATAACAAATAAACGTTTTAATCGATTCTTATATCCAAATCACTTAATATCATGAATTAATGACCAATGTATAAAATTAAACTTTCATTCTAAATTTATAATTATAATTTACTAAAACATTAAAACTTATAACATCAAACTTTACATTTTCGCTAGGCGCATCCTCGCCTCGCCGAACAACTCAGAAAACATTCAAAACTCAAATTTTTATTAGTTCACAATTTAAAGAAAAATAATTCACTCTTAAAATATAGATATATATATATATATATAAATATATATATATCATACTTCTTTAAGAAAATTTCTGGGTATTACATCGACCAATGGACCGTAATCTATACCATTTCCTTCGTCTCAATCTCAAGCACATATTGTTTCTCTTCAAGTTCCACCATCATACGCTAATTCGGTTTGCATTTTTAGCTCTACATCTCGTGTCGCATCCGTATCTCATATATCTCCCGCGACTTATAGTGTCTCATCTCCTCGCCTCAAACTTCAAGTTCATCCGATTGGTACTTGGACTCGGGAGCATCTGCGCATGTCATCCGCCGATCCTAGCTCTTACATACTCACTATCCATATAATGGATCCAAATGTTAATCGTAGGTAATGGTTCTCAAATCATATTACTCACATCGATCTACTCTCTCTCTAGCACTCAATCACCCCATCCCCTCGTTACTTAGCAATGTTTTGTTTGTTCCTCACATAACAAAAGCCTTCTCAAGATATCGAAATTCACCACGCATAATGATGTGTTCTTAGAATTTCATTCGATTGCTTTGTTAAGGACAAACGCCTCGCAAGGTCCCGCTGGAGTAGGGGTGAGATTGAGCGGTTCGTTCAAAATCGAACCAACCCGAAAACCAAAACCGAATTTTTAAAACCCAAACCGAACCGAACCGTTTTTATATCCAAACCGAACCGAAATATTCGGTTTGGTTCGTTCGATTCGGTATAATATTAACTAATTTAATATTAATAATATATAAAATAATATATATATATATATATATATATATATATATATATATATATATATATATATATATATATATATAAAATAAAAATAAAAATTAGGCGGTTCGGTTTGAAACCGATTTTTGTTTAAACCGAAACCGAAATGAATTAATTTCGGTTTAAAATTTTGAAACCGAATCGAACCGATTATCAGATAAACCGAATCAAACCGTTAATTTCGGTTCGATTCGATTCGGTTGTTTTTCGTCCGGTTCGATTTTTGTTCACCCCTATCTTTGGAGGAACCGCAAAGACGGTCTCACTATTTGGATCTCACAAAGTCCACATCGCATTACAGACCTACGTCTTAAGGTTTTTCCTCACCAACTACCACTTTATCATCCACTTGTCATGTTGTCCAAAAAAATAAAAGCATGAAGTTGTGGCATGCTCGTCTTGACCATCCTTATAATAGTGTGTTAGGTAAGACTTTGCAAGCTATGAATGTACCTGTATCAGTGTCGAACTCTAGCTTTTGTGATGTATGTGCTTTAGGGAATATACATTCATTTACTTTTCTTTCGGTAGACGTCACCACTACTGCTCCTTTTCAACTTGTCCACAGTGATGTATGGGGACCTAGCCCAATTGTGTCGTCTGATGGTTATCGTTACTATGTTCATTTCATTGATGACTTTACAAGATTTACTTGGATTTTTCCTTTAGTTGCAAAATCAAGTGTCATTCATCTTTAAAAATTTTACAACTTTGTTGAACGCCAATTCCAAACAAAAATTTTGGCGTACAATCGGACCGTGGAGGGAATATGCACTTTGAAGCCTTTACTTACGCCGTTAGGAATCATCTTTAGCATCCTTGTCCCTACACGCATCAACAAAATGGTAAGTCCGAACGAAAACATAGACACATCATTGAGCTCGGTCTTACGCTCGCCATACCGCCTTCCACACTGCTCGTGGATCGTTTCAAACATTGCCTTCCTTATAAATGCATCGCCTACTCCATCCTTAGCCAACACATCTCCTATTCTCGCTCTTTACAAAACACTTCCCGACTATAATTTCTTGAGGGTTTTCAGGTGTAGTCGCTTTCCCTATCTCGCACTGCATAACACATCCAAGCTACAATCTGGATCGCCTAAGTGTCTCTTTCTAGGATATAGTCCTCGATCATAAGGGTATAAGTGCCTTCATCTTACCGGTAGGCTATACATTGCTAGGATCAGTATTATTCAATGAATGCAATTTCCGTATCCCGCGCTTTTACCTCGTAAAATAATCCTCCTACATCATCTTCTCATTCCTTCCTTCCTCATGCATACATATACCGATACATCCGATTATTCAAGGTGAAACTTTGATGTTCCAAATGATCGATTCATCTTCCCTACTCATATGTCTTCAGCCTCCACAACTTCTTCCCCCACTCATATGTCTTCAGCCTCCACGGCTCCTTCTATTCCCCTTAGCTCATCCCCTCGCAGCTCCCCATCCAGTAGTTCCATGTCAAATATTCCTATTCCCACCTCTTCAGCCATTCCCAGTTCTCTATCCAATGCTTCCACTTCTCCAGTATTGTCTCACAAACATCCTTTTCCTCCTCCTCAAAATTCTCACTCCATGACCACTCGATCTAGAAATGGTATTTTTAAACCAAAGGTTTACTTAGCCATGTCGCATATACCGCCTTCTTCTATTTTCTCACCCACTGGCTCAGCATCTCTTCATACCGCTACCAAATTTACTGAGCCAACGTCTGACTCTGAGGCAATTGCTCATCCTCTCTGGTTTAAAGCCATGGCCGCGGAGATTGAAGCTATAAGGATGAAAGACACGTGGGATGTTGTTCCTCCTACAACAGATATGCACCCAATTGACTGTAAATGGGTTTATAGAGTCAAGTTATTTGCCGATGACACGCTTGATAAACTCAAGGCTCGTCTTGTGGCTGCGGCTTTCAAAGAACTCACCGGTCTTGACTTTCTCGAGACGTTTAGTCCGGTTGTGAAACCGGTTTCTGTCAGACTTCTTTTTTCCTTGGCAGCTACCTACAGTTGGGAGGTACAACATATAGATATTAATAATGCCTTCCTCAATGGTCATCTTGATCGGCCAGTTTTTATGAAGCAACCTCCAGGTTTTATAGATCAGAATCATCCGGATTGGGTTTGTTGTTTGAAGAAGTCGTTGTATGGATTAAAACAAGCCCCTCGTGCTTGGTATGAAAGGCTTAAAAATCACTTAACTGCCTTTGGTTTTAAATACTCGAATTCTGATCACTCGTTCTTTTATATGAGGTAGCATGGCAAACTCTTGTTGGTTTTGGTTTATGTCGATGACATACTAGTTACAGGTGATGATTCTTCAATGGTAAAGGAGTTTATCTCTACTCTCTCTTCTGAATTTGCTCTAAGAACTCTCGCAATGTGAAGTTTTTTTGGCATTGAGGTTTCCAAAAGGGTCACTTTCACCTTATCTCGCACCAGTATGTACGGGATCTTCTTGCTAAAACCCACCGCTGATAGCAATCCTCACCATCGCCTTACGACATCGGGACTAAGCTTCATAAGAGTGAAAATCCATTGTTTGATGATCCTACTCTCACCAAGCACCATTGGGTACTGCAAGATCTTACCATTACAAGGCCGGATATTTCTTATATGGTGAATAAGTTGAATCAGTTTCTTCAACATCCGACTCAACTTCAGTGGAAAGCATGTAAACGTCTCCTTCAATATCTCAAGGGTACCCTCAGTCACGCTCTCGTATTCAAACCATCTCAGTATCTGTCTCTATCTGCTTACTCCGATGCTGATTGGGCTAGTTCCATTGATGACCGTAAATCAACTGGCGGTTACTTTGTGTTCATGGGTTCTAATCTTCTGTCTTGGAGTTCTAAGAAACAAGGTGTCGTTTCTGAGTTCAACTGAGTCGGAGTACAGGTCACTTGCTGATACCGCAATGGAACTTGTGTGGATAAAATCTCTTCTCCTTGAAATTGGCTTTTCACTGTCACAAATGCCTGTGATATGGTGTGACAATAAGAGTGCAGCCTCAATAGCATCAAATCCGGTTTTACATGCTCGTACTAAACACATTGAGATCGATGTGCATTTTGTTCGGGATAAAGTTTTAAAACGTGAGCTGGATGTTCGTCATATCGCATCTGATGACCAAGTTGCTGATATTCTGACCAAGCCTATTACTGTTGCTCGCTTCAATCTTCTTACTCAAAAGCTGCCATTTGACAAAGGATGATCACTGTTCGCGGGGGTTGTATTAGCATGCTTGCATGCATGCGCTTTTTGTTATTCTGTTTCAGTAGTTTGTTAGGTAGTTGTGGTGACATGGCAAAGTTGTTAAAGCTAACTTATCCTTTTGTAATACGTATGAGGAACTCTGTGTAATCTCTATAAATAGAGAACAAGCAATGAATAAACCGATTTTCCTCTTTATCCTTTATGGCTTTATTCATAATCTAACAGAAAGCAGCGACATCTATGCAATATACCTCGCCACACACTCCAACTCCCCGTCGCTGCCGCTGCCGCTGCCGCTCACATCAACAAATCTCTCCAAGAAGCTCCACGTCGTGGCGGCCGACGCTGCCGTACCTCCCAAAAACTCCCCACACACTCAGCCATCTGAATCAAGTCATCCTGATCGATCGTGCTCTGACAAAGACGTCATAATTTATCAAACTCAAACTGATCAGAAACGCCGTCGTTGTTGGCGGCGATCATCAAGCATGCGAGGCCGACTAAACGACTAAACGGTTGAAATAGTCGAGGACGAGGTGCAGCGTGCTAGACTGCTAGGTTCGCAGTGATATTTGTAGGCGCGCGATCTCGGATAGATGTGTGGCGGCAGCATCATCGTGGTTTCTGCTTCTCGAGTGAGCGGAGTTTCTCAAGCGAGTGGTCGGGGTCGGACAGGCTGTAGATGGAGGCGTTGAGTTCTTGGATCCCGATATCGATTTGTGGGATTTGGATGGTGGTGGGTGATGGTGTTTGATTATGAGTTAACTTGGTCGTAATAAAAGTGTGGAGGCGGTTTCGTGAAACGCCATTGCCAGAACTTGGAAGGCGCGGCGGCGAGTTCGGTCATGGTTGGAGATTTTCTGTGTAGGAGTTATAGTGAATTTCATTTGACTAGGAATATAATTCCAGAAACTGTACCTGAATAGGAATAGGAATCTCACTTGTAGTATTACTTTATAAGGCTGTAAATAATATGCAATAACACTTGATATTAGAATTTTAATAACCTCGATTGGTTCTAACTTCTAATCCAACATATTATATTAGCTTTTTTCCCCTTTAATGACAGAACTTATGTCTTGAATTATGGTAATTTCATTAGATAGCTTAATGGATTTCTCAGTTTTGTAGGAGCGAGTGACATGGATTGAACAGCCGAAAACCCTAACTCACTGTACCAACTCTCAACTCAATTACACAACTATTGGACGTCTGACGATAAAATTGACTGTACAAAAGAACAATTTAGATAACGGAAGTCAAAAGCCCCAAATCAATTTGGAGTTTCGACGTCGAATGAACGTCTATATCTCAGCTCCAATCTCGTGCAAAAAATTAGGAGAGACAAATTTAATACAAATCAAAAGATTGCAACGTATATAAAATGTCATAAAATATACGGTTAGAAATATATCTAACAAAATAGAAATGTGATGGAACTTAATATGTGGTTAGAAATTCCTACATATGCATGTATTTTATTATATTATTTTAATAAAAAATAAAAAATAAATTATCAAATACAGTCACCATTTATTTTCTCAAAGGCTTCTTAATTAACTGCACCTTCTTCGTTATCTATAACGTTATATTGACAATGGTCGAGAAATATAAGCTCCTTCAGAAAAAAAATCAAATGTTTGCATACTACAGTAAATGGATGAAGAAGATTGACTGAATTTACTTTATAACAGAGCATAATTTATATGAGAAAGATTTACAACAGGAAAAGCCTAACAAACTACAATCACATCCAAAAGCTATGGTTACGTCTTACATTCAAGGATGTAAGATTTCTAACCTCAAAATATGCTGATTGTTCTGGAAATATTTCAGAAGTTGTCCAAGCAGCAGAATCTGAAGAGAGACCTCATCATCATCGTCGTTCATGCCACCTTGTTGGTGCAGGTCAGTATAACAGATTTCAGCTCCTCTTTGCTCAGAGAAGTTTGCACCATTACCTGTGGAAAAAAACAAGGAATATTCTCTAGGGTAAAGTTATGTTCCTCTAATGATACTCTATTTACTAGATTTTTGTAACAAGAAAAAAAAAACTATAAAAGTTTAAACCTCTTGTACTCTATTTCCAGCTCGAGCAAGCAATTTGTACTGATTTTCGAACATAGAGGCCATATAAACCTGCATGATAACTTCACATATCAATCATCTCCTACGTATGAAGTCAATTGTTCAAATATGAAAGATTAACAATCATAATAAGTTTCGTAGTTTTCCATTGGATAAGTATTTGAATAATTAAATGATCCGCAGGCTCAAAATTGCTCAATCCATCACATTATGCAGTAGCTTGCCAAAATTATTTTGCCTACCTAAGCTATCACCCGACGAATGCCCCTAAAAGGATAGTAATACTCTAGTATTAGCACAACAAAGATTTGCAACAAAAGAAGGGCAAGAGAGAACCAATAATTCCTATTCCATTAGACGACTGAAATAACCAGTTTAATATCTTTTCTGGTTGACTTGATTAACTTCACCTGAAACGAGGCGCCAAACCCGGCTCAAAAGTAGCGCCCTTTGACACTGACTGATCCCATCGAACTGCCTCAATTCTTTCATCAGCAACTCAACATCGCCCACTACATAATTGCAGGATAATGAACTTTACGTGGTGAAGATGCAACATGCCAACAGCATTTAAAATTGCTAGTATTAAAATTCATTTATAACCTCGAATCTGCCTCAGCTACTTCAAGTCTACCATCCAAAGTATTCTGGTCACCAACCACAGCCTCCAAGGTCTCCATCAGGGATCCGCTGCCACGAGAAAAGATAAAGCCATTCTAATTAGCAAGAAACTTTCAACGGCAAAGTGCCACTGACCAAGTATAGTAGTTACCATTATTTCCTTTAGGGACAAAAATATACGTTCAAGCAAAAAATCCAATTGATGGACTTTGGCATCAACAATCTGCATCCAAAAGAACTTCCTCAGCCTAAGTAAAAGTATGCATAAAAGGTCAGATTTCTAGTAGAATGAACATGAAGGATTGATACTTAAATCTTTCACACAACATACCTGGCCAACTTTGAAGTATGATGCAGGATCTAAGGTAGCATCCCAAGAAACTTCCGTCTGGTGAATAAGTGCAGAAACTCCTTCAACCTAGGTAAAAGATATTCATCAATTATAAATATTCATATGTCATGAAGGTAAACGTGTAATAGACTCTTTATCTGTTTGAACAGCTAATCATTTCGAAAAGTTACCATTACATAGTCAAAGCTCAAACCATTATGTTGACCTTTTATAGAAGATCATGGGTGTATATTAAGACTTAAGAGTGAGAACAAAACCGAAAATAGAACTTAACCTAAGTTGTGACAGTAATTTGACTCAATCGATCAGTTTCTATAATTAACCAGCAAAAAACCTTATAACCGAATAAATCGATGTTTAATTAAAGTCTTGATTGGTTTTAACTTGCTTGTAGTTCTTGAAAATGTGAAACGGCCATACTGAATTAATGATGATGTTATCTGATTAGCCATTCGGGTGAATTTATTTCGGTTTGTATTATTGAACTAAAAATATGTATTTCAGACTTGAAGTAAAAACCATTTAGTGCTTAAATATCCTATATTCTAATACTATTACAAAATCACATAATCAAAAGTGAAGCCCAACCAAAATTGTTCATTTTTAACAAAATAAAACCAAAAATGTGAGCCTATTCAACCAGGTTATTACAGTAACTTGGTTCAGTTGTAAAGTTTAAAATGCTAATTCGACTTAGTTTGGTTGAAAATTAGTTAAACCGACCAAATTGACTGACTACTACGCTCATCCCTAGTGTAAATAGAACACTTCATTTACCTCAACAAAGACACCGAAATATGTAATCTTTTAATGCAGCACTTGACTACATCTCCAACACTCAGCCGTGCCTGCAGTGCAGGAAAGTATAAAGGTTCAGGACATTAAGTTGGGAATTAAATCGAGCAGATCTGCACACTTTTATAGGAAATTAAAATATCTTAGGACCGTTTTCCAACATCTTACCATCAGATCTCTTCTTTTCTACTAATTCTTCCTTCTCTTTTGGTTTTATCGAAAATATTAGCCTCCGAGAATTTCTGTCAGCCAATACTACTCCCACGTAGATTCTCTGCAAGTGCGGGCCATTAGGTACAAAGTAATAAAATGAAATGAAAAGGTAATGGCTTGAAATCTTGTCATACAAACCTGACCAACAAATGACGATAAGAATTTAAGTTTCTCTTGGTCATAGAGCATAAGAAGATCCTCTAGTTTCATATCTGATGTTAATGCATCGTCACCTTATTACCAATTTCTGAACTTTTCACCGACTCAGAGGCATCCATCACACTAGTAGCTTCATATTTTCCAATTATGCCCAGGTTTTGCCGGTAAAGGGATGGATCTAAACCTTTTCTTCTCAACCAAGACTCGAAAGCTAAGAATTTCCACCTAGCAGCAAGATTGCGATATGGTAGAAAACCAATCAAGGAACCAAACGACACCTGTAAGCTTAAAAAGAAACTAAAACAGTTATAGCTGAACTATGAGTATCAGCACTATAAATACCAACCAGACTAGAATAACAAGTTAACCCACAACGAATCCTCTAGTACTTGCGCTGATCAATTCCACTTCTTCTCTTTCTCCAGTCTTGACCAGCTGTTCTGCTCTCGCCCAGTCATCATCCTCCTGCTCCTAGATAAGTAGGCAACAATCAGATTCCAAACACAACATTTTGGAATTAAGAATAGACTGAAGATCGTAGCCAACCTTAATGGGTGATGTTGTAATGAAGTTCTCCAGCTCTGAAGGATTACCCAAGCTGTCGGGATTTATAGGAGCCACCTCATTTCTAATTTTCAGATCTGCTGGTTTAAAAGTGGCACCTAATCTATAGCATAGCATCACAGTAGAAAACAGCACTATAATCAAGCAGTAGGAGGATAAACTTAATGTAAAGCCATACCTAGCAGCATTTTAAGATGCAGTGGAGAATTAGACGGACTGTATTACCTTTCTGGTTTGCCTATAAGCATAGTATCCGTAGAGACTGCAGGGGTACTTCTAGAAAGTTCACCAGAAGTGAATGTTTGCCCGCCAGACCGCATATCCGCCTGCAATTCTTGAAAAGCACCGAGACATTTAATATAATTGTGAAGTTTAATACTCAATACACCACCAAGATATATGATTTTATAAAGCAGAGTGTTCAACTAAAAGGTAATCAAACTACCTTTTCCCAATCCATCATCTGAAGTAGATTCTTCTTGGCTGGTTTCACCGGACGAGCTCTGACTGATTTCATTGGTAGTCACTTGCCGATTAACCGAGTTGCAAACATCGGACTTATTCTCAGCGATAACGTTACTGGAGCTAAGTTCAGTATACTCTTTTGGTGAGTCATGTGCTGCCTCCACATTTGAATTGAGCTTCATCAGCTCCGGCTTTTTCACAAGAGGGGCAGAACCTTCGATTTTGTCCACCAATCCAGTTTTACTATCTAAAGAATCTGGGTGGCTGTCTTCTTCTCCAGCTTCCGGTTTCGATGTTATTGGTTCAGGTTTCTTTAACAATGTGATATCACTAAACCTCTCTTTCATGTGTTCTTTTCCCATTCTCAGTGACAAGTTTGGCCTCATTCCAAACCTTGTGGATCCACTCGCACCATTATCCTCATTAAAGGATCTTGGTTTTCGTAAGATAACATCAGGAACGCTGCTTTTAGTCTCTTCTGAATCCTTTTTAATCAGGGGGATAGAACTTTTAGCATTTGTTTCCACAGGTTTAGCAGTTGCTTCAAACTTGGCTCCTTTCTTTAATACAGGTCGGACCAAATTTAGACCTTGCACGGATTTCACCGACTTCTTTTGATCAGGCAAATCGAATGGGACCTCCTCTGTGTCTCCATCCAATGCTCTCCCTTCTTCTTATCTAATAATTTCTCAATTTCCAAATAAGACACATCTGATTCGATTTTCTACCCATTATCTGAAAAATTATAGCAAAGTGAAAAATGCAGCAAACCAAAGAGTACAGGACAATGCAGAACACTCCAACATATATTTCAAGGTAGCAGAGAAATCTCAAAAGTTACAAAAACAAAAGCGTATATGTTGTTATTCTTCATAAATCAGTAAAACACCTGCACCGTGAAACTGTGATTAACCGGATAAGTCCAATACATCAGTCCAAAGCCTAGTTCAACGCATAAATCTAGAGCTAGTTAGATGCCACTTATAGGTAAATAATATGTCTCCTTCAAAGGAAAGCATTCATCCAATGTACACACCAACAATCAGATACTCATGAAGGGCAGATGCTACACCACTTCATCTGGTGTGGCATTTACAACAATGTAAAGCATGTTTAAATCCACTTTCCTTCCCACCCAAAAGTAATCAACAAAAAATCAATAAAGAAATTAAAAACGAAATGAAAGTAAATAAGCAAGCTAACATCATCTATCTATTTTGCTATCTTTCTTTCTCCAATTACCAATCAAAGCAACATCAAAAAGCCAAAAGTGTGCACTACAAACACTTTTAACTCAATTAGTAAGTTCATTTAAATCATCACTGGAGATTCCCTTCCCAGTTTCAACCTTTCAGCATTCTAAAAGCAGATATCCAAGGAAGGGAAAAGAAATTAGTTATAGGCACCTTGGCTAAAGTGATTTTGGGGTCTTCCCCAATCATTCGACCAAATTTAAGCTCCATATTATCCCACTCATCAAGCTGCGGTTCATCTTTTGATGCAGAAACCCAAAATTTTCTGGGTTTTCTGCAAGGGAAATTCAGAATTCCGGATTTCTTGGCATGAGAAACGGGTTGTGAAAAGAATTGAATTGCAGAGAGAGTGGTGGAATTGGCAGTAGTGCTGAGAGTGAAACTATCCATTGTTGATGAGATAAGGCGATGCTCATGTGATAAGGTTAATAAACTATGAGATTTGTGGGCTTAGCAATTTTTTTCAGAAAATGTACAGTTATTTTTTAGGGAAGTGGGAGATTGGTGAAGAGAAACAAGATGAAGCAAAACGGAAGGAAGAACCTGTCATTATTTATCCTCAGTAGTGATAGAGACATGATATTTTGATTATGTATCATATGGTAATAATACCTCATCTCATAAAAATTATTTATTATTGAATCGAGTTCGATTTGAATTTAGCAATTATATTATGGATAACGATTTATTCACAAATTATTTATTATTAAGTCGACTTTGATTTCAAGTTAACATATATTTGTGGATAGTGATTTTTGTACAAATTATTTATTATTGAATCGAGTTTGATTTCAATTTAACAAGTATATTTGTGGATAACAATTATTTACAAATTATTTATTATTAAATTGAGTTCGGTTTCAAATTAGAAAGTAATTTTTTTATTCTAAAATAATATGATATATTTACTAAAATATAATGTTTTCATGTAATTTGAGGTTGACTAAACAAGTGATTGAATTATAAAGATATCAATTACAACACATTAATATAACTCTATATGTTTACATATACATATCAAACTTATTCACAAACTAACAGATCTAATATTATCAAATCAAGTATTTACTCTTGATAGTAATCGAAATATACGGTTTTTTTTAAAAAAAAAAAAATCGTGCTGATGACAAGTTCTTTGGTAATGTTTATAATTCATATATGTTGATAGGATACTACCAACTACTGCGCCCAAGATCGCGCCCAATACAAGTAACCCCGACATCAAGCTCGGCCGGACAAGTTCGGCCCATGAAGACTCCTAAAGTCGGTGGAACAGCAGAAGGCTCACCATATCTAAAAGAATCCTAATTCAAGAGGATAGGATCTCGAATCCTAGTTAGAGAAGACTTGATTCGAGATCAGTCAATACATTGTGTATAAACAGAGGCTAGATTAGACGACGTAGATTCATTCACTCTTTGTAATCACTCTTATACCTCAATACACATACAAGCTCTCGCCCGTGGACGAGATCTTATTCACGATCGAACCACGTAAATCTTGGTGTTCTTTCAAGATTTATTTCCTTACGAAATTAAGATCGATCATTTGGCGCCGTCTGTGGGAACCGAAATATTGTGTTTCGATCAACCATCGTTTATGTGGAAATAATCATGACCTGTGTACACCGTGGTTACGATCCAGACCGTCACGCAACAACAACGCCGACGGCGAAGGGAACGCCGAGCTCAACTCGGGAAGAGCCCAATCGAGAAGAAACCCCGAGGGCATATCCAAAGTCTCGACGAGCACGGACACCCGCCCGCAGGAGGCAGTTACCATAGCGAAGGCAATCGTAGTAATAATCCGGGGAACCTCCGGCCATAAGTAAACCTCGACGACGTCGTCGCGGATTTCGAGAAAATAAGGAGAGCTTTCTCCGCCTCGTCAAGCACGTAGTCGGCCACGCCCTCAAGAACGGAACACCAAGCCTCATCTAGATACGAGGCATCACAACGAGGTCGGGGCCCAAATCGACCGCGCAGGAACGAGCAACGCTGAGAGGACGCCGTGATCACCGCGGCCGGCCCGATCGCCAGAATCCATCCGTGAACTCCGCCCGATCTCCGTGGGACGAGCAGCGCAGAAAAGGCATCGGTCGCCAAGTCGGTCCGAGTCACCTAAACGAGTTCGATCGTCGAACTCCGTCCCCGCCTCCAGAGGACGGCCGATGGATACGGAAGATAGCCACCCGTTCTCAAATAGAATACTCAACACTTCTCTCCTGATAAGACGGTACCAAGCATCGCCTCACGACGGGTCGAGGATCCACGTAACTTCCTCTCGCAGCTCCAATACAACATGATCAACCAACGCCTTAGCTCGGTTCACATGTAAACTCTTCCCGAGTTACTGTCGACAACGCCCGCAGTGGTTCGACGACCTACCCACGGAAGATCGGCCCTATCGCGACCGATGGCGCCTTCCATCAAGGTTCTTCCAAAAGGCGAATCAAAACGCCATCGACACCTCCTCACCATAAGGCAAAGCCGAATGAGTTCATCACGACTTCACGACAAGGTTTAACAAGGAGTGTTTGAAGGTCAAGACGGAACGACCTGTTAGTCATCTCGGCCTCCAAACGGCATCTGCCGGGGCCTTCGATCGAGAGATCGTCAAGCACGAACCCCGCATCGCAATGTAGTCGTAGGCGATAGCCAACCGGTTCGCCAAAGCGACGAGGCCGACAAGAGAAAGTGCGGTAGACAAAGCCGACCCTCGAAAAAGGAAGAAGAGACGAAGGAAGGAAGATCGAACCAAGGCCGGTGAGCGCTGGATGATTACATCGCCCGATAAAATCCCGCCCGGTCCGCGACACATCGGAACGACCTCAATACACCCCGCTGACGGCCGAGGGCGTAAATTCACGACTCCATATGAACTCATTCGAGAAGCCTCGACCGATGACGGGAGGGAAGAGGTGCCGACCCACGGATAACATCGCCATTCCATGATGATTACGGCACGACATCGAAGAGTGCAACGAGCTCATGGGTGAAATAGAGATGCTAGTTCGTGACGGATCCTCAAGAAATATCGAGGACAGAGTCGCTGCCGACCAAAGTCAAAAGAAGAAAAAGGCAGGAAGAGGGAAATTGTGCCCCTACAAAAAACAAAGCGCAAAGACCGACGAGGAAGGAGATGATGAGCCCCAATATAACGGGTGGTCTCCACTATTACGGGGCCCCCGTGGAGTCACGAAGTCCTCCCTCAAGGCCGACGCTCAAGTCCTGTAACCGGCGAACCTACTAATAAGAGGTTCGAGAAAGGACGAGGCGATCACATTCTCAAGACGACCCGTCCTCATGACAAGACCCCACCAGATGCATTGGTGATCCAGGCGGTGGTCGCAAATAAGTTGGTGAAGCACGCTTTACATTGGCGATGGCGGCGTCGGTGAGTATCCTTTTAAGGAATGCTTTGACAAGCTAGGAGTAGAAGCGCACCGCACAAGCCCTCACCGCCACTTCAAGCTTTGTCCGTGAAGAGACGCGGAAGGAATAGTCGAGCTACCGTCACGCTGGGAAAGCACCAACGACCTCGACCAAGGTGGTGCAGTCAGAGTGAAGGCCCACTCGCCGATAACATCATACTAGGCGAGATTGGCTGAACGCTGTAAGGGGTATGCTCAACGCACCACCGACGATAAAAATACCCACCACGGAGGGAACCGTGATCCGAGGCGATCGTAAGCAAGCGAGGTGTATGCAAGTTGCTTTACGAGGTGCCGGACCTCGGTCCAACACCCAGTGCATAGCAATTAAAGAAACCCAAGAGTTGGAGTCCGAAGTACATCGCCACCCCCGGTCGGTGGAAGAGGTCGATTGTACAAAGACGAGCCATTGAAGGTAGTCCAGTTGGTTTCACCACGACACCAAGTGAAGGATCGATCATCCAACCCTAAGGGAATTCCGGACGTGTTTGCTTGGTCTCCCTCGACATGACCGAGTCTCGCCGAGTATCATCACTCACCGCTCAACATCGACCGAACATAAAGCCGATTCGATGTAGCAAAGAATCTTCGCACCGAACGGAACCAAGTCATTCATGACGAGGTGAACCACCTATTAAAAGCACGACATCTTGCTCGAGGTCAAATATCCGACCGGATAGCCAACCGGTGATGGTGAAGAAAGGAGGAGGGATGGCGAATGTGTATCGACTACACCGACCTCAACAAGCATTGCCCAAAGGATTGCTATCCCCTTCCCAACATCGACAAGAAGGTCGTGCGTTGGTCGGCACGAAGTCTTTTCTTGGACTTATACAAAGGGTATCACCAAGTCCCGATGGACGACGAAGACGCTGCCAAGACAGCCTTCATTACCGACTTCGGTCTTCGATATAAAAAGATGCCATTCGGCCTTAAAATACAGGGGCTACCTATCAAAGGATGGTGGACAAAATATTTCAGCCCTACATAGGTCGGAATGTGGAGAGATACGAGACGACATCGTCGCCAAAAGCAAGGAAGAAGTCGCGATGTGGTCGACCGATCGCCCCTCCCTTCGCGGAAAATCAACCTAAAGTCAATCCGTAAATGCACGCTTTGCGATCCGTGCCGAAAGTTCTTAGGGTGTTGGGTTTCACAAGAAGGCTAAAGCAAACCCCACCAAGGTCCAAACCATTTTGGAAATGAAGATGCAAGACCATCCATGACGTACATTAAGTCGACAGTCGATAGATAAGACTAAGCGCGCTTTCAAAAGCCGCGGATAAGCAGCTACCCTTCTTCAAGGTACTCAAAAAAGGCCCGAAATTCTCATGGGATGAGGTGCACAGGTCTGCCTTCGAAGACCTCAAGAGCTACCTCGCCGAGCTCCCCACTCTATCCGTCCCGAAAGAGGGAGAGGTCCTTTTCTCTACCCGCCTCTGACGAATCCATAAGTCTGATCTGGTACGAG
This sequence comes from Salvia rosmarinus, assembly GCA_036937905.1. NCBI lineage: Eukaryota > Viridiplantae > Streptophyta > Magnoliopsida > Lamiales > Lamiaceae > Salvia > Salvia rosmarinus. The sequence continues at coordinate 56,182,510 of CM072821.1, read as the reverse complement.
AAGAAGGACGTCACCTCCGGTGTATTTCATCACCGAGCACTAAAAGGCCCTAAACGAGGTATCACCGGAGAAGCTTGCCTTAGCATTGTAAACGCGGCGAGGAGACTACGTCCGCATTTCCATGCACATCGCATACAAGTCCTCACCGACTACCCACTTTGTAAGTATTGACGGTTCAAGCATCGGGAGAATCGCGAAATGGGCAATCGAACTAAGCGAGCACGATATATCCTTCTCGCCCGCCAGCCATCAAAGGTCAAGCCCTAGCGGATTTCCTCGCCGAGGCTAACTGCCGAAAACCGAAGCCCACCGAGTCCGTGACGACGATGCCAAAGCCGAACCCGTGGTTGAAACACCGAGGGAGGCTTGGCAACTCTACGCTGACGGGCTTCGGGAAAAGCAGTGGCGGAGTAGGTATCTTACCCCAGGCCTTGACGACCAAGAGATCGCTTACTCACTTCGGTTCACATTCAAAAATACGAACAACGAAGTGGAGTATGAGACCGATCGCAGGGTCGCCTCGCCAAAGTCTCGAGATACGAGCCGCAGAAGTTCACAACTCTCAAGTCGTCAGAAGCCAAATGTTGGGAAAATACGAGGCAAAAAAGCTTATGAATGAAGAAGTATCTTGAAAAAGCAAAAAGCAGAATCGGACTTTCTCACACTTCCAGATAGTTCGCATCCCAAGGAGCAAAATAGCCGAGCCGACATCTTAGTAAATTGCCTCCATCAACGAGCCCGCCAAGAGAGGAAGTCCAAAGCGGGAGCATAAACGATGCGTAAGACGAGCCGAGGTCAACATAGTCTCGGATGAAGAACCCA